>OU015501.1:132424633-132787133 GCA_907164885.2 Dolomedes plantarius
ATATATATATATATATATATACACTGCTTGTCAAAAATTAAGGAAAAGTCACAAAAATAACGATTACTCATAAAGTTACGCGTAGAATTTAATGAAACTTATACACATATTACAACATATAGGTAGATATAAAATAGCGTAAAATGAAATCGCCAGACAATTATAGTGTTATAGAAACTAGCATATGTACACAATGAACAAATCGGACGTGTCAGTTTGCAATAGGAAAAGTACATTTAATATGGCGTATGATCCCCCCGAGAAATACAGCACATACAGCGATGTGTGATGCTGTCAATTATGCGGTCTATGAGTTCGGTAGGAAGTGAGAGCCATTGCGCTTGCAAAGCAGTTGAAAGCGTGGCTAGGGCCCTAGGACGTCGATTGAGAGCAGCTATACGTCATCCTAAAGCGTCCCACAGATGCTCGATAGGATTCAGGTCCGGTGATCGAGCTGGCCACTCCATGCGTTGGATTGTTGTCTTCGTGAAGCTTTCTACGCACGGTTGCCGTTGATACCAACGTTCCGGAGATTGCAGCGAGAGGGGATTTGAGTTCAGACGGAGTTGCGGTTCTATTCCTTCGTGCGCATAATGACAAATATCGGTCATCGGCACTCATCGTAGCGTATGGCCGTCCTTGGCTGAACCTCCTGGATGCCGAATCCATAGTTAGAATTTTTTGCCAAATTCTCTGAACCACAGACGGACTCATATATAGCCATCTGGCCACTTCTGTCTGACTTTGTCCTTCCTCTAGTCTCCTAAAAGCTCGCCATCGCAGTTCTTCAGTCAAATGATGCCTGGTTGTCATTGTTATAATTTGGCTATGCTATATGTCTAATCTCAGCCTCGCAGCGACAATTGTCGCCTTTCTCTGAGACAGGCACTTTTATGCTCCTCGCAAATGACGTATCCCGACTGCAGCGTCTCTATTTTGCATAATGTAGTATTGTTCACCACATTTTAGTTAACAACATATTCAAATTTGAAAGACATTGGCCTAGTTTTGAACGTGTTATCCCTCTTTTTGTGATTTTTCCTTAATTTTTAATAACTAGTGTGTATATATATATATATATATATATATATATATATGTGTGTGTGTGTGTGTGTGTGTGTGTGTGTGTGTGTGTGTGTGTGTGTGTGTGTGTGTGTGTGTTTGTTTGTGTTTGTGTGTGTCTAAATGTAAAGAGAGTGAGTGTATCTTAGACAGAGACAGGTGGATTGATAGATATTGATAGCTGTATATGGACAAAAAGACTAAGATGAAAGAATCAGTTTGTCCTCAGTTGCGATACTATATTTTAAAATCCCACTAAAGGGTTTGCATTAGATACAACCGAATCTTTCGCATCATGTGCTCATATTTTCTGGAGAGGATCCTGTCAAATCAAACTAGAAGAAGACTAGAAACTGTAGGTTTCTGACTTTTCTGCCCTTGTTCGGCAGAAAATTGGTTGTATCAGGCTCCAAAAACAATGAATCAACAAACTGGATAAATAAAACGAAATTTCAAAGATATATTTATAACTTGAATACCTCCAAAAAGCTGTACATACATAAAAATTGGTTCATTCTATAAGAAAATTGGTATATTAGAATAAGGAAAACCTAAAATTCTATCGTGACAGAAAATGACTCTGTACTTTAATGAAGCCTTTATTGTGAAATGAAAAGGGAATGCACGTTTGAAACCAAGATTAAATTGTATATTTGTAGCATGAAATATAATGCGGAGAATTTCATACTTGAAATTTCGTATTAACGTACCCGACACTTAAAGTACAGCCACCTTTTAACCACCCATATTTGATTGTTACTGTAATTAACTCTATCTTCATTATTTGATAGTGTTTAATATCTAGAAAAACTATGAGGGATAAATAAAAATGTTTTATGTGGATAAAGAAACACGTGCTCAGAGCATATTCCGAATTGACCTCTCTTTATTAACAATTATGATAATAGCTGTAATGCGGGCTCGCTTTTTCGGAGAAGTATAAATACGAGTCATTCTGTGGAGGCTTCATATCACAACCTCTTCATCCCAAGAACTCTCACTGGTTTTTACAGTCCTCTAGCTGAAAATGTATTTCGCTGCAGTATTAACTCTTTTTTTCGCCTCTCAAGCTCTTGCTTTAAAATATACCGAGTGTGGTAAGTATTGCGACTTTTTTACATATTACTTTTATTATTTCACTTTCTTTAGTTAAATAACTTAGATTGTAGGAGTTACTCTTCGTAATATCTTTACTTTTCTTGACGTAGATACGTCCTGACAATCTTCCAAATTGGCTACTGCTGTTTCCGAATAACAAATATTCCCAAAGGATATTTATTCTAAGTATATCTGTAAAAATGTGAAAGTAAACGGAATATTTAGACTATTTTACAAAACGCTTGTATTCATGTTACATTCCCTATAACTATTAACTCGTTATTCCTACTAATCTATTTTTAAAAGGAGATTGTTTTATACAGCCCGTTCAGCTCATTTACTGTGATAGTATTTCGTTCTCTTGGTAAAATTTCTTTGATAACTCAAGAGCATTTCGTTTTCTTTTATTTCTTGTATAGTCTATTTCATTTATGAAGTGAATTCTCTCCTAAATTTTGCGATCTCTCTTCACATTTTTGCAAGAGTTTGCTTTATAAGGGTTTGGTTTAGTTTGTTTTTGAGCGCTACGGTCACCTTTTTTGCTACACGAGGGCTAATTAGACCGGGACCTACATTTTAAAGCCGATTCCGAACGGATACAAACAACAGTGCCAACAGTGGGTCTTGAACCCACAGGATCTGAACGGAATGCCAGCGCCCTAGCCATTCGGCCATCAGCTGGCTATACCTTTATTAGGGATTGACATGTTTTTAGTAATGATGTAAACCCAAATGTTTAGTACAATTCCTACAATGTTTTGCCATAGTAATTTACATTAAATAATAATCGTAAATAGGAAGCTAAGTTTCGTAATTAATCCATAAAAGAGAGATACATTTCCAATATAATTTAATAATGCGAAATGAATCAATCTTTTTTTATTTAGCGTATCGTGATATCCATAGAGGAGTATCACCCCATTAGCGGTTCTAAAGAACAACCCAGGCATATATGTTTTACCACTAATTACATGAAATTTGTGGAGAACAAAATTATGGATAACATGTAGTACAGTATTACTGGTGTTCTTGTGTTGTCTTTTCAACATAAATAAGAAGAATAAAACCTATAATATTATTCTAAAATTCTAGTGAACTTTAGGGAATAATATTTAAATGAAACCTAATTTAAGAAACTAGCAAAATCTGTTTTAAAAGAATAGAAATTTAAAAGTTTCCTTCTTTAAACTCATAACCACCGAACATTGGTAGTTATTATAAAAAGTTCTTGCTAATAACATATTTTAATTTCTTTTCAAAGGTTCTAAATCTGGAAGAATTATTGATGTTCGACTTACTGGCTGTGAGGACAGTGAAGTTTGTCAGCTAAAGAGGGGTGAAACCTACACTTATGGACTTACATTCGAGTCACGTAAGTAAAAATTATTAATTAATATTATACTAATATTAAAATAATCTACAGAAATGTTGTTATTGTCGTAATTTTTTCAGGCTCATTTGGAACACTGAAAGTTATACGTCTATTAAATAATTTCCTTTTAATTGATTTACTCTCTAAATTAAAAAAATTAGTAATAAATATTTTAAAATGCATTATTTTGAAACTTAAATCAGGTTTAATTGAAAATGAATTCCGATATAGACTGACAAAGAAAAATCGCTCGATAATTAATACATGAAATCTTGGATTGAAAGAAAATTAAAGGCCATTTGAGGGTGCATTAAGTTGAAAACCTAAATAATAAAGCATAAACAAGTCGACGGCAATTCTAAAGCATGCTTACAATGTAAAACAGACAATTTGTTGATGTAAATTCATGAAAAATTATATATTTTATACTGTAAGTGGCTTTAATATTATATTTCGTAAAATATCTTCTCTAGAAAGAGAAAAGCATATTTATATCTCTAACTCTAGCAATGGTATAATCAAAACATTCAGAAAATCCTATTTTACAATATTTGTTCTGTGAGCAATTACAAACTATTGTAAATAAATGTAGATTAACTGTAACTCTATAACAGTCATTTCTATATGGTAATAATGTATGGAGAGTCTCTGAATTATACTAATCACATAAAAACCTAAATCAATATTATATTCTCATATTAAAGAAAGTATTTTACAATTAGCGTTTGTCTGTACCATACTCTTCTAAATGTATTTAATTTATCAAACTATTAGAAAGATCCAACGTATTAAGAAAGATTAAAACTGCCTTGGATAATTTTTCAATAATTTCAAAGCTACGGCCATTTTGAATTCCAGTTAGGAATTAACAGAAATGTATATAATGCACCGGTTTCATAATATACGAAATTTAACCATGTTTTTTTTTAATCTTTTTTTTACGATGACTGTTAAATCTAACTCTAGAAAATATTCTTCACTTGGGATGGGAATTATATACTGGTGAATTTTTTTTAAATTGCAAAAAACTTATGGTAAACATTCAAATACATCTCCTGATATGAAAGTTTAGTTTTTAATTTTTATCAATTACGTTTTTTCTTTTCTTTTTTTTTTTGCATACGTTATAGAAATTTGTGCAAATATATTTAATCAGTCTTAAAAAGTATAGTATGTGAAGTACAACAATTTAAATATACATTAAAAGGGAATCCTGATATCCACAACTATATTTATATAAATTTTCACTGTATATTTAAGACATTTTCACTGAGTAATTAAAAAGAGAGCATATATTTTTAAAGAGGTGTTTTTCATTTATAGATTATAATTCCAATAACTACTACAACAATAATAATTATTTAATCTTTTACATAGTTTAATAATAACCTAAGAAGCTAAAATCGAATTTTTTTTGTAGTGACTGACACTGAAAACGTAAAAGCCTACGTTTATGGAATTGTCGGGGGAGTAACTACGCCTTATCCTCTGCCCAACCCTAATGCTTGTGAGACAGAAGATATTGACTGCCCCCTCAAAAACGGACAAACTTACGACTTTGAAAACACATTTGATGTTCGCAAATCTTACCCAACTGTAAGTATTTTTCATATTTTATATTTTTTCTCAGTGTTCACCTTAATTCATCTACAGTTTCCAAATTCATTTAAATTAACATTTTCAATTAGAAAATAAATATATATATTTATAACTTTAATTCATCGAATTAGAGCTGCAAGTGTTAGGGCTTTTCAACACCCCAACACAGTTATTTCTAATTGCGTTTAGTAGCAATATTCTTGATGAGGTATAAATGTTTCTGTTCGGGGAATATCTTAAATTTCTTGCTCAAGACAATATTCTGGTATTTTATTGAGGTGTTTGAATGATTTTGTTCTTGAGGCAACTATACTAAAAATTTAGGGTACATTTTTACACCTTTTTTAAAAAAATTATATCTATCTTTTATATAACCATCCACAGTAGATCATGTATGTGATATAAAAAAATAAACGAAACTTGCGTAGCTCCTTAAATGAATAATTAATGATTTTGATCATGGCGAATCCAGAACCTGATTACACGAACATGAAAGTTCATAGGGCATACTTCGAAGTTTTGTAAAACTGTCATTTACTTTAACACATTAGATTAGATTCTGAAACAACTAGAATTTCCCCAAATCAAATGAAACCAAATAATAATATTCTTATGGAACGCTCAAAAAAGGCATTGTCATATTGTCGAAAAAAATGCTTGCTGTAAGAATCCTCAAATAAACTTCGATGTCCTGGGTTTTTCTGGTGTTTTCTGAAAGCTGTGGGTTTAATCTCTTGAGTAATTGACAGATTAAAATACTGGGACGGTAAGAAAATGTGCTGCTTTTTGTTATAATTGTCTCTGGATTTCATAAAAAGATATGTATATAAATAAAATCAACCCCTCCTTATTTAGATGAATTTGAAGAAATTATTAAAACATAAAGCGGCTGTCATCAAAGTTTCTCTTTAAAATCTTTGTCATTAGAGTCCAAGATTTGAAACGAAAAAAAATTACCATGTCATTCCCGCCATACACCTAATGGGCGCATCACATTGTTATACTAACGTGTTGGAATAACTGTTGTAACAAAAACCTATAATATGCTGATTATTCCCGAATACAGTTTATTTCTCATCGCTATAGCTGATTTTATCAATATTTATAGGCTTTTATACATTAAATAAAATACTTTTTGTTAACTTTTGAATGGCAGTTGTAAGATTTCATCCATATTTTAAAAATATTTCCCACATTTTCATCAATAATTACCTAATAAGTTTTATTATTCTCTTCATATCTCTTAAATTTAAAATATTTGGTATTTTATTCTCAATTCTTATAAATGTAAAACTTCAAATCATTTTCAGATGCGTCTTGATGTGAAATGGGAATTGAGAGACGATAACAATGACAGCATTGTATGTGGAATCATTCCAATCGAAATTGTTTAAAAACAGTTTACACTTGTCTTTATTGAATGTATGTCTTTATCGAATCCATAAACTTGGTGTATGGTGGATATGTAAAACTTACTTACAAAATGCCAATAAAATAAATATTAAAATCTAGACATTTGTTTGACTGTGCTTTCTTTCGTAGTATGTAAGCTTTCAGAGGTATTTTCATTATATTCCATTAGCCAAAGGAAATACTTACAGCAAAATACATATCTATCAACTAATATGTATATTCACCTGTTTTTTGTATTCTGAAAGTAACAGATTTCATCTTCTTTATAATGCTCTGTTAAAGTGCATTCTACATTTGAACTGAGATTACACCCAAGGACACCTATTTAGCAATTATTATATCAAGTGACAGAAAATAGGCTTAAAATGAATTACTTTTCCATTTATTAACTGATGCTTTGAAAATAACATTGCTTACGCTTTTGAAATTTATACACTTAAAAATGTAGAAAAAAATTACATATTAATAAGACTTATTAAGGTAAACTAACAAAGCGGCAAGTTTCTGTATTCCGAATTTCGTTTAGATATGTGATTTTAATATACTTATTCAAGATTAAAATTCAAATATATAATACTCAGATGTATATGTCGTTTTTCTGATATCAAACACTTACAATTCCCAGTCTTTAAAATATTGTCTCTAATAAAAGAGTCTCTCAATCTTTTCGATTTTTTCAAAAATATTTTAAAGAATTTTTCCTTTTGCAACATCATTAATTTAATAATTTCAACTTATAATCTAAAGCTAGCAAATAAGTCAAATTTACTTTTCATTTTAATCATTTTAACTCACTCTCTTTCGGTTAGAATATATGTAACATTAGAGACCAAAGATTAATCACAGAAGTAAACAAAAATAAACTGTATTATCATACTCGGAGATATGAATGCTCAGATTGGCCAGGAAATTATTTTTAAAGATGTTACCATAGTTCTCGAACATGTCATTCGAAGGTTGATATCTTAGAGGCTCAATTTCCTGTAAAAGAACACAAATCTGTGTATTTGCTGACGGCATTGTAATTTTGAGCAGAAGCAGGCATGCATTAGTTGCAACTGCAAAGCGCTGTCGGTCTCTCACTTAATGAAAGTAAGACAAAATATATGGAGAAGACCAAATTCGCCAGTGACTACAAAGATTGTCTGATTGTTGATGACTATAAATTTGAAACAGTTAATAGTTTTACACATCTAGGGTCTATCATTAACGTTTCAAATACTACTTCAGAAGAGATTACTTGCAGAATCCTAAAAGGGAACAAATGCTATTTTTCATATCGACATCTTTTAAGAAATAAACTAATCCCTAAAGTAATCAAATTAAAGATATACAAAACAATTATCCGGCCTGTGGTAACATATGGTTGTGAGACTTGGACCCTGACATTAAAAGATATTAATAACTTAAGCATATTTGAACGTAAAATTTTGAGAATATATATGGACCAATTCAGGTAAATAGTAATCTATGGAGAATAAGAACTAATAAGGAAATAGAAGCACTCATAAAATGCAAAGACATAGTAAAATTTATTAAAGCACGGCGAATATCTTGGCTCGGCCACATCGAGAGACAAACTGATAAGCGAGTGGCATAATTCTTATACTGGAAGACAATGTGCAACAGACCAAGGGGAAGACCAAAAAACAGATGGTTAGATGATGTGTTGAATGACCTAAAATGTCTGAAGATAACCAACTGGAAGGGGAAGACTAAATACAGAGTCGTCTGGAAAGGGATTGTGCGGCAGGCTAAGGCCCGTCACGGGCTATAATGTCAACTAAGAAGAAGAGAAACAAAAATAAAGTGTTCAAATCAATAGAACATAAGAAGTTTTCGAAGGAAATTAATCACTCAGCTAAACAAATGTCTCTACACATACCAAAATTGCCAAAAAATGTATGCTATGCAAATTTACACATTTTAATTACCGCAACACATACAATCTCCTATCTTAATCTGCTAATTTGCAGTTCCTTTTGGGAGATATTAATAATAAACAAAAACGTTAAGTAGTAGTTTTTACTTATAAATGATCGGAAAAATCGATGCTCAGAGTGATATCACAAAAGCTTAAAATATAACATAAAATGCCATCAACTAGCCTGTACTCCAGAGATCCAGATGTTTATTAGCATAACTTACATTTACGACCAAGATAGCCAGTATAGACAGGGAACATTAAAAGTGAACTCTAGATTTAACAATACATAATTCCAATGTGTTGTAATGTAAATAATATCAAATTGCTTTAAAGATTGGCTCCTTTTTAATCACGCGCTGGAAAGCTTAGAAAAAGAACTACAATTTCAAGTACCATCAAGGATAGGAAAGATTTTAGAAGCGCTGGTATCCTTGTATTGACAGTCCTGATAAAGTAGCACACAAAGTCACACAGGTCTTCGCATCTTCAACCCAATTTATGCTCAGAAGTACAGAGATGGATATTATTCTCTCATTTTAGACATTTTAGAGACTGTATTAATAAACGGTTTTACACATACTCACAGAGCTCAAATGTTGGATAACTATCTGGAAATTCTCCAACGTATAGTTAGGCTAGTGCTTGTATAATTCCGACAAATCACTAATGGGATGCACAAGGGAGACGAATTACCTCCCATTAGTCATCAACAGGTAAAATTTCAGAGCTCTAAATTTATCTCATTCACGGGAGAAATTTAGTCATCAAAGAGTTCTTGGGCAATAAAATAGTGATCATTCATGTTAATGGGATCTTGCGAGGCTTCTATACGTAATCACAACAATATTATCTCCATCTCAGATACATAAATCGCTCTTTGTCAAATTTTTATTCAAAATGTTACTTTATAAAGTCTATGATTTATGCTAATCGAATCGCGATCAAAATCATGATTTAATTGTGTGGTTTATTTCACTATTATACATACATATACACACACACACACACACACACACACACACATACCGGGTGTCCCAAAAATAACCGACGATTTGAAAAATCAATTAAACAAAAACGGAAGGCGATAGAGATGTACGGTTTGCTTCATTCTGCTTAGGTAAACCAGGGGATTTATTCTCACCAATTTTCAAAATTAGTTACAATTTTCGTCAACAGATGGCGCTGCTTACTGGGAAAACTATAAAACAATGTTTTCAAAATAACCACCGTTTGCAGCAACAACGTGGCGCAGTCTGAGGTCAAAATTCGCTGACGCTCGTGCAAACATTTCAGTTTGAATGTTCTGACAAGCAGCAGAGATGTATTCTTCCAGTTCATCTACAGTTTGTGGATTGTGACGATACACCTCGTCTTTCAAGTACCCCCAAAGTAAAAAAAATCGCATGGCGTCAAATCTGGCGAATAGGGAGGCCAATCCATGCCACTTTGTGTATGCTTCTTGCTTTGAAAACATTGTTTTATAGTTTTACCTTTCAGCAGCGCCATCTGTTGACGAACTTTGAAACTAATTTTGAAAATTGGTGAGAATAAATTCCCTGGTTACCTAAGCAGAATGCAGCAAACCCGTAGATTTCTATCACCATCCATTTTTCTTCAATTGACTTTTAAAATCGTCGGTTATTTGTGGGACACCCGGTATATATATATATATATATATATATATATATATATATATATATATATATATATATACAGCCCCAACTGTTTGTGATTATTCCCTCCAAACCCCCCCCCCACACACACATATATTTATATATATATAAAAATATATATATATATATATATATATATATATATATATATATATATATATATATATATATATATATCGGGTGGATCAGATTAAAGTATCCCTGTTTTGGACGCCCTGGCGAGAAAAGCAGTGGACGTAACGTCTCCATATTTGGAGGGTATACATATCAGGCCATGGGGAATTGATTGGTGGGAAAAACAATTAGTTCCAACAAAGACCGCTAGGTACAAATGAGGCGCTGCGATAGGTAGAAGGTAAGGAAAGTTAAACATGACTGTACGAAGAAAGGAAAGAATACGAGGTGTCGGTAATTAACTTCATTAGTACAGTTCGTTACACATACAGGAACTAAACTACGCTGACTAAGCTTCATGTTTGCAACAGTGTGCAGCGTACGCGGTATGTTTCCTGTGTAGCAACAGCACAGCTAAACTTCCAGCCCTTTTCGCCGTGCTGTAGTTAAGTGAGAATCTGAATATTCGACTGTGAGCACAATACGGGAGAACAAAATTTGCATACGAGCTGAGTGAAAGAGCCGTCGTAACAGATAAAAAAGAGGGCTCACGGGTTTGGAACATTCTTCGACCGCCACGATTGTTCTTTCGTTGCCGGAGCGTGCTTTGCTGATAAAGTTATTTTACCAAAATGACGATAACGCCGCCAAAGCGCTTCCCTTGTACAGAGGGCAGAAAGCTTTGCGTACGGGTCCAGTAACACCATGTGCCCTGCGGCGAATGGTGAATCGTTTCGAGGAAACAGGTAGCTTTGCCGTTCAAGCAGGCCGAGGGCGAAAGAAACGGATACCGCAGGTGATTTATGATGTCGCAACCGCTGTCGTTGAGCAGACAAATTCGAACACAGCAGGAACATGCAGTTCTGACGCCGTACAAGGCAACTCTGATTGTGACGCACTACGGTATGGGGGTGCATGCGGAAAACACTCAAAGCCTATCCGTATAAGCTCCATCGCTTGAAAGACTTAAAACATGGTGATTACGATCTGCGAGAAACGTTTGCTTTAAGGGGTCTTAAACTGCTATGTTAAAGGATAAATGTGTTCTAGTTTCGACATCCTATAACTAATTATATTCTTATAACAAATAGACAAAATTTGGTGATACTCTTCAGAACTAATTCAAAATTAATATTTTCATAAAATAAACACTTTTGATATTAAATTTTTAAAGAAAATATGATATATTAATTACAACGATATTTTCAGATTTTTTTTAAATAGTCAGTTACTATCCGTAAAGGAACTCAAGTTAGAATTAACATATAAACTTTAATTCTATATTAAAATGATCAGAAATATTTTCTCTATAGAATAAAACAACTATGTAAAAATATGATATCAGCAACATTTATAAACATTTATACAAAATTGAAAAAATAAAAAATAAATTTTTTTTATTTCTCTTTAATTAAAATAAATATTGAAAAAAGCAAAATTTCCTCATTATATTGATTCATTCTATAGAACATAATCATGTATACAAGCATTCAAAATTTTAAACAGATATATTCAGTACATTTTTTTTTAAAATTTTACGGATAGTGGTGAAAATCATAGTTCTGAGAAAACAGCGTTTAAAGTTAAAATTTTGATGAAGTTAGACATAAAATAGACTCACCTAATTTAAAATCCCCCAGGTGTGTAAGAACACCCTTCAGCTAGCTCAAGCTTATCATTTTTAGCATGAACAAGCCTTCGTTTAGCCCGTCTAGCCTGTAATGTTTGCAGATCAGCTCGTTTTTCTGCTGTTTTCACTCGCTTCACATCAGATTTCAGAGCTGCTGTTGTTCCATAAACCCCAAGAATTATATCCATTTCTTTAAGAGACTTCAAGCGACCCTCACTACCTTCATTAAAAGCAATCACGGCTTCATACACAGCAGCTTCAGCAACAGTTTTACCACAACCAGAGGTTTTCGGGCAAAATGTCCAAATCACAGAATTAAACGATTCATTTGAAATTCTGTGTCTTCCCACTTAGACATCGTCTTAACAAATTTGGAGCTGGTAAATCTGTATATATATATATTTTATACACTTCATTACTTCCAAGGGTACAGAAGGGGTGTGATTATAAATTCCCTTTTTATCATCAACACATGCACCATGCTTTTGAAACTTACACCAGGAAGTCGCACCTTTTGGACAGAACATGTGCATAGGTTCATCATCTGTAGAGCTCATGTGACAATATGTTGCCGATACAGCTTCTCTTATGCTTCGAAGAGAATGACTATTTGATCTAATTGCATTCCCATAGTACACTGTTAATTTATCAATCAGTTTGTCAGTTATCTGCCCCTTTCCACTCAGTGGTTTCCCATCACACAATTTCTCACTCCGCATCTGTTGTTTCAATTTTCTTAGGCGATTCCCCATTCTTTTTTGTACATGCCCTATGCACTCAAGGTTTTCAATTTCACGATCATAGGGCTTAGCTTTCAAAAGTCCATTGTAAGTTTTGGTATCACCATCACCAAGATACTTGGTGTACCGAACTTTTCTGAAAAATTCAGAACATTGGAATATTCTTGTCATTCCAATGACTTCCATGATTCCTGCACTTCCCGAAGGGTTTTTTTACAGTTATGATCCAAATTAGATGCAGAAAACTCACAGGCTTTGCAGAATGAAGACATTACTTCGACATCAATAACTTTCCCACTTTCTGTCCCAATAATACTGCACACTCCTATTTTTGAAGTATGGCCACGGGTTTTCTACGTGCAATCGCCACTTACACATCTGAACTTCCAGTTATTTTTTGTTCTTACACTGCTGCTGCCTTCGTGGATTCTTCAGCAACAGTTTTAGTGGCACGAACAATTTTTTCACAATATTTTCATAACATTTTTGTGTAACTGGTGGTGGCATGTTCATCACAGCACAAAAAGTTTGAAGGCTAGACAATCCTTGACCAATACACCTCATGCTATAAATAACACGTTGATTTATTTCAGGGATACTTTTTCTTAAACCAAGCATTGGACAGCTGTTTATTGTATTGGTATCATTACATTGTGCACATTTTACAGTAAAAACTGAAGAGCAGCCACGAACTGACCCTTCGTAAAAGTTGACTTTTGAATGACACAAATTGCAACAAATAAATTTACTTAGCTCATTAAATAAAATATTTATATCGATGAAACGATATCCTTGTAATATATCGGAATTGAGTCTTCTTTGATCTTTGAAAATGACGTATTATCAATTTTCAGCTTCTTAGCAGACGCTGATTTACCTGTATAAACAGTATCAGTTTTTTTTCCGTGAAACTTTCGCTTCCTGCTTCTATAAACCACATATCGGTTATACGCTTTTCCCATTGCAAAACACTAATAAGTTCTTTTTTTAAACTTAAGTTACAAAGATTTAATATTAAATAAGCAATATATATATATTTAAATAAACACAAAATAGCGGTGAATCCCTTACAAGATTGACACTAAGAACACGTTGTTTTGAACTTTGTTTTAGAACAAAAACAGAGCGAAAGTTACAGTAGTTTTATCACGGTTCTTCAGCGGAAAGTGGAAAATGATAAGCCATGGGGTTAAATTGGTAGAAGTTTGTTGCTTTATTCAAGTACTTTAGTTGCAACGCAAGTAGGCGTTTCTTGATCAGCTGACTGCATGTGCTGGGTCAGCTGTCGTACCAAAACGTAAACAAACACCGGATATGTCATGTATCGGTTGATTGTTCAGTCTGTAACTCGCGTTCTATTAAGGGCATGTTCACATAGGAGTCCGTTGCGTTGCGTTAAGGAAAAGATGACGTTGAGACGAAAATAAACCAATCATAGGCCTCCAAACGATTAGCAAGGAAATTTTTAACGCCTATGATTGGTTTATTTTCGTCTCAACGTCATCTTTTCCTTAACGCTACGCAACGTACTCCTATGTGAACAGGCCCTAAGAATATTTTAATGCGGTTTTTTTAATATGCTCAGAATTAATTACAGAAAAATAATTCGTAATAATATTTTTTTCGATTTTTTGAAGCTTTAAGAGATCATTAAATAAATGTTTCAGGAAGAGTCTTAAAACAAGGCAAAGACATTTTCTCGACGCATGAAATAAAGAAAAATAGCGTGCCATTTTTGTACCATCCCCACGAAATTTCAAAACGATGCGCAGTCCTTTACGTTTAGGAAACCTTAACCGCGAGTTTATATATCATATTCATTTACCTTATATAACCACTCCTAAATAATTATAATTAATAGGTACCTTTAAAAATACGAGGACATGCGAGTATTTCAACAGTAATGACAGATGTGACAATTATTTTCTGTCAAAGAATTACTAATGGTTAGTATTTCTTTCAGCACAATAAAATGTCGAATAATGAACTTGAATAACACAAATATTTCGAGTCAGTAAAACATGAAAAATTTTATTAATCGAATGAAGTAGATGGAGTGAATGCTGGTATATGATTCTAAACGATTTATTTAACGATTTTTTGAAGCTGAGACCCCTTAAAATTCTTGGCACGTATGGAGGTGGAGCAGAATTCGCCGTGGAACATCTTTTGGACCGACGAGGCTCACTTTTCCATGTGCGAAACAGTAAAAGCACATAACTGCCGTAACTGGTCCTCTGAGAATCCTCACTTGGTCCACCAAATGCACCTGCATTCCCCGCATGTGACTGCATAGATCGGCTTCACTGCGACCTTTATGATTGGGCCATTTTTCTTCGAGAAAATCACCCCGTAGGGACCAAAAACTTGTTCCGTGACTGCAGCACGTTCTCAGGCTATGTTGTAAGGAGCGATCATTCCAGAACTCCAGCAGCGTGGATGTCTCACTACAATGGTATTCCAACAAGATGGTGCCCCTACTCATATAGGATGAGAGGTTCAACAATTGCTGCGACGTCATTTTACGGAGCATCGCATTTTCAGCCGTACATTTCCTACCAGATGGCCTTCACGTTCACCTGTCTTAACCCCGTGCGATTTTTGCCTTTGGGATAAGGCCTCAAAGATAAAGTTTACCGGGGAAATATAGGAAATCTGGCGGATTTGAAGAGCAACATCGGTCCTGACCAGTTACACGCTACTGTGGATCATGCTATAGCACGGTGTCACGAGTTGGCCCAGAAGCACATTGAAAGCCATCTGTGAAATCTTTGTGTGCTGTTGTTACTACGCGCCTACCTTTCGTTTGCGCCTTCACTAACATTTCTGTAGAATCGACAGTTCTTCTATAACGAACTATACTAATTAATTTAATTACCGACACCTCGTATTCTTTCCCTTCTTCGTACAGTCATGTTTCATTTTCCTTATCTTCAACCGATCGCAGCGCTTCATTTGCACCTAGCGGTCTTTGTTGGAACTAATTTTTTTCGCACCAATCAATTATCCATGGCCTGATATGTATACCCTCCAAATATGAAGACGTTACGTCCACTGCTTTTCTCGCCAGTGCGTCCCAAACAGGGACTCTTTAATTTAAAACACCCGTGTATATATATATATATACCGGTGGTTATCAAAATAATGGAAACACTAAGAAATGTTATGAAAACATTTATTAATACGGTGCAGGTTCACTTTTGTCGTGTAATACCACCTGATTCACCTTGGTATTGGATTATACAAGTCCTGAATAGTGGTTAAGAATATATAATACCATTTTTCAGGGAAAAATCATGAAGTTCCTGTAGAAATGCTGTGGTGGATTTCGATACCTTTATCTATCCGCTTATACAGATGACAGTGGTTGGATGATATATAGTCGGGAGGATTGTACAGGGCAAAGATAAGATAATTAACTTATTTTTCATGCTCTTCAAACCAACACTTGATAGATTTCGCTGCATGTATGGGGGATTATCATCCTGGAGAAAGCCATCTCCTACAAGAAAAAGTGTTTGCACCATAGGATGGACTAGTCAGCGAAACTTTTGACATAGTTCTTCCCATTCTATCTCCTTTTAAGGGTTACAATAGGGCCTGAATTAAAACCATGAGATGTCATTCCAAACCCTGATAGATTTTCCTCCATGATTGACAGTTGAGATGAGGCAGCTAGTATCTTACGCATGTGTAGGTATTCTTCAGACATACGCGCGTCCTGTTGCGAGGAACAATGTGAACAATGATTCGTCGGACCAAATGCCGTTTTTTGACATATTACTTCACCGGGATTTGCGCTTGGGGCACCATTGTGAGCGATATTTCGTATTGGCATCTATTACAAGTGGCATGGGAATAGATACTCTTCCGTAAATGCTTTGTTTGTGAAGTTCCCTTCTACCTCTAATGGTTCATACCGGAACATGCAGATGCAGATTGAGCTCTTCGGTCATTTTGATTGCAGTTGTTTTTTTTCTTCATGTCACAATCCGCTTCAATACCTCGTACATCTCTTTTCCTCAGCTCTCCCTTTCGCTTACTATTCTGTTTGGCAAAGGATGTTTTTCCGTGCACTCTGTATGCTATCATGACTTTCGATACCATAGCTTGAAAAACACCCATTAACCTGGGGGTTGCAGTAACAGATACTCCAATTTAAACGCGCTCCAAAAATGTGCCCTTTTTCGCAAGGTCTGCGATTTTACGCTGTTCCCCCCAAGAGCACTATGCCCTTAGCTTCAGTACTGCTATCTGACAGTAGAATAATACATACACTATATTATATAAAAAAATACTGGTGGCGATACTTGTTTTTTAAGGAATACGAAGCACATTCATAAACACCACTAATATTGATAGGTGTTTCCATTATTTTAATAACCACAAAAATAAAAGAAATAAATATAATAAATATGTTGAAGAATAATAATGTTGAAGAATAATAAATTAAATTCTAAAAATTAAATTTAAAAATCACCAGAAATTAGAAAATGGAGGTAAAGATTCGAAAAAGATTTCATTTTAAAGGAATTTTTATGATCTTTCTTGTGATATAATTTTTATAACCCTCAGATTATTATTTTAAATGCAAACTTAAAAGAAGTTACAAAAACAGCTTAAAAATTTAATTTTCAAAAATCTAAGAAGATTTTTTCAAAAATCTTTCTTAGTGCACCCCTACACTATAAGAATAATAGCCATGCAAAATTTCACCCCTTTAGGTCCAGTGGTTTGGTCTGTGCGTTTTATGTCAGTCAGTCAGTCAGTCACGGAACTATTTTAAATATATACACTAGCTGAATACCCGTGCTTCGCTACGGAGTACATTCAAATTAAATACAACTGTCAATGTATGCAATTAATGCCAAAAAAAAAGCAAAAAAAATATATTTATAAAAAAATCGCAACGGATAATTTTATAGACAAAATAATGTAAAAGAAAATATTCAAATTAAATACAACGCTCAATGTATGCAAATAATTTGCATGTTTAATATCCATAAAACATACTAATTTGAATTAAATTTTTTAAAATCTTCCATCTCAATTAGTCTAGTTGTTAAATTTTATCTTTTTCCGTATTTTAATATTTTTTGTCAATTTATTTAATTGTTATGCACGTGACGCAAAATTAATTTAAAGTATCACAAAAAGAAAAGAAACCACGTGAACAGAAATTAGATTATAAAATTTAATCTTTGAAAATTCACCAAAAATCAATAAAGGGAGGTAATGATTTGAAAAAGATGTCATTTTAAAGGAAATTTTACGATCTTTCTCTTGATATAAATTTTATAACCATCAGATAATTATTTGAAATACAAACTTTAAAGGATGTTGCAAAAACAGCTTAAAATTTAATTTTCAAAAATCTAAGAAGAATTTTTCAAAAATCTTTCTTTGTGCACCCCTACACTATAAGAAGAATTGCCATTCAAAATGCCAGCTCTTTAGGTCCAGTGGTTTGGTCTGTGCGTTTTCTGTCAGTCAGTGAGTTACGGAACTGTTTTATATATACAGATTGAGACATCTGTTGATCAAACAGTTTCATCTCTTACACGGGAAAATGAGTTTATTGCTAATGGCAACTTTAATAAGACAACATAGTGTACACATAAGCATAGAAACTGCGATATGTGCACAAATTAAAAATTCATAAGGAATAAAAATAAATGTCAAACAAAGAAATTTCATAAAATAGAAGTCGGTTTCCAAAATTTCTGATATTCTTGCATGTATAGATTACCATGTATCGCATTCCATACTCATTCCAAACTAAGAGAAAATTTAATTATGCTCTAAACAGGGTCGGCTCTCTTTTAAAGCATTTTGTTTGTATATATTTTATAGGTCAGAAGATCGAAACACTTTCATCATTTTGCAATCCTACTCAATCGTATTGAATGCTTCTACATTATTTTTTTTTGTTATAAAGATATTTTTTACTAAAATGCAGATTAGCATGTTGAATGCCACGTGGACTATTGTCGAACCAGGATGAATTTCCCGCTGAGAATGTTTTAAGGATTTCGTTATGAGAAATATTATCATAAAGTGTTTGAAAAGACCATAGATCAATGCATTGTTATCATATCGTGGGCCACTGATGACGCACAGAGTGTGGCGACATATTTTACAACCACAAGTTGATACCGTGCAGCTACCGTGTTCAAACTACGAATTGTTTCTTTTCGATTTCATTTGTTTTAGATTTCGTTTGCCATTTCTTATTGTTCATGTGTCGACATGCCTGTACTCATACTCCATATAGCGTAAGTAACAAATAAATAAGTGAGAAAAAAAGGACCTGTCTTCTAATTCCATATCATATAATAAAATTTTAGATAAATTGACCCTCCTACAAAGGATATGGAATCTAATTTGGTAGTCAACAAGTGAGAAGTCGTACCATAAGAATATTGAGATATTGGGACGATTGTCCATCTAAACCCTTTATTTATTACTTGACCTGCTTTGATACCAAAGATCGTTTTATGCCTCTTTAAGTTTATATCAATCAAATTTTGGTTTTCCAAAGCGGTAGCTAGATTGAAATCCGACATTCACTCACTACATAACGAATTTTGTTGGTATCTTGCAATAGACGCACCGTATAGGATTATTAACATTACCCCCTGGTTCCACCTCAGTTTTAGACCGATCATCCCCAGGGTCGACTTATTGGTGGGATCGTACCTCGACACGAGGACATTCAGTAGCGCTTATCGGTATTAAAACCAATAACACTCTCAGTGCCGAAATCCTACAGGATAACCACTAGGTTCCATAGACCGATATTCTGCACATAAAAATGTATATTTTGTTTTTATAGTGCATATCTTATATATTTCCAGGTCTTTAGTCTACAAATAATATTTGTAGTCATATAAATAACGTGTCTTATAACTTATAAACATTTACAACGAATGTAATAATAAAAGCCATTCGTGTCCTTAGTACAAAGTCACATGAAGATGGTGCGGAATTCAACATGATAATATTCTTGTTAATGACGCTCACATCAAATGTCAGGCAGAAAATTTTATTTCGTAAAAGACCTCGTTAAATGGAAAAATAATTACAGGCAACTGCATATAATAGCACAATGGAATCCTACTGATGCGTGGAAAATAAAGACATAAACTCAGATTTTCAGTAATAGAATAATTTAGCCTACCGAAATTAAAACAGTATATAATTGCAATCCTAATATTATTTTGTGCTTATTCTTATCAATATTTAAGAATCAATTTATATATCAGATTTATTAATGCAGACAAAAATTATTTGACTACAAATGTGTTTTCAACTGCAGTGCAATTACGTTTCGCATTCTGCAATCTTTTTCGTAAAAACTTTTGTTCGCATTCTAAAATGTCTTCCTTCTAATTAAATAAATGAGTTAAAGTATTTATGATACAATGAAAACATATTCATAAGTGACATAGTTTTCAAAAGTTTAATTTATTCATGTGATAAAAAGAACAACGAATCAATAGTAAATTTCCTGATAATTGAGTAAAAGATGCGAGTTATGTTGCTTCAAATTTTCTTTTCTTTTAGTTATGTTCATTCTGGAAAAGTTTCCATCATGACTGTACAATTAATCACTAATGAAACTCATTAGATTTGTGCATCATGTTTCGTGGTGACTCCGTAATCAAATTATTATGAAATAATTTTATTACTTTCTTGGCAGACTAATGCGAGTACTTCGTTTTAGCTAATGAGGCTCTGGGCAGCTAACAGGCAACCGTTTCAAAGTTCTTTGAAAATAATCAGAAGTAATTTATTTGGATTTTTTTAATGACAAACGTAATTGATTAAATTGAAGGCGCCGTCTTACTTTATATATGTTAAGTGATATCTTAGTAAATTTTCTGAATCTCTAAAGTATTTCACGGCATTGTAATATTATGTATTTTTAATTATTGTTAAGAAGAATTAAGATTACCATTCTTGTAAATCTGATTAACCATTATCCGTAATCATTATCTTTTTACAATGCAGAAATATTCACAGGCATTATCAATACTTTTATAGTAAAAGAATTCATATCATATATTTTTATTCATTAATAAATATATGAGTTATTTAAACAATCGTTGAACTTCGAAAATTAACGAATTAAAATATAAAGTTAACATTTACCTGTTATAAAAATGATTGGGATGTAAAGCATGAGATCGTACTACTTCGTTGTGAATAGTGATTGCAATACCGCTACACCGGTATACCGAATACCGGTATTTCGGGCTATTTTGCAATTTTGTGAAACCGGTATTTGCTAAGGTAAAACACTGGTATTTTCGGTATTAGCTAAGGTAAAATACCGGTATTTTTGGTGTTAACTAAGGTGAAACACATGTATTTTCGGTATTAGCTAAGGTAAAATACCGGTATTTTTGGTGTTAACTAAGGTGAAAAACATGTATTTTCGGTATTAACTATTTTATATTAAATGATTTAATTTAACTTATTGGGCATGTATTGTTGAAATACGTATTTTTTTCATCAATGTTGCAGTACCAACATCAATCATTTAATGTCTCACTTCCGTTCCGATCTCCTCTCTTTGTCTGCGTAATGTCAAGGTCAAGTATGAAGTGTGTATGAAACCTAATCTCACATTTATTGTTGTCGTAGTGTGTTTTAAATTTTTAAACATTTAGATATTTTTTAAATTGGTGAGTTCCTTTTTCCGAAATAAGTACACATTTTGTATTATACTTTATTGTTCAAAATATTTATATATGCAACGTATATGATTTGAGTTTTATTTATCCATAATAGATAATTAATGACTTTAAAGAACAAAAACAATATGCCAATAATACTTCGGCTTGATTTTACTATTTATAGATGATGATAAAAATATGCTGGCAAAATGTGAAACATGTTCAAGGATTATTAAAGTTTTTGAGGGAAGTACAAGTGGACTACATACACATTTAAAAACGCAACATAATACTAATTTATTGAAAAGAAAAGATACCAAGACAAATTCTAACTCACCTAAAAATGACATAACTAAACCAATGACATCACAAATTACACATTTTTTAATCGAAAAAAATGACTGTTTCAATAAAGTTTCATCTAGAATAGCGCCCTTTACACGTACGCTCTTTCCCGCGTGAAACCACGATCCCGCGTGATTGAATGCATGTGTGAAGGTGTCGGAGAGGAAGGGAAAGCTGCTTTTGAGCGCACTGCAAGTTTTCCCACTCGCAATCCCGTATGCTCCAAGCACTCCAGGAGCGTACACACGTACGCTCTTTCGCGAGTGCTTGGAGCGTGCGCGCAATCCCGTACACTCCAAGCACTCGAGAAAGAACGTACCTGTAAAGGGCGCTAATGACAGCATTAGGTGGTTTCGCCGTTCAGAGTGTTTTCTACTTCAATTGAATTGAAAAAATCATTAATCGCAAGAGGTATCAAAATTATACCAAATTCTGTTAGTACTAGAAGTTAATGTTAGAAGTTAATAATAGAAGTTAATATTATTAGTCTGTTAATATTAGAAGAACAATTATAAACTATAGTAAGTGTCAGCAATTCTCTGAAACAAGAATTAACAGAATTAAAATTAATTGGTACAAAATTTAGTCTCACATTTGATGAATGGACAAGTGTACAAAATAGACGTTATTTAAATATAATTATTCATGCAGAAAAGAAAATTTCGAATATAGAACTCACACATGTCTCAGGAAGTATGCCAGCTACAAAACGTGTAGAAGTAGTTAACTACAAATTGGAGGAACATAGATTATCTCTGAAAGACAATATTGTCTGCATAACTACTGATGGAGCAACGGTGATGAAAAAAGTTGGGAAGTTGTTTGATGCAAATCAGCAATTATGCTATGCTCATGGAATTCGACTTTTGGGGTAATCAGTGTGCTATAAAAACAAAATCAGGAGCAGAAGAAGCAAAATACTCTGGATTTAGAAACTTCTGAATTCGAAGAGAGTGGCAATGAAGATAATAATAATAGAGTTCTTGAAAGTACCTTATTTGGATATGAAGAAGATTATAGTAATGAGGACGAAATATTAAATTACCAAGGATTGCTTCCTACAATTAAGAAAATCCGAAAGGTTGTTAAGATATTTAAACGTTCCCCTACTAAAAATGCCGTTTTACGAAAATATATACAGTGGACGCTCGTTAATTCGAACTCGGTTAATTCGAACTTTCGGTTAATTCGAACTAATCCAAAGGCCCGAAAAATCTTGTATTGGAGTTAATGTTAAAAATATCTCATTAATTCGAACTAAATTTTTATCACTTCGGTTAATTCGAACTAAAAATTTGACAAATAAAATTATTTTTCCTCGTTTAATGGAGAAAATACACACTGTATTTATTATTTTGCGTGTCAAAATTTCTTTTCTGTGTAAAGAGGCATATGCCTGCATTCCTAGGCTATTGCATGTCCGCTAAACGTTAGTAGCTATTGTCCTTCTTATTAGTGCTAAATAGAAAAAGCAATTTTCCTTTATTTGGATCGATTTTCTTAGAATTTCAGAAAAACTAGTCTTTACTATAGATTCTAGGGAGCTCCGTCAGTTATAACTGCAGTGCACACATGATAATGGGGTCTAGTTTTTCTTCCTCATTGTGTGGTGTGAACGTGTAAAAATTCAGGATGTCTACACGTGGAAAGTACAAAACCCTAACTTTGGAGACAAAGGTAGAAATTTTAAAGAAAGTAGAGAATGGCGAATGTAAAACAAAGTTAGCAGCTGACTATGGAATTTTAAAAAATGCCTTGTCAACTAATTTGAAAAACAAGGAGTCAATTTTAGATTCATGGGAAAAATCAAAATTTGCTAGAGGAAGGAAATGCATGGGAAATGCGCCTGAAGAAGTTCTAGAAAAAGCTCTACTGCTATGGTTCCAGGATGTTAGATCTCGAAATTTTCCGGTAAATGGACCCCTAGTGCTGACGAAGGCTGATGAATTGGCAATTCGAATGGGTATTGAAGATTTTGAATGCAGTGATGGATGGCTTTCTCGATTTAAGTCAAGGCACAATATTTCTTATCAAACTGTATGTGGCCAAAGCTCTAATGTAAACGAAGACGTATGCACTAATTTCGGTAGGAAACTGCCAGGGCTTTTCTCTACTTACCTGCCGAAAGATATTTTTAATGCGGCCATAATGGACAAAGCCATAATGGACTCTATTAAAACTCTGAAATCATTTATTCAGATGGAACCTTCCTCTGAAAATGAATTGAAATGTTTACTTCAAATCGAGAAGCTGGCTGAACAATGTAGGCATCATAAACAGAACCAAACATCCATTTTACAGTTTTTCCCCAAAGTGTAATTCATATTTTTAATAAAAGTTTACTTTATACTGCATATCTTCTGCTTCATTTTATGATTAAGGTAAGTCTGTATTGCTTTTTAATATGTTTAACTTCAGATAACATAGTATAATATATTTTCTGGGGTTATACATACTAGGAGAGTTTCTTCTTCAGTGATACACATTTAAAGTTATATATTTTCTCTTAACATCGGATAATTCGAACTTCGGATAATTCGAACTTTTTTCTGAGAACCTTTGAATTCGAATTAACGAGCGTCCACTGTACTTACTGAAATGGAAAAAGAACTTATGCTAAAGTTAGATTCTAAAACACGTTGGAACAGATTGCTCTTAATGATGGAACGATTTTTGAAATTAAAAAATCCAATTCAGAAAGCATTAATTTACTTAAATTTACAAATTAATCTTTCCGATGGTGAATTCGATTTAATATCTAAAACTGCACCAGCTCTGCTTCCAATAAATCTGGCTGTGGAGGCATTATGTCGGAAGGATTCCAAATTACAGCGAATGAAACAATAAATTTTATGTTGCAATAATTTAAAGATCAAAATTCGGCCCTATGTGAGGAATTATACAGTGCATTGAAGATTCGCATAAAGAAAAGGCATAGTGAACTAGAAAACATTTTAAGGTATTTACATAATTATAACGACTTTAAAAAAGAAAACGAAAAGGAAGTAAAGAGGTTAACAAGGTCAAATATAATTAAGTTCGTCGTAAATTTCCACAAAAACATTTATGAAAAGCAAACACAAACCTATCCAGAGGGAGTCGTTGAAGATATCGGAAAAAAAATTACAATTAACTATAAATAAAAAAATTGCCACAAACAATAATACAAAAGTAATACAAAAAATAGATTTATCCAAAACCGTCAGGCGAGAGACTGAGGTGTTAGAAGATGAAGGACTTCGAGGCAAATATTTAGAGGAAGTATATCTCTCATTATTAGCAGTACCACCACCCAGCGTGGATGCAGAAAGAGCATTTTCAACTGCAGGTAATTTGTGCCCAAAAATAAATTCCAGGCTTACTGACAGTTCAATGGATGCATTAGGTTTTTTACAATCATATTTTAAAAATATGCAGTTAATAAAATAATTGTTTTTTTCTATTAATATACACTCATGGACGAAAAAATTAGCGCACTAAGAAATAATTGCGGGATCGTAACGAAACTTGCAATGAAGGTACATGTCGGGGAGATATGCAAATGATTAGAAATGCAGCGTGATTGCGCATTACGTATAGGTGGTAGAGGGCGTTGAACATCGTACTCTGTGGAGTATAAAACAGGTAACCAAAGCTTGTTTGAGTGTGCTGAATCATTTACAAAGGAAGAGCTGAGATAGACATGCCATTACGCCGTGTTCGAAGACAATATAAGCAGTTGTCGCAGTTTGAGAGGGGGAGAATCGTCGGGATTATGGAAGCTGGGTGGTCAGCTAGGCGAGTAGCTCGTCAATTAGGCCGCTCTGATTGTGTTGTGAGGAGGTGTTGGGACCAGTGGACCCGAGAGATGTCATGTACACGAAAACCAGTCTCAGGACGCCCTCGACAGACCAGTCGTCGAGAAGACCGCCACATCGCAAGAAATGCACGCGTACAGCCAACTGCTTCATCGACCGTCATCCAGTCACAGGTAGCACCTTCACTAGGGGCCTCTGTGTCTTCTCGAACCATACGACGGCGCCTGGCTGAAGGACAGTTGGTATCGCGGCGCCCATTACGTGTGCTGCCCTTGACGCCCACCCATCGACGCCTCCGTTTGGAGTTTTGCCGCGCACGAGGAAACTGGACTGCAGCGGAATGGAACCAGGTCGTCTTTAGCGACGAATCCAGATTCAATCTCGGCAGTGATGACAATCGTGTTAGTGTGTGGAGAGCCCGTGGTGAACGCTTCAATCCTGCCTTTGCTGTACAGCGACACATCGCTCCCACAGCTGGTGTGAGGGTATGGGGTGCCATTGCCTACAATACACGGTCACCCCTAGTATTGCTCCGTGGCACCATGACAGCCCAGCAGTATGTTCATGAAATCCTGCAACCACATGTGTTGCGACTCATGCAACGGCTCCCAGGAGCCGGTTTTCAACAAGACAATGCTCGGCCTCATACGGCAAGGGTGTCACAAGACTGTCTCCGCACTGTTACTACCCTTCCTTGGCCTGCCCGATCCCCAGATTTGTCTCCAATCGAGCATATCTGGGATCATTTGGGACGACGAGTTGGGCATCCCACGAGTTTGAACGAACTAGAGGCAAGGTTACAGCAAATATGGAACGAAATGTCTCAAGACATCAGACAGAACTTGTATGACTCAATGCCCGATCGTATCGCATCGTGCATTCGCGCTAGAGGGGGTCCAACGGAGTATTAACTCCTCCGTTCTTTTGCCTTTTTCTCTGAAATAAAGTATCCTTTTTCTTTGATTTTCTTATCATTTACTTATATCAAAGTAGTCATTACGTATGTAAAATTTCGTTTCAATTGGACGACTCGTTCTTGGTGCGCTAATTTTTTTGTCCATATGTGTATATTATGCAGGTTTCGACATTAAAATAATAAACAAATAGTGATTATTACGTTGTTTAAACCCAAATTTTTCGGAATTTTGAATTCATCACTGCATTAATAAAAATAAGTTATAAAACTTTTATAATTATAAAAGAATTGTCGGGCAAATTCGGTTGCAACATCTTCGCTATTTTGGGGATGTTTAAAGAAGGATTTAAGAAAAGCTGACTATGAGTCCACTAACTGTACGCAGATATAATGTAGGTCTTGGTAAAAATCTCCACCTGCATTTCCCGTATCTCCATTCTACAGTGTAAAGACCATCTTAACTCTCTGGTTGCAGTAAATAGAGTGTGCAACAAAATGGTACAGGAAGTGTCATTTTACTGTTAACAGAATAGTAAGGGGAAACATATTTTTAAAGTATTAGTCCCAAAGTACACAGCATTTATTTTGAGGCATTTTCTATTAACATTTATCTGATCGCAAGTTACCAAGTCATTTTGCACTTAAAGTTCTTTAGTGGTAAACAGTAACTTTATTAATTATTATATGAGATGTACAATCACAGCTCAAAGTTATTATCAGAATCTGACGGCTACAAAATATGATTATACAGACATTTATGAGAGAAATATAACAAAACAATTTAGAGAAAAAAGGTAATACTACAAAACCAGTGAAATTTTCGAGTGTCAGTCCCTTATTCATATACTGTCATCATAAAACATCAAAGTCGTTTTACAGTAGATTTCAGCACACTGTAGAATCCCAGGAAATGAACTCGCAGACGGTTTGACAAATAGAGTAGTTACTCAGAGTCTGTATAGGCCGATCGCATATAATTCTATAAGGGTTGTAATAGCGGGACCGTTACAGCACGGTTTTATCACCTTCGATGTAATTCCCCAGAGAGCACAAAGACCGGCTGGCATGATAACTCATTTCTTAAGTTTATATGAAATGAAAATTAAATATAAACAGGGTGATTCAAGATAGATGCCTGCCGAATTCCGTTCTTTTCAGCTAGGCGTAATATGCTTGACGAATCATCTCCGATAACTGGCCCGTTGACTACCTGGACTCAATTCGTCACGTCCCCTCGCACAGCAACCTCTCTAGATGAAACCAAAAAACGGGACCTTCTAAATTCTAATAAGTTGTAGGTTGTTAATAGTGAATACATTCCAGATATTCCAAGGAAGAATTTGCTAACCACGATCCGGCTTTTAAGTGGTCACGGCTGCTTAGCTAAACATCTGAGCAGCTTGAAAATAATGAGGTGTCCTTTCTGCAGTATTTGCGATAAACCATAAGTTATGGAAATTTCCCACCTCCAGACCTACAAGGCAATGTAGGGTCGAGATCTTTGTAGCCGATAGTGGGAGGCAAGAGCATTATGCAATTGATACGTTTTTTCTTTCTTCTCCGTTTTACTTCATTTTCTTGTTTTGTCAGTTCTTTTTTGTACTTTTTATCTTCTTGTTTTTGTTTATTGCTTGACATTGGAAATAAAATAAATAATAGAAAAAAATAGAGAGTTTTTACTACAGTCAACGAATGTTCAAAAGAGGGGTTTGGACTAGTTAAGAGGTAAACATACTAAAAGTCCCCGGTCCGTGGGGAGGAGAAAGGGGGGTTATTACTCGAAAACGATTGATCAATCGCGAAAACGATTGATCAATCGTTTTTGAGTTATAAGCATAAAACCAAAAAACGGAACCTTCTTAGGCCCCCATCCCCCCTTTCTCCTCCCCTAGGACCGGGGACTTTTAGTATGTTTACCTCCTAACTAGTCCAAACAAAGTTCTGAAGTCAGTTCTTCCGCCCTATGACTTTCCAGTTAGAATCATTCGTTGACTGGACTATTTATCCAAGTCAGAATAAGAGGACAGGCCACAAGAGACCTTTATCCCTAAGAACGATTAGCATATTGGAATTAATATGCTCTAGAAACGCATCCATGATAATGCACTATTAAAAATTTCAATGTGTAATTGACATGTTAACTCTACATTTCTTGCTCATAAACTTTGTGAACCCTTGTGCTTTATATGAAGAGGAATTACCACTCATATGGATCTGCCTATGATGCTTTAAAAACAGAGGATATCAAGCACTGCTCTCAGCAAATACGGAGTTCAGATGAACACTGTAGAATGGGAATACGTGGAATGTAGATAGGGATCATTACCAAAACTTTGTAAACTCCGAGTACAGTTAGTCGACCTGTTGTCGTGTTGTGTTAAATTTTTCATTAAACCTCAACGACACAGCGAATATATTGCCACCAAATATGGAAAACACTTGATTTTAATTTTTGAAGTTTATTTTAGCCGACAAGTGTTTATCGCTAAAAATTCTCCATAGAATATTTTTCTCATCCGATAATTTTGCTTCTCACTTAAAACCTAATAAAATTTATATTTTATATTCCATTTGCTACATTTTTCATTCTGTATGTTTCATTTCTTTCTACTGTTGTTTCAGCCTGAAACTGTAAACTTTCAGTTAGGGTTTAATGCAAGCTATGCTTATCAAGGGGGAGAATAAACTTAAAATTAGTCGCTATAAACAAGTGAAAAAAAATCTGTGTCCATTCACAAATTTCAAAATTTTGCTTGTTTCTTTTTCTTCAGGAACTGAGTAAGACCTTACTGCAAACACCAGCAGGTAAAATTATCAGTTGGTTATCTAACTTAACATATTCATAACATTGTTAACAGGATCCTTATATGACTTTTTATTACAACACAAGTCAGGTTTATGTCATGGGTTTTCCAGAATAAAAGCTAACAGTGACACAGAAAAGCAATTTCTTAAATATTTTTGTGGCGTTATGGCAGATGTAGATATATCCGAACAATTCAATTTTATGTTTTAAGTTGATTTGTCACTCTTAAAATTTCTTCTGTAATGTGGCAAAAGCTGATAGTGAAATTGAGAAATAATTCTAAGTTATTCGTATTGGAAAATGCTGTTATGTATAAAAGAGGTAATACTAGGTCCGTAATTGAATATTTTAATCACTAATTGAAAATTTTCATGGAAGACCAGCCATATGCTTAAGGTTGGATATGAGTATTAACTAAAGAATTTTTGGGATTTAAAAACTCAATTGAGCGATTTTATTTTTCACAACAAAAGTTACTTTTTTAATTTGCCGAAAACATGAAAAAATGACATATCGACATCTGTCATAATGCCACAAATTTATTCTCAACGGCGGCATCAAAAATATTTTTTAAAAAATAATATACGATGAAATAAATGTTATTGAAAGTAAAGCAAGAAAGGATATAGCGTTTAAAAGGAGGCTTGACTAATGCATTAATCTTAATTTATTTGAGATGGCCAATGAAAATAAGTTAAAACTGTTAAAGATATAGCTGTAAGAAAAGAGCTATATTACATTCCTTCATCAGTAGATTAAAGTCGTTCTCTCAGTTTAGAAAAAAAATTGTCACTATATTTTTTAATGAAAAACATAAAGTGGATTACGATACCGTAATAAAAAAAATTTATTCAGAGTATAATAAGAAGAAGATGTTTATTAAAAGGATGAATTGATTAAAAAATCAAAAAAATTAAATCTATTGTCAATAATTTAAAATTATGATTTTTTTCGTGTTTTGCATTTTTCTAAGTTACTGACATTTTTTCCCTTTGAGCTCAAATAATAAAATTTAACATTTTAAAAATGTTTAATATTTTTTTAAAATTTCACAGGAGATATTTAATTTTGATATAATGAAAGAATTTCTTTTAATCCACGTGGAAATTTTTTTATCCACGATGTAAAAAATGCATGTTTTTACCGTTTCTGATATGTTCAAATTTAGAATTCAAAATTAAAATGAGAAGAAATAAAAATATGTTTAAGTTGAAGATATTAAAAAATTTTTATTTATGGCATAAAGAAAAAAATCCATTTTCTCACTGTATTTCTCACTGTATGTACCAAAATTTCCCCCCCAAAAAGGTATACAAATGAAGAAGTTAATCGGTTTATCCATTGCGCACATAAAAGAATAAACAATATGCTTTACTTCATCAGGCGGGGGTTACTGACTAATAAAATTACAACTTGAAAAGCAATGGTTTAAAACACTTAAAAAGCATAACTTCTTAAATACTATATTCACTATAACGATAAATTCCTCCTTAGCAGTCTATATTAGAAGTCGAAGAAAATTTGAAAATATTTTAATATAAAATCCATATTTAAGGGTTTAGTATTCGTTACAAATATAACATCCCGAAAGACTGTTTTCTGTCATGATGCTTTAAAACTTGTTTACCTTCAGTTCAGTAGGACGAACGAATACAGACACGTGTGTTACGTTCAATGGAAAAATTTTTCAAGATCTGATACCAGTACCCGTATTCATGGAGAACTGCATATTATTGGATACTATGGCAGATCAGCTGTGCACAACCCCCGCCCCGCCCCGCCCCCCATTATTCGGCCTTATGCGATTAAGAGACTGTAGTTGTGTATAACACGTCATTTGTTGACAAGAAATGAATAATAAAAAAAAGTTGACTGATGAATCACGCTGCAAACTTTTCGCATCAGATGAACGTGCAGTTATATTACATTTGCACAGGGAGCGATTATTATTTTGTTTTCGACTGTTTTGTGCTAACTGTTAAATTCGCTGTCAACTTATTCATGTTCAGGGCCTCTTTTTTCTTGGAAGGGCAAAGGCATTTCATTCCGTCCGGTTTTGAACCCTAAGAGGTACATAGTTATTTTAGACGATTGTACACTTTCTAAAAAGAGTTAGAACTTTGAAACAGACTTGTGTTCCCTTTACTAAAACTTCAAACTCTGACGAGGCCATATTTGAAAGCCAAGCATACAAAAAATATATTCTACAAACCAGATCCCCGGTTTTAATCCTTTTGAATAGTTATGGATTGATCAAGAAGCCCAATTCCTCTCCAATTCAGAATGATCTACACTAAGATCTACCTGACATACTTGGCAGGCTTTAATAGAGGAATAGCTTTAATAGAGGCTTTAATAGAGGAAAAGATAAAAATCCCAGCAGACACATAACAGAAATTTCTCAAAAGCATGCCCAGAAGAGTCAAGGCAGTCTTTGCAGCGAAAGGTAGTCCTAGAATATTTTTTTCTTTACACTTATGTAAATATATATATATAGTAAGTATATATATATATATATATATATATATATATATATATATATATATATATATATATATATATATATATATATATATATATATATATATATATATATATATATATATATATATATATATATATATATATATATATATATATATATATATATATATATATAATGAAAACAGTGGTCAACACCTTCGTCGATCTACGGAAACAGAGAACGGGCTTTCACGGCTTGCAATGACCTCTTGAGTCAAAATTTTCTAGTCGCTCTTGAGCATCATCAAACTCCAATCGAATAATCCTTTGGAGGAAATAATACGTTTATTCTCTATGCACAATATAGTTATTTACTTCGTTAAAATATAAGAAAGATAAAACACTGGCAGCTGCTTACATACTATTTACAAAGAACAGAGAGAAGGTCTAATGGGACCGTCTCAATCTATAATCAAATATCTATGTACGCAGTTCCTACACTTGCACCTGCATATAGGAAATTTAGTTTCGGTCGTCCACGTGACTATCTGTTGTGTAATATGTTTTCTGCGACAACCAGGTGCCAAACAGGAAACGGAAGTTAGTTGTATAATGAGAAAGGCAACACTAAAAGTAGATAATTGATGTAATAGCATTAAAACTGGTGTGGTGTTATTATTCTTAGATAATTAATATTGGTGGGGCTTTATTATTACAGAAAACCCCCCTCAGGAAAAGAATTGCGGAGGAAAAGAATTGCTTCCGGAAAAGAATTGCGAGAGGATTTGGGCCCAAGCTCCTCTATCAAGGCTTCCCTTCAGGTTAAAACAGCCAAAGAAATTTAGAAGAGAACTTTAAAAAATTAAGGGGGTAATTTTTTCCATATAATATGTTCTATCTAATCATAATTATGCACCTTCAAATATTACTTTAAAAATATGATGAACAATTTGGAAGAAATAGGTGCTAATATTAGTAAACAATACACAAAATTTAACCCAAATAATTACTATATAACAATATTTCTTATAAAAGTCCTGCGATATCAATATTAAACATGAAGTTTCAAAATTTTTTTAATAGGGAAAAACATAAAGGATTTCAAAATCTAAAATTATATGAATAACTCAAATATTCAAAATAACTATAATACAACTAATTCAATATTCAAAATAATAACTCACATAGGTACCTGAAAATAAAAACTTAAATCAAAATTCAAAAAGGTAACTTGTAATTCAAAATAGTTTTTCAATGAGGACATGGTAAGAGTGGTTATGTGGAAAAGTATAGGTTGCAATATCTTAATTTGAGTGCAAGTACAACTACAGTAAGTCTGCCAGTATTTTGATTTGGATTCTAATTTCATCTTCTTTAGGAGAAATACGATAAGGTTTTAAAGACAATGAAGCTCAGATGTTAGTTTATTACGCAGGTGTTCTATCCTAATTTAATGTACATATTACTTGTCTTTAGTAAATATGTGAGAAATTATGGGGAAAATAATTATGTTCATCATTCCCTCTATTGACAATCTGGAAATTTTTATAATTGTTTTCCACGTTCAGTGGAATATGACCCAATTCAGTATATACATTATTTTGGTTTACATTTTAGGTTTCACAATTTTTGGTATTTCTTACACATGGATACATGGGTACATGGTTACATAGGTTCGGTACTTTTTACACCTTGATTTACATTTGATTTTGTATTTTGAATCAATCATTTGGATTCATTATTACAAGGGTTTACACATTCTAGAATTATTTGATATTTTTATAGCATTATTTGACGCGTCTGAGTTATTTTTACTTGTACTTACATTGACTAATTTGGGCTCATTTGATTTATTTTCATGGTTCACATTTGATTCTTTCCTCAAGACATTGGCATTGGTAGGAGGTAATGATTCTTCGCTATTTAACATGCTTATAAATTTTCCAGAACGGGAAAACATTAATTTTAATATTATGTTACACAGGATAAAAATTTCTTTCACCAATTTAAATAATCGGAAATCTATACTCGTAAATAATATACAAAATATAATAAAAATATATTAGTTTATATCATTTTTTTTACTGACCTACCTTTTTCAAAACAAAATTTGAAATTTTTAAGTTTAAAAGCAAATTCTTCTTTCGGTTAACTGATTTTCATTCATTTACTGCTGCTTAACTTAATCTTGAATTCAATTTCTTTTGTCTAATTGACAAATTTTAATCTTTAAATACAGCGCAATTCCAGATAATCGTTGATTCACTGGGAAGAAGACGAGTTTAAATCACCATTAGCTTTGCTGTAGAGTTCTGTAGAAAAGAAGCCCGCAGTTTTAACTTTGATTTGAAAGCACGGTGCAAATCTTCCATCACGGCGACACAGGAATACAGGAATTCAAAGGCCCAGGGAATGGGTTGGAAATCCATGAAAAAGGACTTGAATGGCAATTTTCCAGTGGATCACATCCTTGCTGACTCTGTATAATGGAAACATTGGTCAACTCCTTTGACTATATACGGAAACAGAAAAGGGCCTTCATGACTTGCAATGGCGTTTGAGTTATAACTTTATTGCATCAAATTCCAATCCTATAATCCAATCGGGGAAAATAACACGTTTATCCACTATGCACATTATGGTTATTTACTTCATTAATATAAAACACTGGGAGCTATTTACATATTTACAAAGAACAGAGGGATGGGATAATGGCGACCGTCTCACTCCATGAACTAATCTCTAAGTATTCATTTCCGACACTAGCACCTGCATCTAGGAGATTTAGATTCGGTTGTCCACATGACTATTTGTTGTGTAATATGTTTTCCTTGACAGCCAAGTGCCAAACAGAAAAACGGAAGTTAGTTATAAACGGAAGTAATAAAAGTAGGGAATCAATGGAATCGAATTAAAACTGGTGTGGCGTTATTATTCTGGGATAATTAATATTGGTTGGGAGTTATTATTACATATAGAGAGAGATAGATAGATAGATACCTGTTTAAAATAAGAAAATAATTAAAAGTAAGACTCGAAACTATTATTTTACCAACTTTTTTAACTTCATATTGAAAATTTCTTTTAGTATGTGCGTTACTTCTGCATGATTAAAATTTTATGACCTTTTATTATATCCTTAACAAACTTTACAGCTACTAAATAATAACGAGCTAAAAATTTATATTGAGTAAATGTTAATTCATTTTCGCATGAACAAATTTAGGTCCCTGAAAGTAACAGAGTGCCAAATTTTACACAGAGCGTAAAGAGATATATATTTTCCATCACTTTTTTTTTTTGTTGCTACAACCAGTAAGTCCCATTTTACTTCCTGGTGACACTTAAAATTACCTCAGAGCAAATTGACCTGTGTTTAATAACAATTATCATAATGGCTGCAATGCGGGCTCGCTGGTCTGGATGAGTATAAATATGTGCAGTTCTGTGTGGGTTTCATATCACAACCTCTTCAGCCCGATAACTCGCAGTGGTTTTTACAATCCGCTATCTGAAAATGTATTTTGCTGCAGTTTTAACTCTTCTTTTCGCATCCCAAGCTCTTGCTTTAAAATATACCGATTGTGGTAAGTATTGGGAATTTTGATATATCCTATATATTTTTATTATTCAACTTTCTTTGGATAAATAATGTTACTTACTGGAATTACTCTCGGCATTAATATTACTTCTCTTAGCTGCGGTCTACGCTGAATATCCACTAAATTGTCTACAGTTGCCTACCGTCATCTACCGTTGTATTCATGTTGTATTTCTCGTAACTATTAGCTCGTTATTCCTACTGATCTATTTTCAAAAGGAAAGTGTTTGGTTCAGTCTGTTTAGCTCATTTACTCCGATAATGTTTCGTTCTGAATATAAACATCCTACTATTACTTGGAGGCATTTTGTTTTCTGTTATTTATTAGATATTCTACTTCAGTTTGAAGTTAATTCTCTCCTTAAAATGCCCACTTTTCATTTCTTGAAGGGTTTACTTGATAAGGTAACAAAATGTTTTAGAAATGATGTAAACGCAGATATTGTAGTAGAGGTTTGTAGGAGTTACAAGATGTTTTAATATAACTCCAACAAAGTTTTGATAGCATAATTTATGTTAAATATTAGTTTTTAACATTCTGTTACGTTTATTGATAAATATATAAAACATATATATCTGTAATGCAATTAATAATTTGAAATAACGCAACATATTTTGTTTCTCAAATCTTAATGTCTTTATAGGAGTATCACCATAAACTCAATTCTGGAAAACAAACGGGAAATTTTGTCGAACTGCAATAACACGTAAATTTTACCCCTAATTATGTAAAATTTAAACAGGAATAAAAATATTTTTATGAATAACACATAGTACAGTATAACTGGTGTTTTTATACTTTGTTTTCAAGATGAATCGAAAGAAAAGAGCTATAACATTATTCTAAAATTCTAGTGAACCTTACTGAAAAATATTTAAATCAAACCTAATTTAAGAAACTAAATGAAATCTGATTTAAAAGAAAATAAATTTAAAAGTTACCTCCTTTAGACTTAGGATCACTAAAGATCGGTATTTATTTTGTTAATAAGATATTTCAATTTCTTTTCAAAGGTTCTAAATCTGGAAGAATTGTTGATGTTCGACTTACTGGCTGCGAGGACAGTGATGTTTGTGTGCTGAAGAGGGGTGAGAGTTACACCTATGGACTTTCATTCGAATCACGTAAGTAAAAATTACTAATTAAAATATAACAATACAAACGTTAAAATAACCCGAACAAATGTTTTTATTATAGTACATTTTTCTGACTCATCCCAGTCTCTGAATAGGGTACGCCTGTTAAATCATTTCCTTTTAACTGTACTATTGTGTAAATTACAAAAACGAATGATGAATATTTAAAAATTGCACTATTTTAAACCTTAATCAGTTTAAATTGAAAATGAATGCTAGAGCAGACTGATAAATATACTTGTTAAAGTGTAATAATCAACATCCGCAATTTCTATTGTCTTGTAAATGTATTTAAATTATCAAACTCTGACCAAAAAAAAGCAATGTATGAGGAAAAAAGAGCTGCTTTGGACAATTGTCAATACTATAAAAGCTACGGCTATTTTGAATTTCAGTTATGAAATAGAAGATGTATATATAATGCACAAGTTTTATAATATACGAAAATGAAAGTGTGTTTTTCAGTCTTTTTTATACGATGACTATAAAATGTAACTCTAGAAGATATTCTGCTCGTGCAAGCGTTACTAACATGCTGATGGAATTTTTTTGGCTTTTGGAAACTGAAAAAAAGTCAGGATAAACATTAAAATGCATTTACATTTCCTCATAGGCAAATTTAGCATGTAATTTTTATGAAATGCGTAATTTAATTTCTTGTGTACATTAAAGGATGTTATGAAAATATAACTAATCAGTTATCTAGAAATAGATATGGCATGTCCAGTGTGAAAGTTTGGATAAACGGAATCATGATATCGACAACTATATTTACATAAAGCATTTTTATTGAGTAATAAAAAGAAAAACATTCATTTTAAAGGCATTCTATATATTATAATTCCAATAAGTACTACAATAACAATAATTTATTTAGGCTTTTATATACATTAATAACCTAAGAAGTTAAAATCAATATTTTTCGTAGTGACTGACAGTGAAAACGTAAAGGCCTACGTCTATGGCATTGTCGGAGGCGTAACAATGCCTTATCCTCTGCCCAACCCCAATGCTTGTGATGCAGAAGGTTTTGAATGCCCCATCCAAAGTGGACAATCCTACGATTTCGAAAACACATTTGATGTCCGTGAATCTTACCCAGCTGTAAGTATTGTTCATTTTTTTATATTTGGTTTCAGCATTCACCTCTACTACTTCACTTCACTAAATCTACTATTTCTCAATTCATTTAACTTAATATTTTCACTTGTCTTGTAAATGTATTTAAATGATCAAACTCTGAGAAAAAAAAAGCAATGTATGAGGAAAAAAGAGTTGCTTTGGACAATTGTCTATACTATAAAAGCTACGGCTATTTTGAATTAGAATTTTTTTTACTTTATATATAATTTTTTTACTTTCAATTAGAAAATTAGAATAATCAGAATAATTAGAATAATTTATATAATCATAATCATTAATATAATTTATTTACTTTCAATTAGAAAATAAAAAAAAATGTATATTTAACTTTAATCCACTGCATTACAGCTGCAGGTATTACGATGTTTCAGCACCCCAACATAGTTGTTTCTAATCGCGTTTAGTATTAATATCCTTGATAAGGTACAAATGATCTGTAGAATATCATAGGCAACAAGATTTGTGGCTCTATTCATTGTTCAGCTGTTTTAGTGGAGAGTTTGAGTGATTTTGTTCTTCTAAGCAACTGGAGTAACCCTCCGCCCACCGGAAAATTAGATTAGATTTTTATATATTTTGGTTAAATTATATCTACTTTCGATTTAACCATCAACAGCATTTCGCCAAAGAGGAATAAAGAAAAACAACCATAATTGCGTTCCTTTTCTAAATGTGTCGAATAACCTGCATATTTGGTATATGTAATAGGTATAGATTCTTGTATCCTACATTTAGGATGTACACACACATTAAAAAAACTGAATGTTGACAAATAAGCATTTAACTGAATATCTAGCAACTGCAACAACTCAATAGATACCAAATTTGAATAATTTGACAAAACAATTATAAGAAAAATAATTATTGAAGCTATTAAAACTATTCAAGTGTTCAAAAATATTCATTATTTTAACAATTAGAAAATAATATATTTTATCAAAAATAGAGGAAAAAAATTCTTAAAATTTCTTTCATACCAAGTATAACGTTTTTCTGTCTTTGGTTGTCTCGAAATGTGTCGATATTTCCAAATGGTTCTTACACTGTGTATCTTGGACACCCCTGCTATAGTCTGTGAAATAATATATAAGATTAAAACGCTGGCCTAGGAAAGTGTCGCTCTTTGTTATAAATTTCTCTGGAGTTTGTAAAAAGCTATGTAAATAGATCAACTTCTTCTTATTTGAATGAATTTAAAGAAAGGATTTAAAATGATTAAGGGGACAGAGACCTTCATCCTTGTGTTTTAACTTTTCAATATTTTACTCTACATACAAAAGGAGAATAATTAATATCCTTTTCTGGTATATTGAGGACACTTAGAATTCACATAGAAGTATTTTGGAAGAGTAAGACCCATTTTTCAAAAAAATTTTCAAAAATGCTGGACTTCTTCAAAATGCTCCATGCGATTTCATTTTCTCCTGATTTCTTCCAAATTTCTCAAGATTGTTTATGAAGTGTTGATAACAAAATTGGGCATAATTCTTTGAAACAAAAAATATTTTTTTCAAATTTAAAGACCATGAAATAGAGCAAAAAATAATAATAATAACAAGTAGATAAAAAAGGGTTATTTGTGGCTTTAGATTTATACAAGGTAAAAATCAATGCACGATTATGTTTATACATATATAGTTAACTTAAATTTAAAAAAAATAAGGTTTTTCAATGATTTGGAATTCACATGGAGCATTTTGAAAATTTGCTAGCATTTTTGAGGAAAATTTTGAAAAACAGGCATTATTCTCCCAAAAAATTCTTATTTTTGAATTCTAAGGGTCTTCAATCGTTCTGAAAAAGAATACAAATTATTCTCATTTTGAATATAAAGTTAAAAATTGAAAATTAAAAATTCGTGGTTTAAGGCCCCTTATCCCCTTAAATCACTGTTTCAACAGAAAATAAGTAAAAATATACAAAATACGGGTGTTGTCAAGTTTCTCATTAAAGTCGTTGTCAGTCGCCAGAAACTTATTGGTCACATCATATTACGCTAAAAGGCTGCAATATCGATTGCTTCAAGGATCTATAATATCCTGAGTAGCATTTTCTTTTATTTCTATAGCGTTTTTTATCACTGTTTATAAGCTTTTGAACATTACATTTTATTCTTTCTTAGAACTTTTGATTTGGTAGTTATAAAATTTTCCATTCAAGTCTTTTAAACAGAAAAAAACAAAAAGTTTCAAAACTAATACATTAACTATTTTTAATTATAAAGATAAATATGAATTTTTGTGTATTTCATAATTTTATGAATTTATGTTTCAATTCTTATTTCTGCTAACAGTGTGGGATATCGTGTCATTCCACCGTAATTACAGTGGAGGAACACTCTGACTAACTGTAACTTATTAAAAACATAAAACGTTGTTATAAAATGTAAAACTGCTAAGACTGTGTCTAGTAGTTCAAATATGAGCACAAGTATAATATAAGTATTGAGAATTTTGTTTCATTTCTAAATACTCTTTTTTAATTTTTTCCCACATTTTCATCAATAATTACCTTATAATTTTGTTATTTTATAAAGCTGTGGGTTTAATCTCTAGAGTAATTGACAGATTAAAATACTGGGACGGTAAGAAATGGTGCTGCTTTTTGTTATAATTGTCTCTGGATTTCATAAAAAGATATGTATATAAATAAAATAAACCCCTCCTTATTTAGATGAATTTGAAGAAATTATTTAAAACATAAACGGCTGTCATCAAAGTTTCTCTTTAAAATCTTTGTAATTAGAGTCCAAGATTTGAAACGAAAAAAAAATACGATGTCATTCGCGCCATACACCTATGGGCGCATCAGATTGTTATACTAACGTGTTGGAATAACTGTTGTAACAAGAACCTATAATATGCTAATTATTCCGAATAGAGTTTATTTCTCATCGCTATAGCTGATTTTATCAATATTTATAAGCTTTTATACATTAAATAAAATACTTTTTGTTAACTTTTGAATGGCAGTTGTAAGATTTAATCCATTTAAAAATATGTCCCACATTTTCATCAATAATTACCTATAAGTTTTATTATTTTCTTCATATCTCTTAATTTAAAATATTTGGTATTTTATTCTCAATTCTTATAAATTCAACACTTCAAATTATTTTCAGATGCGCCTTGATGTCAAATGGGAATTGAGAGATGACAACATGAAAGCATTGTATGCGGAATCGTTCCAATCAAAATTGTTTTAAAAACAGTTTATCCACGACTTTATCGGACCTATGTCTTTATCGATTACATAAACTTGGTGTACGGTAAATATGTTAAACTTACTGAAAAAATACGAATAAAATAAATATTATAGTCTAAACATTTGTTTGAATGTGCTTCCTTTCGTGTTCATTCAGAGATATTTACCTTATATTCCAGTAGCTAAATGGAAGGATCCCATCAAAATGCATTCCCCCTCATCTATTATATATTATCATTTTCTTCTCTTATTTATAATACAATAACACTTTGATCTTCTTTCTACTTTTTTGATAAATATCTTCTACTTTTAATCTGACAAGGGGTATTAGACATATTCAACAATTATCATATACAGAGGCTCAGAATTTACGCTTAAAAGGAGTTATTTACTCTTTCTTTTATTTAGTGATTCTTTGAAAAGAATATGTGCTTCTGTTTAAAATTTTTATAGTACAAAATTTTTAAAAATATATAAATATTAATTAGAATTCAAAAGTACAAATGAAAAAACTCTGAATTTCAGTATTCTGAATGTAATTTTAATATATGATTTCATAATATTTATTCAAGATTAAAAATCCAAAATAAAATACTCGTATCTACTAGTACGAGTTTTCTTACATCAAAAACTTTTTTCCCGACAATCTTAAAAGTGTCTCTAAAAGGGAGGAGTCTGTAAATTTACCTGACATTTTTTTTTCACATAGGATATGTTAAAGTTTTTTTTTTTTCATTTTGCAACATTTTGGTATAATAATTTCAGACGTGCCCTTTAAGGGAACAAGGGACCTTCAATCCGTTCATCTTCAATTTCAATATTTTACATGAGTATAATTAATATTCATTTCTACTACATTGAGGATACTTAGAATTCACAAATAAGTATTTTGTGAAGAAGTTAGAACTATTTATCAAAAAATTCTTCAAAATTGCTAGAATTTTTCAAAAGGCTCCATGTGTATCCATTTTCTGTTGATATCTCTAAATTTCTCTGAATTGTTAATTGAAGTGTTTGTCACAAAAATGTGCATAATTCTTTAAATTACAAATATTTTTCAAATTTACAGACCATAAAATAAAGTAAAAACATAAAAAACAACAGACGGAATAAAAAAAAATTAATTATTTAAGACTTAGATTCCTACAAAAAAAAATTTTAAAAAATTAAATGCACATTTTTATTTATATACATATGTAAACTTATAATAAAAAAGTTGAAGACATTAATTAATATGCGCATAGAGCATTTGAAAAAGTTAACATTTTTGAAAAAAATTTGCAAAGCAATCATTATTCTGCAAAAAATCCTAATGTTGAATTCTAAGGGTTTTCAATGTAGCAAAACAGAAAATTAATTATTCTCATTTAGTATATAGAGTTAAAAATTAAAAATTTAAAAAAATCGAGTTTCAAGGTCCCTTGTCCTCTTAAATCAAGCAGAAAACTCAATTCAGTTCTCATTCTAAACATCTAACTAGCTCTCTTTAGTTTAGAATTTTTATAACATTAGATATCAACATTTAAGCAGATTGGACAAGTGTTCAAATAAATAGAACAGAACAAGTTTTGTAAATGAATTAACACATAACTAAACAATGTTTTCGTACATTTTAAAATCACCAAAGAATACAAGCTATGCAAATTTATACAGTTCAGTACTGCAACACATTCCCTCTCCGCTGAATCTCAGTCTATTTACAAGCAATCCATCTGGGAAGCGATCTTCTCACTGTCATTAGGTTATTAATACTAAACAAAAACGTCAAGTGTGGTTTTTTCTGAAGGAGAACGATCGGAAAGTTCGATGCCCAGAGTGAAGTTCCAAATCTAATAATATAAAATTCCATTAACTAGCCTTTATGCCAATACCCAGATGTTTGTTAGCATGAATTACATTTGTGACCGGCTCACGGAAAGAAGAGATCTGCTCAAGAGTTAAATCTGCCATCGCCCTTTCATGGAGATTTAATTCAGCACATCACTGGTATTGTGGAAGACAGCCGGGAGGAGCTATGACATTTTTGGGCAATCGTGCTCTGCAGACTGCTTGTCAAGACTCCTAAGTGTTCACTTAAGTGCCTTAAGGTGACAATGGACCATGAAAAACTTTTAATTTATTTATTAACCAATTGCTATTAAATTTTGTATATTTATACAGTGTTGTTTAGAGATGGAAATTCTAAATTAAAAAAAAAAATCAGAATGTAATTAATTAAGATATTAATTAAAATCAATTTGTTAATTACTCTATTTAAAAATACTCCAAGCGCATTAATTTTTTGTCTCAGATATCTAATTTTCTCTATTAAGCTAGCTTTATATAGTTATAATAAAAGTTAGTAGCAATATTAGATTTTCAGTCATATTTATAAAAACTAGAAAATAATCGATAAAAATAGGTCATTTTAATAAAATTTGATCAAAAAAAAAATTTTTTATCGCAAGAATTTTAAGTTGTTTTAAAATAGTATAATGAATTGATTACTAAATTTTATTCTAACATATATAAAAAATCATTTTATGAAATTTTATGAAAATTCAAGAAAAATTATGACGCATGGAACATTTTGAACTTACTGAAACGACATGAAAATTTGTTTTGAGAAAAATGGCATTTAAAGTTTTAATTTAACGTAACATTTCCATTGTTATCGTTTGAAAAACTACTTATAACTAGGTTAATAATTATCGGATCAACATACTTTTATAAAAATTTAAAGCTTATGAGTTGCAGAATCATTTCCGAAAGAAAAAAAAATCGTTTTTGGGACATATTTTTGTCAATCTGAAGGTCCATTGTCGCCTTAAATTTGATTAAGGCAATAAGATATTCCCCATTTGTGGAAAATGTAACGTCAGTCATTCCACCCCTCACCATCTTCTTTCTTGCTTGAGGCTTGAAAAGGAGGATTTGACGCAGAGTCCCCTCCTTGTTTTGGTTTTTAAATGTTTTTGTCCCATGGATCTGATCTAGCCAATGGGCTAGAACAGATAGGAATAGTAACAACAACAACAAGAACACATTTGTGACCAACTGGGTCCGCGTATACTGGAGTGAAGAAAATTCAAAGTGACCTCTGAACTTAACAATACATTGCATCAACGCTATGTATTAATAAATTTAAGTCATAATTGCTAGTCAGATATATTTTTGTTTGATCACAATCCAGAGGGCATAGGAAAATATTTACAACATAAAACAACATCAGTGATAGGAACACTTTTAGAAGCGCTGGAAACAACGAATACATTGTTGGGAGAGTCGCGTAGTATGTGGACGAGCGTTATCATGCTGATAAATGGCCCTTGGGTGACTTGATAGCATACGCAGTACAATGGCATTAAAATCTCGTCCACGTAACTGCGTGACGTCAAAGTGCGTTGAAGGACGACTAGAGGTGATCGTGTCTCCCAACAAATCGCTCCCCACACTGTCACACCTTGTGTAATCGCCGTATGCCTATCGACAACAAATGCCGGATCGGACCGGTGGCCTGGCCGCCTTCACACGCGTATGCGCTGGTCATCAGCATTGAGACTGAATCGGGATTCATCGCTGAAGATGACACGCCTCCAGTCTGTCAAACTCCAGCTTGCCCGAGATCGGCAAAAATCCAATCGACACTGCCTATGATGTGGGGTCAGTGGTAGGCGTCTTAATGGACGTCGGCTCCTTATACCTGTGTCGGCCAGTCGTCTACGAATAGTTACCTTTGATACCACCGGATGTCTGGAAGGTGGTAAATGGCGTCGAACCGATTCTAACTACGTTGTTGGTGCGGACGGGGCCTCTCTTATGACGGCGCGATCCTCGCGCGCATTTGTGTTCCTGGGACGCCCTGACCCTCCGCGACGGTAGATTATCCCTCCCGTGATCCATTGTTGCCAACATCGAGCATATACCATATCGCTCTGACCGAGGTCGTGGCCTATACGCCTGTTTCGACCAACCTGATTCTCTGAGGCCTATTAACGCCCCTCTCAAACGTCCGACAATTGTTCGTACTGTCGCCGGTACGTCTCAGAGGCATCTCTATTCACAATACCGTCCATCCAAGTCGACAGATTTGTTTGAATAACCCTTTGGCGCAAGCATCATGCTTTTAAACTCTCCCGGCTGCGCATCTCATGCGCATAGCGCGCTTACCCTTGTCTCATTCCGTCGAAATTTTAATCATTTGCACATCTCTTATCAGACTACATTCCTGCGAAGTTTCGTGATAGTAGCTCGATGTCTTCTAAGGTGCTCATATTTTTTGTGACAGTGTATATATATATATATATATATATACATTCATGGACAAAAAAAATTAGCGCACCAAGAAATAATTGCGGGATCGTAACGATACTTGCAATGAAGGTACATGTCGGGGAGATATGCAAATGATTAGAAATACAGCATGATTGCGCATTACGTATAGCCGATAGAGGGCGTTGAACATCGTACTCTGTGGAGTATAAAACAGGTAACCAAAGCTTGTTTGATTGTGCTGAATCATTTACAAAGGAAGAGCTGAGATAGCCATGCCATTACGGCCATGTTTGAAGACAATATAAGCAGTTGTCGCAGTTTCAGAGGGGGAGAATCGTCGGGATGATGGAAGCTGGGTGGTCAGCTAGGCGAGTAGCTCGTCAATTAGGCCGCTCTGATTGTGTTGTGAGGAGGTATTGGGACCAGTGGACCCGAGAGATGTCATGTACACGAAGACCAGGCTCAGGACGCCCTCAACAGACCAGTCGTCGAGAAGACCGCCACATCGTAAGAAATACACGCGTACAGCCAACTGCTTCATCGGCCGCCATCCAGGCACAGGTAGCACCTTCACTAGGGGCCTCTGTGTCTTCTCGAACCATACGAAGGCGTCTGGCTGAAGGACAGTTGGTATCGCGGCGCCCATTACGTGTGCTGCCCTTGACGCCCACCCATCGACGCCTCCGTGTGGAGTTTTGCCGCGAACGAGGAAACTAGACTGCAGCGGAATGGAACCAGGTCGTCTTTAGCGACGAATCCATATTCAATCTCGGCAGTGATGACAATCGTGTTCGTGTGTGAAGAGCCCGTGGTGGACTCTTTAATCCTGCCTTTGCTGTACAGCGACACATCGTTCCCACAGCTGGTGTGATGGTATGGGGTGCCATTGCCTACAATACACGGTCACCCTAGTATTGCTCCGTGGCACCATGACAGCCCAGCGGTATGTTCATGAAACCCTGCAACCACATGTGTTGCCACTCATGCAACGGCTCCCAGGAGCCATTTTTTCAACAAGACAATGCTCGGCCTCATACGGCAAGGGTGTCACAAAGACTGTCTCCGCACTGTTACTACCCTACCTTGGCCTGCCCGATCCCCAGATTTGTCTCCATCGAGCATATCTGGGATCATTTGGGACGACGAGTTTGGGCATCCCACGAGTTTGAACGAACTAGAGGCAAGGTTACAGCAAATATGGAATGAAATGTCTCAGACATCATACAGAACTTGTATGACTCAATGCCCGATCGTATCGCATCGTGCATTCGCGCTAGAGGGGGTCCAACGGAGTATTATCTCCTACGTTGTTTTGCCTTTTTCTCTGAAATAAATTATCCTTTTCCTATTGATTTTCTTATCATTTACTCATATCAAAGTAGTCATTACGTATGTAAAATTTCGTTTCATTTTGACGACTCCTTCTTGGTGCGCTAATTTTTTTGTCCATGAGTGTATATATATATATATATATATATATATATATACAGGGTGGGCAAAAAGTCCGTATAAATTTTAAAAATTCATAAAAACCAGAAAAATAGCCAAAATTTTAAAAAAAAGGTTTGTAGGGTCAGCATCGCTAGGTCACGGGATTTTGAGAAAGGTAAGAAAATAACTCAAAAAAACAGACGACATGTGGCGCTGACTTACACAAGTCAAAGAAAAGATACGCAAATAACGAAAAGAATGCTTCTAAAAATCGTTTATCACAGCATTAGGTATTCCACATCAACCCCACCATAGGGGATAACGCATTGCAGGCCTACTCACAAATCCAGCAGAGGGCAGAGTGCAGCGGGTCCGGATGTATACATGACCCTCTCGGTGGATAGCATAAAAACGGTGACTGGTTGTGGATTAGGAGTGCACGTTCTATAATTGTCTCATTTGCTATTTTCCACAGAATTCACTGGTACCAGAGCCACCTGGTAGGCTGTTTTTTGAGTTTTTTTCCTGTATTAAAAAAATCCCGTGACCTAGCGATGCTAACCCTGTTTTTCCGTTTTTATGAATTTTTAAATTTTATACGGGCTTTTTACCCACACGGTAAATATATATATATAGATATATATATATATATATATATATATATATATATATGTATATTTACCGTGTATATATATATATATATATATGTTGTGTGTGGTGTGTGTGTAGGAGATTTTTTAAGCGGTTAAACTTTAAGAGGTCAAAAAGGGGAGTTCTTTTATAGAAAATCGGAATTAAAGCGTTAATACCATGATTATTCATATTGAAGAAGATTACGCGATATAAGAATGAGTAAGCTAAACAAGTTATTAATAGAATTGAATGGCCTTGGGGAGAATGAAGAGATGAGAATCGCAGGCCCCATCGCATAGAGAGTTATTTTTAGAGTTAGACAGCGTTTCGCGCGAAAAAAACTGCGAGCCTCAGCAAAGAGTATTCTAGAGTTTTCCAATGGAGAGCTAAACAGATATTTCTTGTCAGTCTTGAAATAAAGAAATAACTTTCAGGAGCATGTAGGAAAGTCGAACTGGGATGACGTTGTCCGTCGCATCGCGACGCGAGATTGCGATGTACAGATTAAGATTAATTAAATGATTGAACTGCCTAGAAAGTTAGGCATTGAATAGAAATCTTAATACGAACGATGGAGCCAGAGATGCTTTTATTAGTAAATTACAGAATTTAAAGGTACTATTGCGTGTCTTGCCTTGCGCAGCCATGATGAATGCCTCCACCAATGACAATTCAAGGAGTCCGGCCCCGACTGCCTTTTCCCGGACTAGTAGCTAAGAATTGGATTTTATAATGACGCGCAGTAAAGGCGTACTTACTTACTTACACACACACACACACACACCACACACACACACACTATATAATATATATATATATATATATATATATATATATATATATATATATATATATATATTATATATATATAATATATAATATATACATATACATATATATATATATACATATACATATACATATATATATAATATATATATAGAATATTATATATATATATATATAGTACATATATATATATATATATAGATATATATACATATAGATATATATATAGATATATATATATATATATATATATATTATATATATAATATATACGGGTGACCATAATTAAACTGACAGTGCTCACAGTGTTCTGTAGCGCGATCTATTTGCGATAATGACGCCACATTTTGTAGGAAGATTAAACAGACGGGGGACGAAGGATTCCGCGAAAAAAATAAATTAGTTCCACCGCTAAAAGTCACCGCTAGGGGAATATTGGCGCTGTGTAATAGAAAATAGTGACCACATATTGCATTCTGTGAACAGTATGCACAACAGCAGAAGTAACATGTCTGCAGAATCTCCCGTACAGTCCGTGATATGTTATCCTTCAACGTAGCCAGGTCCTGGACCATTCCTTGATAGACCTAGACTTAAGGTAACCCCATAGCCAGAAGTCGCATGGGGTAAGATCAGCGACCGAGGTGGCCATGAAGTTGGAAGGTAGCGGCTAATGACTGTTCTTGTTGTGAATTTCTGTCGTAGCAGCTGTTGCAACCCGTACAGCAAGTGTGGAGGGCTCCATCTTGCATGAAAATGATTTCTCCCAGGAATTGTCTTTGCTGAAGTGCCGGAATGACAAAGCTGTTCAACATGGGGTGATATTTCTATCCGGTAACAGAACAGGTTTTCACGGTCCTGTCGGGGTAATGTTCTCATAGAAGAATGGACCTACGATAAATTCCGCTGTGAACCCACACCAAATAGTTACCTTTGGTGAATGTAAGGGAAATTTCTGTGACTGCATGTGGTGATTTGTCATCCCAAATTCGGCAGTTCTGGGTATTCACAGTTCCATGCAGGTAAAAGTGGGCCTCGTCTCCCCATAAGATTTTCCACGGCCAAGCATCATCCACCTCCATTCTGGCAAGAAAGGTGAGAGCAAAAGTCAATCGCTTATCATGGTCGGAGTACAGTAACTCCTGTACACGGCTGATCTTGTACGGATAGAAGATGATAATCTTTCGCAAGATTTTCCATACCGTACTGTAAGGCATATCCATATTCCGAGCTAATCCACGAGCGCTAGAGGTGGCAGCAATATTGTCTTGGTCCTCTGTCGACAATCGCCGTGGCAACTGCGTCGATGTATCCTGTGGTACAGGTTTTCGTCCTCTGCCTGACTGAACCTTCAAGAACCTGTTTTCTCAAAACGTCGCAACCATTGCTTTTAGCCCATTAACTGACACAGGACCGTTACCTTTACTCATTTTTTTTTGTGCGTTCTAAAAAGCACGAAGAGCGGCTGACGCGTTGCACTGGTTGAGGTAAAAGAATATGACCATAACGCACGCTCGACTAAAGAAGGATACATTGCACATAAACTTCAATATGATTGATTCGAAACGTAACACATTGCCTGTTAAAACCCAAGCAGCTGGTACTGTGCCAATGGTGTAACGTGAAATTTGAATAAAGAACTTCTTCTGCTCAGCGTACGTGATATTGCAGATCACGAGACTTTATCGGTGTTTATGTAGATTTTACGCTTTTTTAAAAGTGTTGCCATATTGCACTTGAACTAATAAGAAAATGTGCATAATAAAAGGTAATTTTATTCCCTATTAATTTGCATTTGTTAACACTCTATTTCTATTACACAGCGCCAAATATTCCCCAAGCGATGACTGTTTGGAACTAATTTATTTTTTTCGCGGAATCCTTCATCCCCCGTCTTGTTTAATCGTCCTACAAAAATGTGGCGTCATTCTCGCAAATAGATCGCGCTACAGAACACTGTGAGCACTGTCAGTTTAATTATGGCCACCCGGTATATATATATATATACATATATATATATATATATATATTATATATATATTATATATATATATATATATATATATATAATATATAACCCCCTTAATGGCCGTTCTTACAGGGGGGGTATACAATTTCCCGTTCTAAAGGGGAATCGGAAAAATTCGCTCCGTAAGCTAAAGGTTAAGTTTATATCATTCAAAGTTTGTTTTCCTACTCGGCAAATTTATTGTCTTTCGACATTCGACCACTACTCAGCCAGATTTGTATGTTTCTTGTATCGAGGAAACCTGTATAGGCGAACCAACATGTGCCCCTGGTGCCTCTCCAATTTTAGACCGAGCATCCCTAGGGGCGACATCTAGTGAGCTCGTTCTCTCCCACACACCCACATACCACATGGACGGACTCTTCGGCCTACGTATTTAACGGGCCCATACCCGGCGTAGACAGGAAGGGATTCAGTGGCGCTTGATGGTATTCGACCAACACCCTCAATACCGAACTCCGATATGCTAAACACTAGGTGCCATAGGCCCATATTCTTAAAATAAAAATGTATATTTATTTTTATAGTCCATATCATATCTTTGAAGCCTTTGGCTTTTATACTAATTGCAGAACTATAATTTCGACTTGGAGTATTTTTGTACAAAGAAATGTAATTTTGTGGACAAAATTGATAGACTTCAGCCTTATAACCGCTCCATTTTTTTTATATCAATACTAACAAATATCTAAAAATCATTGTTTTTGACTTAAGCTCTTTTAACCGGGCATCAAAGATATATATTCCCCGTCTTTTTCTACTAATCATATTTCCACTCTTACAAATATTTACAATGAATGTAATAATAAAGGCCATTCATGGACCGAGAAGAAAGTCATATGAAGATGGCGCGGGAATTAAATGTTTTAATATTCCTGTTAATGAAGTTCAGGTGCAATGTCATGCAGAATATTTCATTTCAGTACAAGACCTCGTTAAATGGAAATAATTATATGGAGGTAACTGCACATAATCGCAGAATAGAATCTTACTGATACGTGGAAAATGAGTCATAACACAGAATTATTTAGCGTAATGAAGATTGAGCATTATATATTAAAATCCATTTAAACCTCTATATTTATTCGTATCAATATTTAAGAATCATTTATATTTCGGATTTATAAATTCAGACAAAAATTATCTGACTAGAATTTGTTTTCCAGGTGAGGTGCAATTACGTTTAGCACTCTGCAATCTTTTAGTAAAAAACTTTTGTTCGCATTCTAAAATGTCTTCCTTCTAATCCATACATGAGTTGAAGTATTTATGATACAATGAAAACATATTCATAGTGGCATAGTTTTCAGAAGTTTAATTTATTCATGTGATAAAAATAACAACGAACAATAGTAAATTCCTGATAATTGAGTAAAAGATGCAAGTTATGTTGCTTCAAATTTTCTTTCTTTCAGTATGTTCACTCTGGAAAAGTTTCCATCATGACTGTACAATTAATCACTAATGAAACTTGTGCATCAGGTTTCGTGGTGACTCCGTTATCATATTATTATGAAATAATTTATTATTTTCTTGGCAGACTAATGCGAGTACTTCGGTTTAGCTAATGAGGCTCTGGGCAGCTAACAGGCAACCATTTCAAACTTCTTCGAAAATAATCAGAAGTAATTCATTCTGATTTTTTTAATGACAAACGTAATTGATTAAATTGGAAGGCGCCGTCTTACTTTACATATGTTAAGTGATATCTTAGTAAATTTTCTGTATCTCTAAAGTATTTCAAGGCATTGTAGATTTATGTATTTTTTTTATAGTTAAGAAGAATCACGATTAACATTCTTTTAAATCTAACTAAACATTACAAGTTGTCATTATAATCTTTACGATATCTCAGTAAAACCAAAAATTTGAGACATTATTTACGTTTTGTAGTAAAATAATTAAAAGAACATACCTATATCCATAAGTAAGTACAGATATTCCTCGACTTACGACCGAAATAGGGACCAGAGACAAATGGTCGTATGTTGAGTTGGTCGTAAGTCGAGGTTCAAACAATTTTTTTTATATGCCCATACATATATTTTTACTTTCATACGTAATTAAAATACATTGTATTTAGAAAGACACAAATAATTCTTCGTTATCACTACTCATTATGTTAGTAGAATCCATTGGTTCCGAATTTGTGAAAGAAGATACTTGCAAACCTTTTAACAAAGTTATCCAAGGTAGTTGAACAGTTTGCGACTTTCTTTTCCTTGTATGATGTCTGGAGCAAGACAGATTTTCCTGAATATGACGATTTACGCTTGTGAATCTTTCTTCATTTGGATCCATTGCTTCTAATTGTTGTAGTCCTCTATTAATATATGAAAAGTTGAAGACATTTCAGAAGCCAAGTGAAGGTTTATTTGATTTATCGTGTGGATATTCGAAACTATTGCATCATACATTTTCATTATTGAGTCATACATTTTTGCAGTATTGCAGAATATTGCATCATATTTTTGAATAATTATTTAATACATATAGGTATGTACTATACATTCGAGGAACAGTATTGTGAGAATTTTTTGTTTTTGAATTTAAAATTTCGGTCGTAAGTCAAGGAATACCTTATATTACTTATTGAAATACTTGGTGAACTTGTAAATGACAAACTTAAATATAAAGTTAACATTTACCTGTTGTAAAAAATGACTGGGATGTAAAGGTTTACATCCTACGACTTCGTACTGGTGGAACAAAATATATGAGGGAAGAAGTGGTTCAAATTTAAATAAAATGATAATTTATAAAAAAGGATTCTATAGTTTTCAACATGAAAACAAAAACCATATAGTGGTTCTAAGTAGTTTTGTATCCAAAGTTTAGTTATTACGAATACAGGAATATTTCATTAAAAATGAGTTATAAAGCTTTTATAATTATTAAAGAATTTTCGGTCATATTCGGTTGCCCAATAATATCTTCATATCCCGTCTTCGGATAGTAATAGCTTCATCAATAATAACTTCGCATGTTCTCTTAATATATTCATATCTTTCGCTGTTTCGGGGAATGGTTAATGACGAATTTTGACTAGTTGTCATTGGAATCAAAATCTGTAAGTAAAGTGTAACTTGTACACGGAGTTTGTGCAATGATCTCCATATGCATTCTCCTTATTCCCATTCTACAGTGTAATGCTGAGTCTCAACTCTTTAATGTTGCGATGGATGTTTGATATCATCTCTTGACATAGCATCATAGGCAGTTTTCTGTTCGGGGCAGTTCCTCTTCCCACTCAGCTTTCATCTGTTAACTTTGACATTAAACTCGATTAATGCATTAACAGGTATGCATTTACAGTATACATATTAACTCGAACATGTTTCTCGCTCTTAGATATGAAAAAAGTCGTGTCGCCTCTTCTCTCATTATAGTTGGATCAAAAAGTCCATTAGCATATTATTATGAGTAGTTCATGGTCCCAACTAAAATGTGACTTGACTGAAAGTGGCGATTTTGCTTCAACTAGAAGTTTCTTCAGTCCTCTTTTACTAAGAATTAATTAGCGCTTGCAAAAATTCCCGTATCTAGTTACTGGTGTTACATTCCTCTGCGTGAACAAATATTTCAAACATAGCATTGCTAGATGTCACCTTCCACTTACCATCTGGTAGCCTAAACTTATAAACATCTGGTAGCCTACCATCTGGTAGCCTAAACTATCTGGTAGCCTAAAAAAAGGCAAGTGAAATTCCATTTTAATACAAACAGAAGTATCATGAAAAAACATATTGTCGCCAAAATACTAAACAAAATCCGCATGAAATGTTTTTTTTAAAATTTTCTCTTAACATTTGTCTCATTGCATGCTAACAATTCATTTTAAATAAAAAGTTTTCTAATGGTAAACAGTGACTCCAATAATTATTGTCGAAGATGTACAGTTCGTGTTCAAAGTTATTATTTGAGGACGCCAATCTTCCAAGTATAAAATATTGTTATATACGCATTTGTGTGATACCCATAACAATCTGCGTTAAAGGGCTTTAAACAAGTCATATTGAGATGACAGACGACAAGACTCTCTAAGCTCTCTCTCAGCTTCTCTCTAATCATGAGAATCATGTTCGAGTTAATATGTTCTAGCAATTCATCCCTGCTAATGTATTAATCGAGATTTCAATGTCAAAATTAACACATTCATAAATGTTTCCGAACATTTGTACTGTATGTGAAGAGGAATTACCACTCATTGGAAACTGAAGATGATGCTATGTAAAGAGAGGATATCAAACACCTTTCGGACCAACTAGAGCGTTAAGATGAGCGCTGTAGATTGGAGATATGAGGGTTCAAATAGGAATCAGTACCATACCTAAGTCAACTCTGTGTACATCTATTCCACCCTTTATTAGCTTGTCTCAAGTTTTTCATTAAACCACCCAAAACAGCGAAGATTTTGCAACCGAATATGCCCAATACTTACTTTTATTTTATGCACTATATTTAAACCGACAAATGTTTATTCTTACAAACGGTTTGAAGTTCTTTAAATATTTATTTCTTAATTTTAACGGTTTCTTTCACTTAAAACCTAAAACAATTGTATTTTACATTCTGTTTGCTTCATTTTTCATTATGTACGTTACGTTTCGTTGTACTGTTTGCATTTCGTCGTAATGTTTAATGCAAGCAAAACTTATCATGGTGGAGAATAAACTTAAAATTCTTAAAATTCTTCACTATAAAAAATGAAATAAAAACATATTTCAGGTAGTCACCTCTAACGAAACTACCGCGGTTTATTAACGTAGGATTACTTATCGTTTGCTTACCCCTCTCTCTGACTCTCTCTTATATATATATATATATATATATATATATATATATATATATATATATATATATATATATATATAGTGTGTGTGTGTGTGTGTGTGTGTGTGGTGTGTGTGTGAATTGGCATTCGTCGTTGGATACTGAACACGTCTGTTACGTTTACACTAGTTTAATTTTCGGCGGGTCACAGGACAAAGAAAACAGTTACAGTTAACATAGATGAAACACAATTTTTACGTCTTTACGGTAGCCGTCTGCTACTATGTTGTTCATTGACACCTATTTCTTTCGAGGTGTCTTTCTCTCTGTTTGTCATCGTCCGTTCTGCGCAGAAGGCCGAGGATCTACGTTCGGCGGGAACGCCTCTGATTCGTCACTTGCTGTTGTCACAGCTCTCTCTCTATATCGCACTCGGGCATCCTGGCACGACAGGTCCTCCTGTCGACTGGGAAAACAAAGGAACCAAACATAAAAAAAAAAGAAAACAAAACAAAAACATCGCATGGTCGTTTAAAAAGCTACATTATTGTCATTGTATAGAAATTGTTCGTCATAGGTGCCATAGTTTTTGTCGTCATTGAAACATCATACAAAACAAAAAAAAGAAAAAAGCCATTAAAAATAGTTCAGAATCATGATAGAATGTCCACTGTTTAAGTCGTAATCGTAAAGGAACCGGAGGTACAGACACTAGGTGTTCTTAGATCGTCACGACTTAGTTCGTCACGATATGTGGAATTCCTTGCAAGGTTGTCATGAGTTTAAGTTTAACCACACCGATACTATCAGACAAATATTTCAAAACTATAGGTTTTATAGTTAAATATAACACACATTCTTCAAAATAGCCCGAACAAATTCTATTAAATACACAAATATTATAATCAGCAGAAACATCAAAATACCTCAAATAACACAAACTTTTAAATCTTCTAAAACATCAAAATTCTTCAAAACCATCAAAACGAATGTGTATTCAACAAAATAGGTGCAAGTATTTTGTTAATCAGTCAAAAATTAGCGAAAATTCGGTCATCGAGTGCGTTGAAAAATACATACACATCAAACCGAAAGTGATCTCAGATCAGTTTGCAAGTACTTTTTAAATAAAACAACGAAAACGAAAAGACTCACAGAACGGAGCAGGACAATATCATCATATGTAAAGGCGTACAAGCAGCATCAAGACAGCAGGAACCACAGCAGTATCCACTTGCCTAGATGTTGAAGCTCCAAATCAAAAGCGAAAGTGCTGGGGAAAAACCGGGCGAGTCCCCATGTGAATTAGCGTTCGTCGTTGGACACTGAAAACATCTGTTACGTTTATACTAGTTTTACTTTAGACGGGTCACAGGACAAAGAAAACAATTACAATTAACATAGAAGAAGCACAATTTTTATGTATTTACGGTAGCCGTCTGCTACCATGTTGTTCGTTGACAACCTATTTCTTTCGCGGCGTCTTTCTCTCTGTTTCCCATCATCCGTTCTGCGAAGAATGCCCAGGATCTCCGTTCGGTGGGAATCTATGATTCGTCTCTTGTTGTTGCCACAGCTCTCTCTATATATCTCATATATATATATATATATATATATATATATATATATATATATATATATATATATATATATATATATATGTATATATGTATATATATATGTATATATGTATATATGTATATATATATATGTATATATGTATATATGTATATAATATATGTATATATATATATGTATATTATATATATATAATATATATATATATATATATATATATATATATATATATATATATATTATATATATATATATATATGTATATATATATATGTATATATAATATAATAATATATATATATATATATATATAATATATATATATATATATATATATATATTATATATATATTATATAAATAAATATATATATATATATATATATATATATATATATATATATATATATATATATATATATATATATATATATATATATAACGCATTTTGGTACTTTCTGTTTATTGATTACTGCTACTAAGTTTGGCGCGCTGCCAAATTATAACTCGCGACGCATGGCAATTTTTTTCTCTCCGAAGGACCGTTATTGAAGAACGTAATCCTATGTTAAAAGGAAAAGATTCAATTCGCATATTACAAAATTTGCTTGCTTTCTTGTATCAAGTACTCAGAAAGAGAACACTTACACTTGAAACACCAGCAGGAATAATAGCAAGAGGGTTGTCTATTATTCCCACTTAACATATTCATACTATTATTAACAGAATCGGAATATGACCTTCTTATAACAATAAAGGTCAGGTTATGTAAAGAGTTTTCTAAAATAAATGCTAACAGAAACACTGAGAAGAAATTTCCTAAATATTTATTCTGAACGGCAACATCAAAAATTTTATTTAAAAAGAAATATAATATAAAACAAACGCTATTCAAAAAAAGCAAAAAAGGATATAGCGTTTAAAAGGATACTTGACTAATGCAATAATTTTAATTTATTTGAGACAGCCAATGAAAATAAGTTAAAACTGTTAAAGATATAGCTGAAAGAAAAGAGCTATAATACATTCTTTCGTCAGTGGATTAAAGTCGCTCTTTCTGTTTTCAAAAAAATTGTCACTTCATATTTTTAATGAAAAACTTAAAGTGGATTAAGATAACGTAATAAAAAATTTTATTCAGAACATAATAAGTAAGAAAATGTTTATGAAAAAGATGAATTGATTAAAAAATCGAAAAACCCAAATTAATTGTCAAGTATTTCATATTTTTTAAAAATTTATCATGTTATACATTTTTTTTAAGTTACTGACGTTTTTTCATCTTTAAACGCGTGTAATAAAATTTAATGTTTTAAAAACTTTTAATGTTTTTTTTTTCATTTTACTGATGATATTCATTTGAAATAATGAAGGAATTTTTTAATTGCTTAATATTTTTATCCGCGATGTCATAAAAGTGCGTTTTTTTTACGTTTTTGAGATGTTCGAAATTAGAATTCCCAACAAGAAGAAATAAAAAATGTTAAGTTGAAAAAAATATATTTATGACCTAACGAAAAAATCAGTTTTCGATTTCTCACTATATGTACCCAAAATGTTTCTAAAAAAGGGTATGCAAACGAAGAAATTATCAGTTTAGCTCTCGCGCATATAATAGAAAAAAACATTATTCTTTAATTCATCGGACGGTGGTACTGACTAATGAAATTACTACACTTTGAATGTCAATGGTTTTAAGCACTTATATAGCATAACTTCTTAAATGCGATATTCACATAACGATAATCCCTCCCCCGGCCATCTTTATTAAATGCCGAGAAAAATTTACCCAATAACGTAAATGAACATTTGAGGTAAGGATTCAATATTCATTAGAGAATTGACATCTTGAAAACCTTTTTTTTTCATGATGTTTTAAAATTTGTTTTGCTTTAGCTCAGTAGGATGAAAGAAAACGGACATATATACTCGTATTTTTCTTTCCATGGTTACTTTTGCCAAACGTGTTATTCTTGCGCGCGCTTCCATGACCTAATTTGATCTGTTCCTTTCACTGTAGGATTTTACCTCGCTTCGCCTATCTATGTTAAGATTCTTGATTATGACCGTTAATGTGCTATCATAAAAGGCAGTTCTTAAGCTGTTTTTCCGCTTCCTTGTGATAATTTGATAAAAACATGGAAACCCACTCGGCATAGACGAAGCACGTGAAACCCTGAGGGGGGGGGGGGGGGAGGATAACAAATCTTTTTCATACAGATCAAGATTGAACATTGACAACATTAATCTTTGTGTAACTAATTGCACTTCATAAATATGGGAATTCAATGGTTCTTGTTGTTAAATTTTCGATAAACATTAAACATTTTAAACGTAAATGAATTTACATACAAACTTAAATAGAGAGTACATGTAAATGCCTAACAATACTGTCGTATTGCTCGTCCAAAGTTATTTAATCGGGCGTGATTTAGTTGGGGTAGTACATTAATTATTTATTTTATAAAGGGGTAGTTGGGTGCGTTGTGTTTAAATTATTTGTTAAAAACCCAAAGTTCAGGACGTAGTTAGCAATAACGAACAAGTAAACTGAAAACCAATGAAATCAATTAAAACAGAGAACTAATTCAATTTAAATTAAACTTGATTTTTTGCAATTTGTACATTTATACATTTTATCTTAATAAACTTTCGTAAACACACCTAGCCATACAAAAAATCAGTTTCTCGTTCTTTAATATAAAATTTTAAAGATTAATTTTCAAAGGAAGCGAGGGAGCACACAATAATTAACCAAAACTTAGAATACCAATTATATCTATCAACTATCTCTATACCTATTCGTAAACCAATAACTAAATCACATCAAACATCTTCCAAAAGAAATGACTGATCTAAACAAATGAAATATTTTGACTCACTCGTTGAGTTTGCGTTCCGGTATATTTGTGGGACGACTTCCGTTTATATGCTGGGGAATTCTCTTGCATCTATGTCGTTGAGCTTGCTGCTGCCTTCTATCATCACATGCACACACAAAATATTTTATTTCACAAATTATATTTGGGGGACTCAAAATTCAAGCCAACGCCGTAGAACACAAAATCTAATAAGGCAACGGGGAACTGCAGTTCTACCCGATACGCCAAAATCAAGAAAGGAGTCTCTCCCTGAGAGATCGGAGAGTTTGCTATTTTAGAGAGAGGGGGAGAGAGAACTTTTTCTTTTCCAAACCCCCAATTTAGATTATTTCAAAACCCATTCTTCTTCTTGACTCCTCCTTCTAATTTCTTTCAACCATTCCTGATACTGCTAAAATTTCATTTGCCTGCATCACCTTAACCTTATTTAATTGGCCGCCCCTGCTTCTCCGACGTACGTCCAACACCGAAACCGCAAATGCAAACCTCCCTAGTTGTTTGTGGGTTTTCTCACGCCGCTGTTGTAAATTTGAAATACAAAGCCCTTTGTCGTGTAATGTCACTTTTGGAGACACACCGCTCATCTGCATCTAGCGATCTAACTTTCCAAGCAGACCGCTTCTTTCTTCCACATCAAAACACGGGGCAATTAATTAGCTTGCCGCTTCTAGCCATCATTTCCAATTTTAACAGTTTGAATGTAATGATGAAAGCCCTCGAATTAACTTATTCTTTTATTATTTTTATGAAATCTTCACCTATTCGAAGGCGCATCATTACAAATACTTTAAATTTTATTGGGATCTACTGTGACTATGTTATAAATCTGCTGTTATATATATAGCTTTGACCCTGTAAGGGACATACACATTTTAGCTGGCTATGCACTTCCTTCAAAATGTTATAACTTCAGAATATACTTTTGTATCTTTCATCAAGATTTTGACCCCTGCCCTACTTCATGTTTACCCTACTTTTGTATGGTTTGAACGCCAAAACATACAAAAAATGTATTCAATGGCTCAGAGCCCCAGTTTCAACCCTATCCAACTGTTATGTTACGAGCAAGAAGCCAAATCCCTCTTCGATCTCAACGACCTAAACTGACTTAAGGCTTTGATAGAGGAATTGATAAGGACCCCAGACACATACCAGAAATTTGTCAAATGCATGCCTAGAGGAGTCGAGGCAATCATTGCAGTGAAAGGTTGTCTGAAAATGTATTAACCTTTTAACACTTTCTCTTTTAGACTATGATACCGGTAATAAATAAATAAATAAATAAATAAATATATATATATATATATATATATATATACGTGAGCGTGTGTACCTGGTTAGATCAGAGAAAAAATTCAAAGTATGACTCAAAACTATTACTTTACTAACTTCTTTAACTTCATATAGTAAATTTGTTTCAGTATATACGTACATTAATTCTGCACGATTAAAATTTTATTACGTTTTATTTTATCCTCAACAAACTTTACAGCTACTAGTTATTAACGAGTTAAAAATTTATGTTGAGGAAGTGTTAATTCATTTTCGCGTGAACAAATTTTGGTCTCTGAAACTAACAGAGTGTCAAATTTTACATCGAACGTAAAGGGATATATTAAATATTTGTCGTCGTTTTATCACTTCAACCAGTAAGTTTCCATTTTACTTCTTCATGACACTGAAAATTACCTACAGCATTAATCAGTTCTTTGATATAGTCATTAATTTTAAGTGATACTGAGTTTGGGGCAGTGGCGAAATGGAAGGCAGTTTAGAAGAGGTTTTGCTTCCTAGTTTGGAATATTCAAGTTTGAAGTAAAATATCCGAGATTTGTCATACAATTTCCAAGGTATGTCATGCATTTTATGTTTTAAGGATAAGTTACAGAATTAGAAACGCATTTATTTTTAAAGTGCTTACAGCTTCTATAGAAACAACTTAGATATTTCTCAAAGTGAAATTTCGAACAAATATTAATTTTCGATTTATCCTTTTCCATGCTTAAATATTGTAAATAATATTTAAAATGTTACATATTGGAATTTAATAAATTACGCCTTACATGTATCAAAAACATAACATTAAAATACATGTCAAAAAATATTATAATCTAAATTCATTTTGTTTATACAGAAAATATTCGATACGATTTATTCAGTGTTTTGCTTAATATTTTAACCATGCACCTTTCTTCTTTTACAGATATAACGTCATTATACCACATCAAAATCGCATTAAAAATTATTTTAATTAATTACTAATGTGATGATGAAACACCTAAATATTAGACTGCTTTTTTTATTTTCTTTAATGTCTTAAAATATTTAAGAAAACGTAGCGTACTCCAGACTTAAATAAATAAACTTATAAGTTGTTTTCATATTTATTTTGATAGAACCATACTATTAAACAAATAGAAACTTTTATATGCAATATCTATCAGACTAGACTGGAAAATGAAATATGGAAGTTGAAGTTAAATACAATTATAGATTTCACCCAATTGTAATTCCTTACCCTCCAGAGAACTCATTATTTATGCCTTGCTGAGAAAAACATATCAAGATCTTGGTTCAAGTCTACATGCATGGTGGAGATGCATATAACTAACATTTTCAATTAAAATTTTATTTATTAATTTTATTTGCATACGTAAATTTTAAATACCTATAGTTTTAACTAGCTGAAAACCCGCGCTTCGCTACGGAGTACATTCAAATTAAATACAACGGTCAACGTATGCAATTAATGCCAATATATATATATATATATATATATATATATATATATATATATATATATATTTATTTATAAAAAAATCGTAAGGGATATTTATTTTTTTGGATAATATCCAATCGTCTGCTGCATTAGAAAGAAAAAGAATATCATTTTTGTCTATTTAGTTGTTATGCACGTGACGATAAATTTATTTAAAGTACCAGAAAAAGAAATCACGTGATCAACATTTAATAAATAAAATTCTAGAAATTAATCTTTAAAAATTCACCAAAAATCAGAAAATCGAGGTAAAGGTTCGAAAAAGATTTCATTTTGAAGGAATTTTTATGATCTTTCTCGTGATATAAATTTTATAATCCGCAATGTATTATTTTAAATGCAAACGTAAAAAAGTTTAAAAAACAGCTTAAAAATTTAATTTAAAAAAATCTAAGAAGAATTTTAGAAAAATCTTTCTTAGTGCACCCCTACACTATTAGAAGAATCGCCATGCAAAATTTCAGCCCTTTAGGTCCAGCGGTTTGGTCTGTGCGTTGTATGTCAGTCAGTCAGTGAATGAATGAATGAATGAATGAATGAATGAGTCAGTTACGGAACTGTTTTATATATATAGATTACTTTAACTTTAAAGAATCACTACTGAGTTGTATTAATTCCAAATTAAAACTACCTCATTAAATATTGTAACTGATCTAAACAGCAGCAAAGCCTCACCTCCAAATTTCGCATTATTGATTGACACCAGAGGAGTAAACTGGAGCCTAATTAATCCCATCTAATTCATCAGTAGAAATCGTTCAAATGCATAAAATGTTCCTCAAACTGTAAGCCTACACTAGCATTGAAACAAATGGATTTGAACCGATCTGTAGAATATGGGATTCACTTTTATTAAACATCCTTTGCAACAGGGTAAGTAATATTCGAAAAAGAGGACAGCGAGAGGGGATAAAGAAACACCCCCTTCAAATATTAAAAAATTCGACAGAAAAGTAAGTAAATTCAGTATTATCTATATATATAAAACAGTTCCGTAACTGACTCATTCATTCATTCATTCATTCATTCATTCACTGACTGACTGACATACAACGCACAGACCAAACCGCTGGACCTAAAGGGCTGAAATTTTGCATGGCGATTCTTCTGATAGTGTAGGGGTGCACTAAGAAAGATTTTTCAAAAATTCTTCTTAGATTTTTTAAAATTAAATTTTTAAGCTGTTTTTTAAACTTTTTTTTACGTTTGCATTTAAAATAATACATTGAGGGTTATAAAATTTATATCACGAGAAAGATCATAAAAATTCCTTCAAAATGAAATTTTTTTTCGAATTTTTAACTCCATTTCCTGATTTTGGTGAATTTTTAAAGATTAATTTTTAGAATTTAATTTATTAAATGCTGATCACGTGATTTCTTTTTCTGGTACTTTAAATAAATTTATCGTCACGTGCCAAAAAAAAGAAAGACAAATATTTTTTTCTTGCTAATGCGGCAGACGATTGGACTTTATTTTGTCTATAAAAATATCCCTTACGATTTTTTTTATAAATCGTAAGGGATTTTACATCAATTGTATACATTGATCGTCGTATTTATTATAAATATATATATATATATATATTTTTTTTTTTTGGAATTAATTGCATACATTGACCGTTGTATTTAATTTCAATGTTCTCCGTAGCGAAGCGCGGGTTTTCAGCTAGTATTCAATATTGTTAAACATTTCATCTGAGTAAATCATACTTATGCCATTTTATGCATTAGAAATAAAAATTGTAAGAAATGACATTTTCGAACTAATTCGAAATATTAAACGAATAAAATCAATTAACTTTAAAATGATGGTAATATCCATAACTATGAGCATAATGTGTTTAGCAATTAAGCATAATTTATATTCAGACATACAAGTTTCATGAAGCTAATACATATTCTGAATGTCTGTTATAAACCTAATTGCTGATATATGTGTTTAGATGAAGATTCAGATGTACATGTTTCAAATTAAATTCTGTAGATTGGGTCTTAAACTAACTAATCAGTAAAATGCATATAATTATTCTTCCCTATCAGTTATGAACAGGATGAAGAAAGTATGGTTTATCTTTTTTTGAGGAAATATAAATGGTTTATGTAATGTATTTTTTTACGTTTCTTTGTATTTTACTAATAAGAAATAATAGGTATAACAAATATGTTTAAAACAATAGCTCTGCAGTATTAAAGAAATTAAAACTTCAATCATGGACTACTTTCAAATTGATCGCTTAATTCCATGGGAATCAACTTTTGTACTTTTTAAGGCTTAAAAATGGTTGGCTCATTTTTATTCCCGATTGGAATAAGCAAGAAATTGTATTAAGACTTTCTATAATTTTCTTTTACTTTGGTGGTAGAATCCCTCAGTATTGTTGCCGTTTTAGCTAAGGTTGGAAGTTAAATCTTCATTGATGTAATTTAATAAAGCACATATGTTAAATTCTGGTTCATTTGCGAGCAATACACTCTGTTACCATACATTTTCCCGGTTTAAAACTTCTCAACGAAATATATTCAGAGTATCCTTCATTTTTTACTCTTGTTTTGAAGTAAGTAATCTTTTAAAACATGCTGGCTAATTAATCATTTAAAAATTGCGACTTTTTAATTTTTTTTAGTTCATACAGTTCTATGTCCTCACGAAACCGCTTTGAATGTCACGCTAAGATATAAAAATAACTGATTTTTAAAATATGTTATCTGCATTAATCTGAGCATGAGTTTTATGATGTAATATGATAATTACAAGAAATAGAGTTTAAATACTTATGGAATTTTTATATATATATATCACAGACATTCCCTTTTAACCGTTTTCTTTAATAACCTAAATATTATAAAGGTATATACTGCAGTTATACCTCCCTTTCGAAATGTTTCTTTTACCGAAAGACTTTGTGACTGCATGGGTTACTTTGTGACACATAGTAATTTTTTCGTATTTCGGATCTTCCACCGCGCCCGTGATACTGGGAGGTCAAAGAACAGCGCTTACAGCTTATCAGACATACAGATACACCTAGTGGCCACTGTCCGAAGCTTCTGTTCGCCATTTGTCTTCGCTGGCCAGTGTATTGTTCAAACCTGTTGTCAAGCTATTGGCTCAAACTGTGGAAACTGTTTGCTGAAAGCTAACACCTTATACAACCAACTACCACAGGTAATTATTATTTATTGTCAATATGTTGGTTAGATTGTGGAGCAACTTTCGTGTAATGATATTTCCGAGAGATATGAGAACATAATCAAAATATCGAATGGTGACGGGATTACATTGTGGCACATTGACACTGTCACAAAATAACTCACAAAGTCAACCCACCTCCTCCAGCCGCTCGATGTTGGGTTTTTTCCGTCCTCTAAAATACCACTGGAGAGAAAGAAGTATTGACTATCTTGAAAAAAAACCGCCCGAAGTTGCAGAATGTACCAAAAGACGAATTTCTTCATCTTCTTAAAGAACTGATGGCTGCCCTGGACACCCGAGATCTCATTGATGTCAAAGATATAGATAAAGCTATCCAATATTCGTAATAGGTATATATAATTGTGTATCTAGCTTTTGATAAGCGTTTTACTGTCTCACTTTGTGTCAAGTAACTTTTCCTCTTGGATTTTAACGCAAAAACACAAATATCACAAAGTATACCCACTCGGCGGGGCAACTTTGTGACACATTTTAACTTTAATTTATCTATGGTAATTAAAGATCCGGGTTAGCGCAATACATTACAATGTAAGGAAATTATGTACCAATGTCTTGCAATTGTTCGTTTTAGGCTGCTTTTAAAACTGATCGGCTGGCACAGGTGAAACCTTAAAATCTGCCACAAAGTAACCCCCATCTTACGGTATACCAATATTTTGAATATTCGCTCAAGTGGCGTTGAATGGGCTCTTGACAACGTTGTCAATCAGAGATACATCGATGCGATAAAAAGTATATACGAGTATTATCCCTGCTTATTATAAGCATAATTTTAAGTTATTTCCCATCACAGCATATATACTCGTAGATCAAGAGTGTCAAAAACGATTTTATTGTAAGTACCACTTCGTCGCGCATTATTTACAAACTTAGTGAAAATGAATTTGAATTTAAGTTAAAACTGAAAGGTTATAATTGAAAAATTACATTTACTAAACCATATCTAATTATACCTATATGAAATTTATATCTATCTTTATTTCAACGTAAAACTAAAAGTCTAAGCCTACAAAATGAACAAATCTAACAGAGATAAATTTACAGCTTTTATTATGTTCAGGAGCTACGAATCTTAGATCATACATTAGTTAAGAATCGTTTACAATCGTTAGATCATACATCTTACGATTTTATTGTAAGTACCACTTCATTGCGCATTATTTACAAACTTAGTGAAAATTAATTTGAATTTAAGCTAAAACTGAAAAATTAATCGTTGAAAAATTACATTTACTAAACCATAGATAATTATACCTCTATGAAATTTATATCTATTTTTAATTCAACGTAAAACTAAAAGTCTAAGTCTCCAAAATGAACAAATCTAACAGAGATAAATTTACAGTTTTTATCATGTTCAAGAGCTATGAATCTTAGTTTATTTTTGGAAATTTAGGTCTATTTTATCTTAATCTTAGGTCTCGTTATTGTACGCGATAGTCTTTGAGTGTGTGAGTACCGGCATGTAGTGTGGAAAACATTGTCGAATATGATTTAAATACGGGAAGTAAACAAAAGCACTAGGAGAAATTATGTGCACGAAACTCCGAAATATGTCAAAGGTGATATATGTATAAAAGTAATATAATCATGAAATAATTAAGAACGTGACGGGATAAACTCAGTTAAAATGCTTATTTTAATGCAATATTGTATCAAAATTGTAAATGTTTTTAAGCGTTTCTACGGTGGTCTCCTTTTAGTTTAGATATAGACATATATTCTATCCTTATTATAGATATATAGATATATTAGATTTGGGAGTAAATTGAAAGGCACCTTTTCAATTTATTTCATCAAGAAGCTCAAAGACTGTAATTGCGAAAGTTTGAAGTATCTCTTATTAATTCGATATTCCAGTACCAACAGCGAAAAAAAAAACCGGTTTCCTGTTTTAGTATGCTAGTAACATAATTTAAACAGTCTCATGTACAAAAACAAATCTTTCTCAACCGTTAATAAATTTAATCATAATTTTAAATGCTTTTATACCTTATATATATAAATTTATTTCTTTTAAATATCGTTTCATTGGGCCTTATTTAGGAGCTATGGGGAAATAAACATGCAGGAGTTTAAAGCTAAATAATTATTCTTAGAAAAAAAACTTCAAACAACATAAAACGATATTCCTAGCAAATCTACTTTATTTCAAAATAGTATTGAAAATGTCATCAGGGAATTGGACGAATAAATTTGAAATAAATTGAAATAATTTCCTTTTTTTTTCTAAAATTTCGATTCCAGATCTCTTAGAAGTATAATTGTGTCGCAAAGCCTTTACGATTGCTAATCAAATGGAAACATTATCGACTTCTCATTGGCTTGAGAGGAGTATTTATGATTTATTTATACGTATAAAAAAAATAAAATATGACCATACGATGATGAAACTTAGAAACTTTAAACTATTTGAAATCAATATTATTTCAAAAGTTCATTTAAAATGAAGTGTACTGCTAATGTATTTTTTTATAAATAACAATAAAGATCTTTGTAATGTCTCTGAAAGACAACAAATTATATTCAAGATTTAAATAACAATATATTTTAATTAACTTCAAATTAAGTAAATATACCTTGCTTAAATTATTGTGCACCTTTCTGTAGTGGGTATCCAACATTTTCGCTTGAGTGAAGAAGCCTTGTCCTGGGCCACTTATAAAATATAATATAGTTATTGTATATAAGTATGAAAACGTCCTTCATTTTATCATTTTTTTCATAGCATTAAAAAAGAGGGCAACATGAACATAAGACTGAAGGGATATTTGACCTCGCTTTTAAGAGACTAATGCATCAATGTTAGGTTCGATGAAAGTGATTCCATTCCGCTGATGAAAACTTATATTCTCGACATTATTTTATTAGAGAACAAAGGGATCAGTCTATACATATGAAAAACTACAAACATTTCTATCATTAATCCACAAATTCAGTTACAAACCATTGGATGCATGTGCATAAATGCAAAAGATTTATTTATTTTTTCACTCGAGGGATGATAAGAATAGATATGAAGGACAAAGAAACAGAAATTTTTTTCTAAAGACGGATGTATTAAACTCGAGTGTTGTATTATAACTAGAATCCGTAATATAAACCAGAACATTTAGAAATAGGAGTTATTGATAGCAACTTCAGATCTAAAACTCATATCGAGATCTACACCATTAACAGTACGTATATGAGATAGGGAAGTCAAACTAATAGGATTATTGACAATAATGAAAGTGTCATTAACATATCTCAACAAGCATATAAATTGAATTAATTTGAAGAGTTTCTATTGAAAATAGAGCAAGAATTACATAAAAAGGTGGGTAATGGATAATCCATAGGAAGATTATAGAGTCTGATTATTTATGACACTCCTTGTTATAGCTAAAAAATGTTTGTAAAAATAACAGTTTAGTAAATGCAGTATACTGCGAGATTCCAAATTCATAATATTCTTAGCAGTCTGGTTTTTAAACAAAGTGTTCCTTCGAGAAGGGCGTTGATGAAGAGGAATTTAATGTCAAGGGGTAACATAATGCAATTATCAGGAGATATATTTTTGGTTTTTTTAATAAGTTCTTAAGAGATTTCAACACTGTGAATGTTATAAAAACATAAGAGGAAAAGGATACTGACTACAGAGCAGAACTAAGCGGTAAGTAGTAATCCTTTTTCACCATTTTCTGTAATAAGTGATTATTTTTTGTACTGCTTAATTCCCTTTCGTATTTCCATCTCCGCAGTTCTATTTTACAATCTTTCTCCTAAGTCCATGTTTTATTCGTTTACTTTGTCAACGGGCGTCCTTTGGTGGTCATAAAATTTCTCACCCTTGTTTCTTTTTCAAACATGTCCTCTTTCTTGTATCTGCTTCTGCCGCCACCAAATACGACATTTTTCTGTCCTTTATTTTTAAACCTTATTCCCCTTTTGTTTTTCATTGTGAATATTAAGAAGAGTAATGTTATGTAATAACTCTCTAGGTTTGTATCAATACTCACAACAGTTTTTGAGGAGATTGTCTGTTGGTTAAGTAAATAATTCCAGTTGTTATAAAAAGAAAAACGAAATAATCAAACACAATTTTATGCATGCCTATAAATCAAAATGAACTCACTCATACGGTGGTTCATTTGTTGTAACTGTGAGAAAACTAAACACAACCAACTTTACCACATAGGAATAAGGATAGCGGATAGCCTTATAGAAAAATTCAGATAAATCAGAAAACTTTTAAGTTATCAATTATGTAACCTAATATTGCTTTTTCTTAAAGATTTTGAAACCATTGGTAAATATATATTTTCCATAAGAATATAATTACTAAACAAAACAAATATGAAAAGGAATCAGCTGTTATGCAGTGGTACACCGAACTATTGTCATATGAGGGTAAACATTTATAGGACGAATTTTGTTCACTATTGCATTGAAAAATTTAATGTATTTACGGCACCATGGCTGTACCAGTGCGAATTGGCCAAAAGATGCAATTGGTTCACTTTAACTCTGAACCTTCTTTATATATATATATATATATATATGAAATAAAATCATTTCACTTTCATTAATTAAACGCCTAATCGAAATTTTCCCGTGATGTTTCAATAAAGTATCGCCCCCTAATCCAAACTCTGACCTAAAGATGACCGAACCTACCCACTAAATTATCCCCAAATGCACGTGTAAAGAGTAAGTTGTTTTCAAAAACAGGATGATGCAGTCTTTCTCGAACTTTCGATGAGATTCCACGAGATCACCCGATACTGCTGCTGGGGGTCAGCTAATCTCAGTAAACCAATTAAAAGCTTTGGCGCTCTGGCGTTACGAGGCAAGCAAGAGTTTTTCGGCGACTTTTGTCCTGCAACTGTTCGTGAAACATGTGGTTTTAGCGCGCTGAGTCCTTTCTTCGCTTTTGTGATGCTGCGGTGGATCCGGGACTGTTTTATTGTGATACTATGTTCTAAATATGTCCGAGTGTTATTCTATGAAAAGCAGATGTTACTCCACACAGTGACAGTGAATGTTCCCTAAATAAAGACGATGTTATAAAAATGGGGCTAATGCCTTGTCCCTCTGGCTATGACCCTGCAACATACGTGCCTCCCCGGTGCTGTGACTACACTGAAGCTCAACGGTATCTGTAATGGCAGTTATTTCATATATATATATATATATATATATATATATATATATATATATATATATATATATATATATATATATATATATATATATATAAAGAATTGCTGATATGAATCAAACTTTTAATCCTTAAATTGTAATTAATATTAATCTCATGAAATTATAAAGAGGTCGCTCTTGGTTTTATGATTAAATGGCTCTCCAGTATTATTAAAATTTGTAAAACGAAAAAAGAGTTTTTTTATTGGTATATTTTAAGCTTCGTAAAATTCTTCATTCACAAAAGCAAAAAAGTTACAAATTAATAATTAAGATGTAATTATTCATATTTCTTCACACAAACCCCATTTTTTTATCATGGGGAATTTTATCTCTTCAATTAATAAAATACATAGAAATGAATTAATTTCATGCATGCATTAAATGCCTTAAAATGAAAGATCAATATTAAAACAATTAATTAGCAGTTATTTCTTTTGATAGCAAATAGAATTAACACGCAGCCTAGTAATAAATTTTGATATAAAAAAATTATAATTTCTCTTTCAAAATTATTGGATAGTAAATTGTTAGAAAGAAAAGTGTAAAAAAGAATGAATTTTAAAGGTGTTAACTTTGGGAATTTATCATTAAAGAAATATTAAGAGCTGTAATAAGTTTTCGTCTGCTGTGGTACAGTAAATAACAGAACCAAAATGGCAATGAATGTAAAAGAAAACCAACTTAAAAATTTAACAATGAAATATTAATAATGAAATATTGTAAAAATATTGATTGAATTAATGAATTATTGAAAAAGATTGATTATTGCCAGACAAATTGTAAGCTACATCACGAGAATTCAGTTAAAATTATTTCTAGATGTTTTCTGCCAGATTTAGATGTGTTACTTCATTATACAGAATAAACCTATCTAGACAGAATCTTACCTATCTTATACAGAATAAATCTCTAGATGAATAATTAAATCAATTACCGTAAAATCTAGAGTATAATATTCACTTTTTTTTCACATTTTAGTCCACAAAATTGAGAGTGCGTATTATACTCAAGTACAAAAAATGTAGTTTAAACATTGAATAAACGACAAACAATACATGAGTTGTATTATAGTGAAAGTGATTAAGACTCTTAATATGACAGTATTGTTTGTTTTTAATTAAAAATTTTTGCTACCAAATTTGACGTTTTCTTTTATTTTTATTGCAAATTTTATTTGTGTTAATAAGTATTTGGGCAATTTTTAAATAAAATATTGAAAAGTTATGGGTGCCTATTATAGTCAAATTTTAATTTTTTCTGAAAATTTCGCGCAAAATCAAGCATGCGTATTATACACGTGTGCGTATTATAGACAACATTTTACGGTAACTTTTTCCCACTTTATTTTTCTACAATTTAAAACAGAAACATCGCAAACGATTAAAGTTTGAATTGATTTTTAGGGCAGACTAAGTGTTTGAGTTTTAAAAATTCAGAATGACTGCACTTCTACGCCATATATTTAAACGATGAATGATAAAGAATCTCAGAAGTACTAATCAAACTTGTAGTGTTTTATGTACTTGGACTATCTTAATGGATTTAGCTTGTGAACATTAATTCTATTCACTAATAAAGTAAATGTAATTAGTATAATTTTTTCTAATATGTTGGTATTAAGTGCTCGTAACATTGATAAGGAAAAATGATTTTATGCTTATTATTCTTATGCATATATAACAAATAATTATGAAGTTAACTCAAACATTTGTTAGACTTGGACTTAGCAGAAATTGTTTTTAAAAGTTCGCTGTACAGTATTCTCACATTAATATACGAATATCAAATTTTACAGTATTACTTTCTTATACTCATTATTGTTATTTTTCCAATAGATTAATTTCGTATATATATATATATATATTTTAAATTTTTTTAGACCATTTAGATTTTTAGATAACCCCTAGTATCTTTTTGGTATGTTCGAAAAGAAAACTCTAACAAACAATACACTATTCGAGAGTAGCAGATGTGGATTAGGCTAGGGGTTAAGTGACCAGATTTCGTCTGGCCGTCTTTTCTTTTTCAGTAAGAAAGTAATCTTGTTTGTCAAGAAAATCCTTGGCAGTTGTATACAGAACATGCATTGGATCTTCTGTTTTTCTCAACAAAATTGTTTAAAAGAAAGTGCTTTTACTTTTAAAGTGATTTTTATCTATTTCTTCCGCTTCATGATTTATTGTTCTAAAGATTAATTGTGCAAGATAATTGCCGTGGAAAATGAGAACAATAGGTGCCCAGAGAAATCTTCTGATTCTCCATGGGTTCAACTAATTAGAAGTTTCAAAATAGATTTTAAAAATAAAATTTGATTGATTGTTTTACTTCCTCTGATTCAGCTGTTTACACGTTTTTTTTTCTCATTTTGTTATGCCTAAGATCGAAATGGAGTTAACCGAAAACATGCTCTTAAAAAAAGTAAATGCTTTAATTTCGGTAACAGAAATGTTAAAAAAAGAAACTTGTTTGATATTGTGAAGAAGAACTAATTTTTATACACCGTTAGCCACATTCTTCTAAAATTAATAGAGTTCTTAATCGCTAAAATATAAATTTAAAATAAAAGGAAGTTGAATTAATTTATTAAATTTGAGCTTAAAGACTTTAAAAAATACTTTCTTTTTAGTCTAAAATAGCGGCACCGAAGTGAATAGAGATATATTATGAAAACCTTCAGTAGATTCTCAGTAAATTATTTTTAAATGTTTAGTTCTTCATTCTTCAGGAGCTGAGTAGTCAATCGTATCCTGTGAAGGTAATTGTATCCTGTGGTCGAAAAAACTCACGAAGAAGTATATTAGTGATCCACAGGAAAAAATAAATAAATAATATTTTTTTTTAACTCTGTTCAATTTCCCAAGACAAGAAACAGCAAAAATTAGAATAAAACAAAGAGTAAAGAGAATATATGCAATGGAAAAAACAAGAATAGAACCTTTGTCAGAAAAGTCGTTTTTTTTCTCTAATGCGGAGGCACTTGCCGTGCGACATTTGCCTTTTGTTATTCCCCGTGAAGTTTTTGCTGGCTACTTTATTATGACCAGCATTACTCCCTATGAGGGGACAACACGGTAACGACCAAGGATTATTTGGAATTTGAACCACTGTGTGGATGCTCATTATGGTATCCACTATACCATGTGGGCGGGAAGAAAGTTGTCATAAAAGTTCCAGGAATTATTTTTTTATTCTTTGCCAGTAATATTAAAACACGGGAAATGGATGCTATTCAGTTACCTTATATATGTTATGGATAGACATGGCTTTGGAAGTTTTTCCATGTAAACTCACTGGATGGCAGGGCTTTGCTTAGCAACCCACTGTTCGGCTTGTCGGCGCAATTAGTTGGAAGTTACACGAGTCAAGTAGTGAATACAGATTCCGAGCAGAGAGTTAACATTATATTCAGCGTTAAGCTAGGGAAAGTGTTTCACTTCCCTACCACAGTCCCCAATATTCACCCGACATGTCGCCGTGTGAAAAGGAAGCGTCATGAAGATATTGCAGCAATCCAAATGGCTGTGACTGATGTACTGAGAAGCATTCAGGATGAATCCTTCTCTGGTTGCTGCCATGACCTCCAGAAATAGTGGCATCTGTGCATAGATAGCCAAGGTGAATACTTTTACAAGACCCAGGACCATTAGTTTCTAAGTTGAGTAAATTATATTTTTATGAGCTCAGTCCTGGAACTTTTCTGACAAAGGTTGTATATCCGATGAAAGATGATATATTTGAAATAAAGAAAAATAATACTACACAATAGCTTCATTTGGTTACGGATAGTTCTGCTTCATACAATCCTCCATCCTGGAAGACTAAAATGTGTTTAATATATTTCTTATTAAGCCTCCCTAGGTATTTCTAGCTCTTTTTCTTGCTGGTTGAGTCCTATTTGTCCCTTCTGTCTGTTTTTAAGTATCATTGTTTAAAAATTTCAATCTGTATTTCTGTTGTAGAACTGGCGACATCTTTTCTGCGAGACTTCTTTGTTTTTCGCCACCATCGAGTTCCATTCTCGAGTTAGCTGCTGAAGAAGCTGGCTGTTTCGGCTTTGCGAATTCAAATTGTAATTTAAATTATATTTTAGTTAACCTACTAAGGTTTTTCAATCCCTGGTGTTAGTTTCATTTATAACAAATTACAAAAGTTTAAAATATAAACTCTTCACAAACTTTTTTTATAAACTACAACTTACTTCATTGACGTATCTAGTATTTTGATGGGCGTGGTGGCCCGGTTGACAAAGGCAGCGGGCCAGTGATCTGAACGGCGCTGGTTCGATGCCCGTGGCTCACAACACCACCGACGTGTACACTAATGGAGGCTGGTGCACAGAAAAATCTGTCATAGCTGTATTGTCCTCCAAGTTCCTAAAATACCTCTGGAGGTGCGGGGTCAATTGTTCCGATCTCGTCACTTTACTCGGTTCAAAATTACGGGACCGATGTTCTTCGAGGTCAAGTCAGACTTCAGCCCTAGTGATACGTCGCATTAAGTGAAGCTGCTTTCTACCCTTCGCCATGTATTATGGTCCTTTGGACTTGGAGTAGGCTTTCCTATACAAAGGGGATGGAAAAAACAGTATTTCATTTCAATTTTTTTTGCTAATCCTATTTACTTTTCATTTTATTTTCTCAAAAAAGTCGTAAGTCCTTTTATTAGTTGTGTAAAAATTAAATTATAATTTTCTGGTTCCAATCTAATCCACTGTAATCGTAGCCTGGGGTTTTATTAAAGTTTTAAAAAAATGTTTTCAGTAGCATTTGGGAATTCTCATAGCACATTTTTTTCAGACCTATCTCATAAATGCCTCTTAACTGCTAGACTTTTAAACACATCTCATCTCACGTACCACTTAGTATGATTATTTATTCAAACACTATCATTTAATCCGACCAAAACTGTATTTCTCGACGCATCTAAAGTGTAAATCCGGGCTTTGAAATACACTCCCACGTTGATAAAGCATAATTAAGGGAGGCATTTGGTTACCTGGAAACCAAATTAGTCACTGCATTTGCAATTAATGACTTTACAGCTAAAATTGATAGCTCGTCAACAGAATTTTCTAGACACTTATTTAACGGTCTCTTATTTGGGGCCAAATACTTTGGAAACTTCAGTGCGAAATTTGAATATTTGCCGTCAGATTATCCCATATTCCAGCTACCATTTAATCTTAGATTGACTGTGAAAGAATCCACAAACATTTTGGACGTTTAATATCGTCGTAATTAATTTCAATTGACATAAGTAGGGGTATAAAAATCTGCTGTCATATTATTAAATGTAGCCAGATATTCAGGTCTTTTAACATCTAGCTTTCGAAATTGTTAATTTCGTGATTAGAAATAATCAAATTAATGTCGTAGGCTTTAAAAATACAAAGGCCATTTCATCCGCATAATGAAACCGTCTGTCTGCCTTCCTTCCTTAATTAACGAGAAAATATTAAGTCATGATTTACAGTAAACTTCTCGTTGACAACTAGTAATGAACATTTCTTCAATTACACAAAAAATTAAAAAAGGGGTGGCTACATGTTTCGAAATTGTTAATAGTTTATCAACAGGCACTGATGGGATTGTCGCAATGAACAGTTATTGCGACAATCACGCCGATGTTTCTCGGCCTGATGAACTATTGAATAATTTGAAAGACATTGCGACTTATATTTTAATTTATTGTGGAATTGAAGAAGTGTTCATTACGTATTACGATAGTTATTTTTATTTGTTTATACATTCATGATGTAATTTAAAATGTCTTTATACAATCACTAGGGGACTTAAAAGCTTAATAAATAATGAAAAATTAAATGGTTTCAAAAGATTTTTTATTTATAGTTTTTATCATTTTATACTGTTCCCATTACACATAATCCTCATAAACTCTATTAAAGAAACATTATTTTTTATACATAGAGAAATGTAAAAAAAAAATATTTTTTAATTCATAGAATCAAGAACTTTTATTGACTTTACATTTTACTAGTCCCTCAATCCTCGGACTCGTTATCCAATGTATTTATACCGAAAATTCGACAACCAATTGCTAAAGAGAGCTGTTGCATGTCGAATTAATTAAATACAAACAAATATAGTACTAATCTTACTCGAAATGACAAATACATATTACAGTTACAAAAAATGTAAGGAAATTTAATCGAAAGAAAACAAAACAGTAAATTGAAGAAAAGGGGAAACAAAACTGATAAAAATCTATTGTCAGTATTTCTATAACTCTGCGTTTTCTGAAAAGTCTAATCGTGAGGATAAATAACGATAGAACTCGAAACTTACCAAATAAAAGCAATATCTTAACCTAACATGCGTGAACATACGAAAGAGGTAACTTAGAATGATAAAATCTCTTACAAGTGCTTGTGAAAATCTCCAAAGGGGAAACAGTCACCAGTGAAGCGTATGTAGATCTCCTCAAGAATCACCTGCGTCCTGCAATCAGATACAAATGATATGGACCTCTGATTACAGATGCTTTGTTACAACGTGACAATTCTCGATCTCATACTACTCCTTCAACTTTTGCAATCATCTGAGATGTGAGATTTGAAAGTCTTCCACAGCCCCTGTATTTCGCCAGACCTCGCTCCCCGTGATTTTCACGTGTTCGATTGCACCAGATTGGGCCCGACCTAGCGTCAAAGTCTCTTCTAGGTATTGTCTCCCCACCGGTGGAACTAGACCGCAGTAGGCGGATACTGGCCCAAGAAAGTTGCCCACACCGCAGGCCCACAGGTTCAGCCAGAAGGGAACGGTTTGGTGATCGTTTGGTGAGGTAATGGTTTGGTGAGCCACTCAGATCAGCAGGCAATAAATATCCATTTAAGATGGCCGTGGTTAGAGATAATTTTGAATAGTAAAATTTAGATTAAGATGCCGAAATATGGATGCTCCAGAGGCAAAGAAAGGAAAAACCCCGGCGACGCACAATTAGTGTGGGTGGCGCGAAAGCGCGAGACCAGGATAGACAAACAACGAGAACAAGGAAAATTTTGGGTATCATTGTGACGACTTTCTAGGAACCAAGCACGCCTAAACTGGTATCTGGTGAATTTTGAGAGGTGACAACCCTGGATCCGTGTCTCGTAACTTCAAATGATTCAACGGATTTTCACGTATTAGAACCGCTCAAAGAAAGAGGCGATGGGATTCATGTCTTTCAAGTCCGAGTAAGAGGTGAAGCAGGTGGTGGACAAATGGCTACAACTACAGTCTGAAGATTTTTTTCGAGAGGTATCCATGCACTTCCAAAGCACTGGAACACTTGTTGTTGTGGTTCCTAATGCCCCCTGGAAGCAATTATTCCAGACCAAGTCCATATAGGATATGGGACTGAGGGGTGCGTTCCCGGTTTATAATGGTTTGGTTTGGTTTCGTTCAAAGAAAGAGGCGATGGGATACATGTCTCTCAAGTCCGAGTAAGAGGTGAGGCAGGTGGTGGACAAGTGGCTACAACTGCAGTCTGAAGATTTTTTTCGAGAGGTATCCATGCACTTCCAAAGCACTGGAACACTTGTTGTTGTTGTTCCTAATGCCCCCTGGAAGCAATTATTATTGCAGACCAAGTCCATATAGGATATGGGACTGAGGGGTGCGTTCCCGGTTTATAATGGTTTGGTTTGGTTTGGTTCAAAGAAAGAGGCGATGGGATACATGTCTCTCAAGTCCGAGTAAGAGGTGAGGCAGGTGGTGGACAAGTGGCTACAACTGCAGTCTGAAGATTTTTTTCGAGAGGTATCCATGCACTTGCAAAGCACTGGAACACTTGTTGTTGTTGTTCCTAATGCCCCCTGGAAGCAATTATTCCAGACCAAGTCCATATAGGATATGGGACTGAGGGGTGCGTTCCCGGTTTATAATGGTTTGGTTTGGTTTGGTTCAAAGAAAGAGGCGATGGGATACATGTGTCTCAAGTCCGAGTAAGAGGTGAGGCAGGTGGTGGACAAGTGGCTACAACTGCAGTCTGAAGATTTTTTTCGAGATGTATCCATGCACTTCCAAAGCACTGGAACACTTGTTGTTGTTGTTCCTAATGCCCCCTGGAAGCAATTATTCCAGACCAAGTCCATATAGGATATGGGACTGAGGGGTGCGTTCCCGATTTATAATGGTTTGGTTTGGATTGGAGCGTTACGGTCAACTTTTTGCTACATGAGGGCTAATTATACCGGGACCTACAGTTTAAAGCCAATTCCGAACGACTACAAACATCCATGCCAACAGTGGGAGTCTAACCCACAGGATCTGAACCGAATGCCTGCGCTCTAGCCATTCGACCATCAACTGGCGGTTTATAATGGCACCACAAGGGTAAGAGTTCAATTTAGCCAGGTACAACCTCAATTTTGACAGATCACCTCTAGGGGACAACTAGGGGGGGGAGGGGGCGGGATCTGGAACACTTAAATTGCACGAGATAGAGACTACGTAGAAAATTTTGTGTGTTCCACTTCTATTCAATAAATTACAAGATAAAAAATGTTTGAGGTTTTCACTTGACTACTTTTCGCATGTTAATAAACTAATTAAAACCTACATGGTGTAGCGAAAGTTTTACTAATTCGACATTTTTAATGAAATTTTTTTTATTAACTCGCATAAATTTATCAATTTCGATTTTCAATCGTACTACATTAAAATAAAAAAATATATAAAACTATATTTTTTTTAATATAAAAATATGAATTTAGGCAATTTTTCAATACATCTTTCCTATAAATGAAATCGTATAAACATAATAATGTTATAAATATAATACATACGGGATAATCATTTTCATTGTCTGTCTCATTCCTTGTGGACTGAGTTTCTTCAGTATTACTAATGCTATTCAGTATGGTAAGTCAGTAGTTCCTAAAAATTTATGCATGTGAGAAACTGTAAAATATCTTTCAAATGCCAAAGAAAAAAATAAACAATAGCATGTTAAGTTAATAAAGTTCCTATCAGGTTGACAGTTCAAAAATAATTAGAAAAATGTTATCTTGAAAATTCCTTTCTTAAAAAAATTTAAGAATTTCTTGCAAGAATTTGCAAATAATTCGTCTTATTTAGTATTCAAGAATATTTGTAACGTTATATCAGTGTATATATATATATATATATATATATATATATATATATATATATATATATATATATATATATATATATATATATATATATATATATATATATATATATATATATATATATATATATATATATATATATATATATATAAAGAAAGAGATAGATAGACAGATATTTTGGTTAATTAGTTAATTAGTATGGCAGGCTGAATTTTTGACTTAAGAGAGTAGAACTGGGAAGGTATTTTAATTCTAAGTCTATCTCTTTCTCTCTCTCTCAGTGGAGGAAAGGAAGAGAGGGTATCAGTTAAAATTCCTCCCAACTTTCCGATTACTGTCTTTCTATCTTAAAAAATTCAGCTCTATATTTCATTTCCATACTAATCAACAATTAAAACTGAATTAGCTTTACTTTTCATTGATGAATGAAACACATTTAACTCATTTACTAGCTTTATAAAGTTACACAAATGTAAGTATTTTCCATGCAAAAACTAATCGTTTAAGAGATACAATTCTCATTTATGTTTAAAAATATTAAAAAAAAATTATTATGAAATACATACAGCAGAATAAAGACTTTCTTTTCTTTACAGATTTAAAATATCATACCTGGAATATTTCCAAGTATCAGAAAATCTTTAAAGTATTAGTTTGAAAAGGAAATGTTTAAACAACTGAAAAATGAAACATAATGTACTTAAATGTATATATTTATATATAAAGAATCACTACGTTCTTTCGATGACTTATTAAGTTCTTTCTTTTCTGTATCAAATAAACCACTTCGATTTTGTCGATACTAAAGCACTTTCCAGCTTAGAAGCTATTTCTGATCGGCCCAATTTAGAAAGCATTTCACCAGCAACTAAAGAAGTGAGCAAAAATTTCAAGTAATATATTGAAGTCTTTCAAATATAAACATTAAAACAAAGCTCGAAAGGGATCGGTTTTGTTTTCTTTAAGATTTTGAGACAAATTATATTTCTAGTATCACAATTATACATATATATATATATATATATATATATATATATATATATATATATATATATATATATATATATATATATATATATATATATATATATATTTATATGTGTGTGTGTGTGTTATTTTTTAAACAGGCAATTAAAATGCTTTTTAGTTAATAAACTTGAAATGTTTTAGACTAGAAACAATACGTAGTATAATTTTTTCATAAAACGTTGGATAGGGTTTTATTTGACAAATCAGTCATTGTGAAAAGGATGACTGTTTAATACTCAAGTACACAAATTACATCTTTTGAAATCGACCTTTCAAAATGCGAATACCTGCAATTCAAATTTTAATTAACTTTTACATTATTAATATTCTAAATTAAACGTGTGTATTGAAAGTTATTAATTTAATATTAAATACTTAATATTATTATTATTTAATATCTTTAACATTACGATTCTTCGTTATATGTTAATCACTATTGTAAATGCAGAGACGCAGATGGATTTTAAGTATTAAAAAACAGAGTCAGTATTTTTAAAAACTTTCCTTATTAAAACTTCGACACATAAAGTACTTGTAATATATCCTTATACACTGTGGCATAAATATTGTCCGATCGAGTGTTGCAATGAATGAGACGAGTCCACATAAAATTATTTGTTTTCCATGCTACAGACATCACAAATAAGATCAATATTATTGGTATTTAAATCATCGAGCTTTATTGCTCATCCCTGTCTCCAAAGCCATTGGATAAAACTGAAGTGCTTATATTGAGAGTAGAGTGCGTCACAGCGCCATCTAGAGAGCGAAAATTTGAAGTTGCAACACACAAATGTACAACTGAACTACCCTGAGGTAAACTTTGAAGTCAAAATGCTAGGAACTAATTTAAAGCGCTGAAGCCTTTCTAAGTTTACTATGGTATCCGCTTAGTTTAACTAATCGCGAAATGAGATGAAGAAAAAGGAACTTGTATCCATCGAATTGGATAACAGTTTAATGCATTTCAGTATTACTATCTGTTGCAATTTAGTTCGAATAAGTTAGCGTTCCTGTCATAGATCTTTAAGGCACCTTTTTTTCTTCAGTAAACCGTGAACTTCTCTTTGTTGTGCAGAGGTTAAAAAATGATGTCTTGATTGGCAAATTGGAGGGAAGGAGGCCACGGAACTAGTTGCTATTGATTCTTAAGGTGCCATTTTTTCTTCAGTAAACCTTGCATTCCTCTCTATTGGGCATTGGTTAAAAATTGTTGTGTTCTTAGCCAAACTGAAGAGAAGGAGGCCACGGAACTAGCTGTCACTGATATAAGGCGCCATTTTTTCTTCAGTAAACCTAGCATTCCTCTCTATTAGGCAGTGGTTTAAAATTGTTGTGTTCTTAGCCAAACTGAAGAGAAGGAGGCCACGGAACTAGCTGTCACTGATATAAGGCGCCATTTTTTCTTCAGTAAACCTTGCATTCCTCTCTATAGGGCAGTGGTTAAAAATTGTTGTGTTCTTAGCCAAACTGAAGAGAATGAGGCCACGGAACTAGCTGTCACTGATATAAGGCGCCATTTTTTCTTCAGTAAACCCTGCACTCCTCTCTGTTGAGCAGCGATTAAATAATGTTGTCTTGACAGGCTAATTGGAAAGAAGGAGGCTACGGAACTAGCTATTTATGAAAATAAGTGTTAAAAACCTAGGGTAATTTTTTTTCTTGATCTCCGAGGCAGCTGGGATACTTAACAAGTTTAAACATAAAACTGTAGCCAAATTGATTCAACAAGTGGAGTTAAAAGTAAGTTTCAGTTTTGAATAAGAAGGCTTTGTGTCATTATACAGGTTAGTTGAAGTTAGAGCATAGTGAAAGAAACTTTAGTTCAATGTTTGAGTGCTCAGATCTCCAAGTAACAATAGGTTACAAACCATGTGCATTTTCTTATATTTTGTTCACCCATTTTTTGTTGTACTCTCCAATCAAAGAGCCATAAACTTTCATTTGCTATTATAAATTATAGTCCCCATTTCTCAGCATAGAAATATTACGTAGCTTTATAGTTTATTGCCTGCACATTAACTGATAAGCAAGAGTTTTAATTGGTGTATTATCCAGTTGTCTTTTGACAGCAGAAAAAAATTGTAAATAAAAGAATGTAACATGTTTGTTGTTATACCATCATCGGTTTCAAGAAATTACGAAATAGAATTAATTGCTACTTAATGTGTCACTGAACCAAAAAGAAATTTGTATACTGTTTTCTAGATTATTTCAAGCTCTGATGCGAGAAATTAATTTACATGAAAACAATTATGTGTATAGTTTTATTCATTATACTAGATTAGAAAATATCCCACAGTAATATAATTAAACACATACGAGAAATTTTAATTAAGTTGTTTTTACATGTATTACCTTTAGAGCTAAGCTTAATAATGAAAATATTTATTCGTCGCCTTAAGACGCCCGAATACCTCGAAAAATCTATATTTTGGGTTACATTTGATACGTTGTTTATTACATAAGAGTATTTTTTATCCACACTTGTGTAAGAATCAGATTTTTCTAATTAATGTTTCCTCCAGAATGAATTGGTTAAATAAACACTTTTTGATTGTTAAGAATGGAGTAATCATTTTTGTTTTCTTGTCTTCATTTAATTATCTTATTTGTGGATGTTAGTGTTATTTTTTAGAGAACATGTTGGAAACAGTTTTCAAAAATCTCTCTCAAAAATTTGCAACTGATCAAGTGAAGAAAAATCGATTAAAATATATCAAAATAGAAAATTTGTCAGTTTTTTATAAATTATTGGTAAATAAATATTTATTTCTAATATTACATAAAATTTAAAAAAATCCGTTAAAAAATTATGGTATTCTAAAATACGTATAGATTGAAAATTTGTCGTAAAAAGTAAATCAATGTATTCTAAATTTAAATATTTTAACATAATTCATTTCTAGGATAATTTAATAAATTTCTTAATTTATCTCAGTGTAAGTTAATTAATATAATTTCTTAAATAAAAATTTAAAAATAATTCCAAAATACATTTTAAACGAATAAAAGGTAACATTTTTTTGGAAATTTTGCAGAATTATAATTTTTTTTCTTTGATAGTTATTAATACGAAAAAAATAAGAAACATCCAAATATGTATGATACTGATAAAACACCTGATTTTAATTGATATTCCATTAAGGGGACCCTGGACCTTTTATTTTAGCGAATCTTTTTTATTGTAATATTGATTGTGTTATTGTAAAAAAATATATATTTATGTAGGAGAATAGTACCAAAGTAGTTCTTTTCAAGTAAAAAATCATTTATGAAGCTTATACAAAGTAATAAAGATAAGTGTAGTAATAAACTTTAAATCTGTTTTTCCCAAAACATAATTTTCAAGGTTTTTAGACTTTTTAAATGCTCCATACGACTTAATTTTTGTTCTAAATTCATGAAATTGACGAGGAAAAATCCTGATACTGTTTACAAAGAAACTGGGTATGGATTTTATAATTCGACTTAATTAATTTAATTAAATTTCATTTATAACTTATTAAGAGGCAAAATTTTGATGAAAATCGGGAAAGATTTCAGAAAAAAACCTTAAACAAATTAACTATTCAAGGAATTAAACAATCGATACCCATATTTGTTTGCAATACAGTTTTAAGTGATTAAAATACATAATCGAGGAAATATCTCAAAAATTAAGACGCAAGGAGCATTTTAAAATTTTGTTTATAAATTTTAAACTTTAAAAAAAATCTTAAAATTAAAATAAAATTGGAAATTTCTTTTAAGGTAATCTATATACTTATGGTGAAATGTATATATCAGGGGTGGCCAAACCGGCGACCGCGGTCGACTGCTAGACCGCGTAACTATTCCTAGTCGTCCGCCTGTCTGATATGTAATTGGTTGGGAATCATAATGGATTTATTGCTCTTTGTAGAAGTGATGATGATACTCCAAGTTTTACAAACTACTATTGCACTATCCATCAGCAGGCATTGTGCTCAAAAATATTGAATTCAGATGATGTGATGAATTTCGCATTTAAAATAGTTATTTCTATTCGTGGAAGAAGTTTGCAAAGACACAGATTCAGAGCATTGCTAGAGGAAGGTGAATCTGATTTCAGGAAACTACAATTACACACTGATGTAAGGTTGCTAAGCCATGCTAAATTTTTACAATAAAACAATATGTTCAATAAAACAAAAAGATTCTTGGATCTTTTGCCTGACATAAAAGAATATATAATGTATAGCAACTGTTAATACATCATATCCTCAATTGGAACATTATAAGTGGGTGCGTGATCTTCCTTTTCTCTCTGCGTTACAGGAAAGCTAAATGAATTAAATTTACAACTTCAAGGAAAGAAAAACACATTAACAGAAATGATTAGCGATGTTAATGCATTCAAGGGGAAACTTACATTCCTAGAAGCACAATTGAGGAGAGCCGATTTAAAACAATTTGAAAATATGGCAGCTAAATCTACATATAAACTCAAATGAATACGATCAATATGCTGATAACATGTCTCTATTACGAAATGAGTTTGACAGAAGATTTAAAGATATTTCTAAAATAGAGAATATAATATTATTCATGTTAATCCCATTCAATGATGAAATAAAAAATAGAAGAAATATCAATAAAATTAAAAGAATGTTTGGATGTGGATCAAATGCTAGTTGAGAATGAAATCCTTAACCTAAAATGCGATGTATTTTTGAAATTAATAGCTTCGTCTCAAAATAATAATTGGAATTTACTTTTCTGAAGAAAAATATTCATGTTTATGGAGATGTGCAGCATATTTAACAACCTATTTCGGTTCTACTTACCTTTGCGAAACAACATTTTCTACCATGAATGCAATCAAAACAAAACATCGCTACCGTTTAACAGATGACTATTTGGTAGCATGTTTACGAATAGCTATAAGTACATATGAACCACAGTATGAAAAGTTTGTCGAAAATATGCAATGTCCTGTTTCCAGCGCGTCCTCTAATATGAAATACAAATAATAGTGAAAATTAATTTACAGTAACATTGTTCGCATTGATAATAAGAAAATAAAAGAACATATTGTTTTATTTATAAAATAATTAGTTTGTAAGAAGAACACATTTTTCTCTAATTAAAATAACTTGATATTAAATGTAATTAGTAATATCTATGATTATTTTAAATTTAAACTAATTTTTGGCTTTAAATTACTAATTTTCTTATGATCACTGAACATATACGATGTTGGTAGACCGTCGCCTATAATTTAAAGTATAGGTCGCCCGTAGAGGTAAAAAGTTTGGCCAGTACTGGTATATATGTACAAAATTTCATACCTCTATGATAAAAAGTTTTTTAAAAAATTAAGTCCACCGTTCCTTAAGGAATCTAATAAAACTTAAACAATGGGTCGTGAATTTTTAAGTTTTATTTATTATGGCATTAAATGTTAATATCTGTACTAGAAAGAATTTTTCTATTAAAATTACTGCGGTATTCTATAAAAATATGATTTTGAATTGATGCCTATCGTGCTTTTTAAGACTTTGAAAACAGTGAAATATAATTTGGAAACAATTTTGCCAGACTCTTGTTTCTTTAGTTAAGAGTAATTATTTTACTTAAAATTAGGTGCAACTTGCTCTGACAAACGATGTTTTGAAACCTTTGTTCCGTTTCTGTAAATAGGCCGCGGTGCGCTATAAGCAGTTTGAAGCAATGAAGATACCCTTTGAAGGATAAACGTAACAATCATTAATTTACAACTGTCACGAGGGTATTATCGGTCACCTACGATTTATCTTGAGATAAGTAGTGATTCTCAATTACATAATTAGACTAGCCAACATATAATTCATTTGTCATACTTAGTTTGACGTATATTCTTCCTGCGATAAGGACTAGCTAATTCTTTAAATTGTTTTGCTAAGAAAATGTGAAAAATCTTTTAACTTCCAGACATCCATTCTTAGTGGTATTACCTACCTTTTATTATCATTTAAATATACATTCTGGCATAATCATTTAGAAGAAATGCTAAAATTGGGAACTGGTGTACCTAAGAGCATTACACATAATTAAATAGTTATGGATATCATATATATATATATAAATGTGTGTGTGTGTAAGTGTGTGTGTTAGTTAGTTACAATAATTTGTGATATTTTACCAGTTCAGGGTAGGCTAGTGAGTTCCTGCTTACTTCTCCTTATCGTCATTTCAAGAAATGTAACTTCCTGTTGCAGTTTCTATATTTGCAGTTAATAATTTCTATATTCTCTATGAAATTTTAATACATGTATACATACATTAACAAGTAAAGTCATAAATAAACAGCTGAACCCAACTGTTGTTTCATAAAGGCTAATTAGAATGGGGCTAATTAGACCAACAGTGGGACTCGAACCCATAGACTTTATAACCGAATGCCAGCGTCCTTATCATTCGGCCATTATCCTTGAGATCTAAGATCAGTCATAATAGATCAATGTTTAAAAACAACGGGTATAGGGTCTTGGAATGGTTTTCTCGTATCCCTTTTCTTATTTCAATTTAGAATCCGTAGAATAATTGTAATCAGGATTGTCACTGGGTTGTTATTGGCAGTTATAAGGCGTTCAGAGTTTTATTCAAGAAAGTATGACACTCTTTACAGATGATGATAGATCTCTAAAGAAATAACGTTTTGCGGTTACTCTCTTTGTTCTCAGCGTTTCTCAAACGTTCAAACGTTCCTCCACGTTTTGAAATGTGTATATCAGACACCATTCCAAACATTGCATTCGGTATCTAACTGGTAAAACTGGGCGATTGCCTTGTGTCACTTTCTGTGTAGTTTCATCTTACTTGGAATAGTTTTCTTAGTAAGGTTCTGTTTTATTTACGAATTATAATAATGTACATTTAATAGTTTGTTGTAGAGTTTTTTTTTTTGGTGGGTCGTGATTGGTTATAGTGGTAGGCAATGATACCATTACTCTGATTTTAACAATACATTAATTTATTCACACAATGCAAATATTAGTATACATTCAATTATATTCTTATTAATTTGAACTTACAGACATTCTCATTATATCAATGTATTATTTGCCTATATTATTTCATCTATTTAAATTAATATCATTTCGGTACGCAATATATCATCTTATTCCTTAATTTCCGCCTATCATATAAGACTCGGGTAACTCGTGAAATTTGGCAATAGTTAATAAAAGGTTACCTCCATTTTTGCAGACTGCAGAAGTGGACTTTGGCTGGCATATTCAGGTGACTGTTGGGGTCTCTATTCGGACTCGCTCAATAACGTAGGAAGAGGCAGACTTTAACGGCCGGATCAGTTCTCCATTCGTTGCTGGTGGGGATTAGGCACTCCGTCGTGGTTCCGAGTTTCACCTCTTATCATCTCATAGGTAGCTTGCAAGGGTTCAGGCAATCAATCTGGGCTCCGCGGATTCTCTATGCTAGCTTGCGGGGTTCATGCAATCTATGTCGGATCTGCTGCTCATTGATGCTCCTTTCATCGTTGAGTTGCCGGCTTACAGCGATGCGCTATGTCGGGGCGCAATCTCCCATATATATTCGTTTGCCTTCTCGCTTACGAGGCTACCACTCTCTATTTTGGGTGCCAACTCTCAGAGTCACCATCAATCTGATATTCCTCTTTTTTTTTTACTCTCTCTATTTTTTATTATGTTCTCAACGCCCCGCCTTTTACATTTTTATTCGTCTCTCATGTTCAAACTTCCACTTTTGATTCATTAACATGTTCCTCCCCTAATCATTCCTTCCACCATTTAGAGTGAGGGTCGTTTTAAACTCGTACAATCCCGTCCTTGACTCATTCCTATTTTTCTAGGAAATGTGTTTTCCCAGAACATCTCCTATGTGTGGGGTCCTCTTCTCTTTGTCAACAATTCCCTTTTCATCACAACGTCTTCCTTCGCTGTTTCGACTCTTAATTGTTTCCTTTCAATCTCTTCTCTTCATCCGGCTCTTTTGTCTGATCAATTGCCATTCCAATTTTCTCATAGCACCGCCGACTCTTCGACTTAATTGGGTTGTCTGCCCTTTTTGAACTCCTAACATATTGTATCCCCATAACATTCTTCTCGTATCGTCTGGCGTCATTTCACTATTCCATTTTCGTTCCGTTTGTTAATTGGTTTTTCTGCACCTTTTCTATTTTCTTTTCTTTTTATATATATGTCGTACCCCCACGACATTTCTCCCCCTCCTTTGAGGAAAAAAAAATATTGTTCTCATTGCATCCTCCAACTATCAAATTATCCATCCTTTGCCTTATAAAATTTTCTGCTAACCTTCATTCGTTCCCCTTTAGATGCTCCCCTTTTTCTTATTATGGGACCCGCACGTATTGCGTAAAATTGCGTACCGATATGATCTTAACATATTATTATTAATACATCAACATTACATTAAAACGATACCTGATTGATTCTATTATGTTACTCATTAATATAATATGACATCTACAATTCAATACACAAATATTTCATCATTAATATTGTTCGTTGAGTACACATAAACATAACCCATAAATTACAATAACAACAAAACACACACTCTTTGCCATATAGTAGCTACGAATATCGGTAGCATACATATTTAAATTTTGTGATTATACCAAACTGGCATTTATGGTATCTGTATCAGTCACCTCCTTTAGCTACTATCATGTTCAATAGCGTAATTTTTTTTTTGTGTGTTTGTTTTGTTTTTTAGCTCTGGGTCTTGCTGAAAGTTCTTTATGGACATCAGTATATCTGTATATAAGAGTTCTATTTATGCAATATATTACACAATAATACCTTTTATACCACTGCCAAAAGTCTTTCGTTATCTCGGTCATATTTAGTTCTATTGCTATTTATTTCATTATTCATTAATATCTCAAGTTTAACCATAATTGCAACAGTATCTGTAATTCAAAATTGCAACAGTATCTGTAATTCAAAATTGCAACAGTACCTGAAATTCCAACGCTATCTTTTCTCACATGCCTGTAAACGAAGCTTCACTGCCTAGCACCCCCCACTGCTCTCTCATGTTTACACCACCGTACATGTGCTTTCTAGTAACCATAGAAATGGACCCAAAATGTCACCATAGTAACGCACGGTTGCATTATTTAACGCGCGGTCCCGTTAACAAAGACGTTTATCCACGAACAGGTATTTTCGTAACACCTGTTTCGTACACCTTCCCATGACACCTGGTTTCAAAGTCCCGTGGTTTAACTGACGTGTCACCTTTGTCTAGAATTTTGGCAACAGGTAACCTTCATTCCGCATTCTTTGCTTTGCACATGGTTGTAGTGTTGTCTGTCGATTAATATTTCTTTATATTAGCAACTTCTAAATTCTATTACCTAATATATTTTTGTGCCCTAATGCACCACTATTATTTCTCACTATTATTTCTCGTTTGATTGGCTATCCACCTTATGTCCCTGGAAATTCTATTATTATTCCCCAATTTCATCTGCCACGTGTTCATAGGATTATCAAATGTTCAGGTAATTTTCTTAATATTCTCTCGTTATCGTGCTAATACTTTGCCATTAATTAGTATTATTATTACTATTATTATTATTATTATTATTTTATTTTTATTTGTTAATTGTTTTTGTTTCTTATTTCTATTATATTGAACTACTATGTATTTCTGCCTGCATAGGTGTATTTCAATCTAACTTCAATCATGATATTTCGCATTTCCACATTACCCCATATATGTCGATATTTGTTTACCAATTTGATAATTACGTAATCTTTATTTATTTTTCACCTTAATTATCTCTCACCCTTTCATAATTCTCCTTTCTTATATGGTGAATTTATAATTTTGTCACTCACAATCGCATTCCTTATGTGCATATTTTTCCCAATATGACTTAACTACCATGTCTATTAGTGTCAATGTCTATCGTATAGTTATTTATTAATTTTGCAACCATTTACCTGTCTTTTTTTTTGTGTGTGTTATTTTTTTTTATTTTATTGTGTTTTTCTCTTTTTTTTCTTTTTTTTTATTCATTATTATTATTTATATGTATTTAATTATTTAATAGTGTGTTCTGATTACCTTATTTAAATTTATTTTAATTATTGTGTGCGGTGATCTTAGAAATCTCAATAATGTGTTTTTATCATTGTATATTCTCATGATTTCAAAATTCCCAAATAACCGTTTATTTAATGCCTTGATTGAATTTAATCGTCGCAAACTAACGATCTCTCCCACCATGAATTCGTCATTCTTGTATCGTTGATTTATAATATTATTTCTACGTGTCCCAGTATTAATATTCTCATGCGCTATCCAATAATCGCGATTTCTCTGCATATCACTTTGGTTATTTCTCTTTTTATTTCTCTTGTATTGATTTTGCGGCCAATTTTCCATATTCCTTCTCTCATAATAATTTTTTCGACCCATATTTCTATTATTCTGTAATCTGCTTTTTCGTTTATCTGTCTTAATTGCCTGTTCATAATCCATCGCTGCGACAACTGTATTGACATACACCGCGTTAACCCCTTCCGGCCCATTTTGTTGGCTTATATCCTGTACTTGCCTTTCCATATCCGACTTTTTTACTATCTTAGCGTAATTAACTTGCCGCCTCGTTTTAGCACGCTTTTGTGGTCTATTTTCAATATCCGTATTCGCTTTAAATTGATTAACTATGGCGCCCTCTTTAAAATTGTCACCTTTCTCATCTTCTCCGTAACTATCATTTCCCTCACATGTCTCACCCAATTTTATCTGTTGATCTGCTTGTGTCACCGCTATTTCTTCCCTTAAATGTTTATTGTCGCCCACTAGGGTACCCAAACTTTGTTGTATTTCGATGATTTGTGTTTGCAATTCTGTATTGTTGGATAATATTTTTTGCAACACTAACTCCTGACTGTGTTGTTTTTCTGTTTGTATTGAATCTAATTCTGCCTTTAATTGTTCATTTTCGCAAAATTTAATGTTCATATCTTGCTCCATCGCAACCAACCGCCCGTGTAATTCTGTATTTTCAGCTATTAATTTTTGCAATTTTAATTCCTGACCTTGCTCTTTGTCTGTTAAAAACGCCAACTGACTCTCCAATCGCCGAATTGTGGTTTTTAATTTTTCTATTTCTGACAATTCCTCATTAATCGTTACATTATTTATTCTTATTTCGTTTCCCTTATCCTCTAAATTTTTCTGTTTTAAACTCTTAATATCTCCCGCTTTTTCATCATTTGCTACACTATTAATTTGTAATTCACATTTTTGATCGTCCCTCTCTTTATTTGTATGTTTTTCTCCCGTAATTTCCATCGCCTTTGTGACTGCATCTCTAAAATTTTCTATGCTTAATCGGCCTATCTCTAGTCTTATGTCGTCGCTCACGGCGTGTAGAAATTTTGATAACATTATTTTTTCCGTATCATTTTGTCCCTTATACTGGCGGCCAAAATAGTCAAGAGTAACCTCTTCAATTTCGCGTGCTAAATTGGAAATACTTTGTTTAGGCTTTTGCTTTACATTTTCAAACTTTTGTTGTTTCGCATACGACGCGTTTATGTTTTCCAATGTTAATCCTGTCCTGTTTTCATCTTTTACCTTTTCACTAATTGTCACGCTATTAATCATCGCGTCATATTTTTGCTCCTCATTCTCAATCTCTTTTGCCATTTCGATTGCTTCTTGGAATGTTAGAGGCTGAAACGTCATTAACTCCTTTCTTATATCCTGCCGTATTGATTTTATAAATTTATCTAAGAGAACTCGGTCTAATTCTGGAGATTCAGGAATCTTCAAATAGTCATTTACGACACCCTTAATGTGTTTTTCCACGTGACTAATTTTTTGACCTGGTTTTTGCACGATTTTCTTAAATGCTACATGATTTAATAATTCTTTCACGGTTCGCGCCATTCTCTAAATGTAAATTACTCCGAACTTCAATATTATCTTCCAATTTATCCTGTCTATCCCTCAAATATCCTATCCGCTCGTTTTCTACACTGCTTTATTTCCTCTTAACAATGTACCTTTGAAATCTTTACCCTGCGTAACTAAATTTCTATCATACTACAACCATATCTTTAAAATTTCACTTTTATTACTAACTTAACACTCTTCAACATATAAGCAATACGTCGTAATTACTATTTCTCAATTTAACATTATACTCTTACACATTCCTCACCAATTTCCTATCTAACATTTCCTTATCTTAAATTATTATTTCACTCAGCGTAACTATTACTACATTCCATATTCATAGCCATATTGCCTATTCATAGCCATCCTGTCATTCTGCTGTCTTAGTATCTCAATCCCATTATCCAATTCTTCCACTCTTAATCCAAAATTATTTCTCATTCGCGCCATTATCCCTCTTTTTTTTATACTAACTTAAAATTAACTATCCTACTTTATTTATTTATTTTTTTTTTAATGTACTGTTGAAATTTTATCCTAACTTGCGTACTTTCACTACCTATCACACAATTATAATACCTAATACCTCACTATATCATTCAATATACACTATATTCAACACTTATTACTCATTACACTTATTATTCATTGCATTATATCACTCAATAATCAATACCTATTAATTATTCAATATTCATTCAATATACTTATAATTCATTAAATACTTATTCAATACATTTATTATTCATTACACTATATCATTCAATACTCAATGCTTATTCATCATTCAATACTTATTATTCAATGCCCCTATTACTCATTACATTATATCATTCAATATTCACTAATTATTCATAATTCACTACTTATTCATTACTCTTATTAATCATTACATATTATTATTCACTATGCATTCTTAATTATTCAACATTTAATTTATCTTTAAGCAACACTGTTCAACACAAACTATTCCATTAATTATAATTTTTTAAACACCCCTTTTCTTTTATCCTCAATCCTCCTAACTCAATATTCAGATAAACCAATGTATTATTCGAATCAGAGTATTAATTTTATCGTCATAGCATTATATATATCATTGCCAATTAGTTTTTTACATAGCCGCAATAATCATATTTGTTTCGTCAAAGGCACCATTATGTTGTAGAGTTTTTTTTTTGGTGGGTCGTGATTGGTTATAGTGGTAGGCAATGATACCATTACTCTGATTTTAACAATACATTAATTTATTCACACAATGCAAATATTAGTATACATTCAATTATATTCTTATTAATTTGAACTTACAGACATTCTCATTATATCAATGTATTATTTGCCTATATTATTTCATCTATTTAAATTAATATCATTTCGGTACGCAATATATCATCTTATTCCTTAATTTCCGCCTATCATATAAGACTCGGGTAACTCGTGAAATTTGGCAATAGTTAATGAAAGGTTATCTCCATTTTTGCAGACTGCAGAAGTGGACTTTGGCTGGCATATTCAGGTGACTGTTGGGGTCTCTATTCGGACTCGCTCAATAACGTAGGAAGAGGCAGACTTTAACGGCCGGATCAGTTCTCCATTCGTTGCTGGTGGGGATTAGGCACTCCGTCGTGGTTCCGAGTTTCACCTCTTATCATCTCATAGGTAGCTTGCAAGGGTTCAGGCAATCAATCTGGGCTCCGCGGATTCTCTATGCTACCTTGCGGAGTTCATGCAATCTATGTCGGCTCTGCTGCTCATTGATTCTCCTTTCATCGTTGAGTTGCCGGCTTACAGCGATGCGCTATGTCGGGGCGCAATCTCCCATATATATTCGTTTGCCTTCTCGCTTACGAGGCTACCACTCTCTATTTTGGGTGCCAACTCTCAGAGTCACCATCAATCTGATATTCCTCTTTTTTTTTTACTCTCTCTATTTTTTATTATGTTCTCAATGTTCTCATGTTCAAACTTCCACTTTTGATTCATTAACATGTTCCTCCCCTAATCATTCCTTCCACCATTTAGAGTGAGGGTCGTTTTAAACTCGTACAATCCCGTCCTTGACTCATTCCTATTTTTCTAGGAAATGTGTTTTCCCAGAACATCTCCTATGTGTGGGGTCCTCTTCTCTTTGTCAACAATTCCCTTTTCATCACAACGTCTTCCTTCGCTGTTTCGATTCTTAATTGTTTCCTTTCAATCTCTTCTCTTCATCCGGCTCTTTTGTCTGACCAATTGCCATTCCAATTTTCTCATAGCACCGCCGACTGTTCGATTTAATTGGGTTGTCTGCCCTTTTTGAACTCCTAACATATTGTATCCCTATAACATTCTTCTCGTATCGTCTGGCGTCATTTCACTATTCCATTTTCGTTCCGTTTGTTAATTAGTTTTTCTGCACCTTTTCTATTTTCTTTTCTTTTTATATATATGTCGTACCCCCACGACATAGTTCTTGTATCATAAGCCACTTTTAATAGAATAAGAGACTTTTAATAGATAAGAAATCAGTTAAAAAAGAATGTATTGCCTTAGTCTACTTATGCTATACTTTTTCTCCAGTGGCAGATCCCCCATTCCTATGCAGAAACATTATATAAATGTAATATTTTTGGTGTCGATGAACTTCAGAGTGGAAATAATGATATAGTCTTAGAAATGTAGTCGTCGAGTGGTTTAGACAATGGGTGTGGTTGAACCGGAGCCAGGCGACTGAGAAGTCAAACCAAAAAGAAGTCCAGGTGAGAGATACAATCCTCCAAATAACGAGTTACACAGTTTTTATTTCAGGAGCATTTTCGTAGCTGGGTGTACAGTTATTTCAGAGTTTCACATATGAACATATTTTAACAGGATACCTCAATCTGAACAGTCCGGAGACTGCCGGAACAGCACACCATAAAACAAAGGAACGTAGAACTGAAAGTTGGACATGTTTGTCCGACTCGAGCAGGACACAGAAGACGCCGAGGAAGGCTGATATTTTGCGAAACATACAGGCGCGCTAAATTTTAATTGGTAAAAAGTGACACCTGACCTCATCACGCCGCATCGGGCGAGGTCCCGTCATGGCTTCTAGAACGATCTTCTTATATAACATGTAGGCGCATGGCTTGTTTAAGGGGAAAACTAATAGATTACTTTAGAGTATTTAGATCAAAATCAAATTGAGGGATAATGTTCTGTTGAGGTAAGACAATAAGACAAAATTAATGAAGGGAAAGGTCTATCGTTTCATATATATATATATATGTGTGTGTGTGTGTGTGTGTGTGTGTGTATGGCGCGCTTGTTACTCACCCATTCCCATTGCATCATCTTACATTCAAACTTACTCCTTCTTAATCTATTCATACCTAATTATCAACGTTATGGCAGTCAATCAGGTTAAGGCCGGTGGCAAAGAACTACAAGTAATTACATCTAACATCGTTTATTTTCAAATATTAACCTACCCGATTCAATAAGATAATTTAATTCCAAGAATTCAACACGTTCCCGCTTGACGCGTGGCCGTATTAATCAAGAATTTCCCGCCGCATGACGAATATGCTATTGTCTTAGACCATCTAAACTTATCGCGCATTCCCACAAGAGCTTCGTTAAGTATACACCGAAGATGAACCATGGGCGTTTATTATAAATTTTTAAATCCTTATGCTTTTCATGATCAAAGAAAAAATTTTAAAAATTATGGTGATAATCTGTATTATGGGAAAAATGAAAGATGTAATCAAATTATAGTAGCAAAATTAAGATGTAAAGTAAATACTTCTTTGTAAAAAATTCCATGGACAAAAATTTTAGAGCAAGTAACTTCTGAATATAATAAACAACCCCACTCTGTCACTAGATTCTCACCAAATTACCTGTTATTTGGAATATTACCATACGACTCACCATTGCCTAAAACAACTTCATTAAATTATCTACCAGTTGAAGAAGCAAGAAAGATTGCAGTACAAAGGACTGTTCAGTACCATAAAATAAACAGAGATATGATATACATTTTGTACAGTCCAATTTTAAAATTGGAGACTTAGTATTGTACGAGGAATTTAAATACCCAAATTCAAGAAAACTAGATCACCTTATTCAGGCCCCTATAAGATTATAAGTCAACTTTCTAATGTTAATTTTGAGATTGATAGACTAAATCAATACACTGGAAAAAATAGTGAAATTGTGCACTCCACCCGATTAAGACACAAAATGAGTTTAAATTAAAATAATTATGTTTTCATGAAGAAATTTCATGGGGTGGGGGAAATAAGAGAAGATTTTAGAAGATTTTAGTACTAATTACAAGTAAAATTGAAATTGTAAAATTTTTGAATGTTAATGATAAAATAAGATGATGAAAATTAAAATTAGTAGTAATTTGAAATTAAAACTATAATGTGATTTGTACTGATTTTTATTGGTTTTTAACAATTGTTTGTTTTGAATTGAAATTTAATTAAGTACTGAAAGAACTTTGTGTAACCTACATTTTCTGGATTATTTTGAAATATTTATTACCATTTTTACAATGTTTTGGTTTGTTTAATGTGCTGAATTGTTTTTTGCATTTTCCCAATTTTGACAAAACTTCAAAACTCAGAGATCCATTTCTTTTTTTGATTTTATTTCTTTGGTGCCTAACACCCTTAACTTTACTTTTGGGTTATCATAACTTTGTGTGTTGTCTAGAAATAATTCTATAAAAAAAAACCTGTCGATTAAACTCTCTACTAGAAAACAATTTTATGTGAATCTCTGTATCTCCTCAGTCAACAACCGATTGGGACAATGCTAATTCTTTTGCCTTTTGTAATTTCCCTCTCTCTTGAAGCTCTGTCTTATCAACCCACCTCTTGCATTTTTGGAAGTCATCCCAATCGCCTATTAAAACTGTTTACAATTCTTCTACATGTCAGTCACTTAAGGTGCTGAATCTGTCTAATTCTTAATCAAAATAATGACTGAAGACGGACTATGGGATGGCCACTCCTTGCGCCCCCTTTCATTCAGGTTTCCGTTGACTCGTGTTTTCCCCATTGGAATTCATAAGTGAACGGATTACCTTTTTCCTCTCGGTTGGCTTGGGTATTACAACCTTTTCCTTTTTCTGGAGTCAGTGAGATACTACTGAACTTTTGAGTCCTACCCAACCTAGAGTTTCAGTCTCGTCCACTAAACGCACCAAATAAATTTTTAAACTCTAAATTTTTTTTTTTTTTTTTAGATTTTCAGTTTTGGTTAAGACTGGGGGAATTCATGTTAACCTGCACTCCTCTGACCCTAACTTAGCACAATTGTGCAAAAAAACTACACAGACACAAAAACACACCTTGAAGTTAAACAAAATGTACACATTGAATGAGTGGTACACAAAGTACCAATTTGTTTGTATTGACATAATGAGTCTATCATTGTTAATATCTTGGTGAAATGAAGTGTAAATTACAGAAATGTTTTGATAAATTTCAATTGTTGATTATGTTATGGAAAAATATTGTGAATTTCATATATGAAGTATAAGTCGAAGGTAAAAAGTACTCTAAAAGAAAAAATAAGTTATATTAGAATTGATATTAAGACAAATTATGATGGTCAATAATTAGAGGTAAATGAGAAAATTTCCATGGTAAATAATAAAGATTTTTATCTCTTTTTTCAATTATTAATATGTTGTGCCTCTGAGTATTTTACAGGGTCAACCACATCAAGGAGGCATCCAGAAATATTTGCCGGCAACACTCTTTTTAATTCAGTTTGTTTTCATTTATGTGTATTTTCATATTTCACAGTAACTTTGTTTTAATAAAATAAGTATATTTGTATATAAATATTGAATTGGAACTGTTTTAATGTTGAGTGTGAGTGGACAAATATGTAAAGACTGTCAATTTAGCTTACCACTCAAGGACAGAGGAAATAAATTATAAAGCCTGGACTTTATTTATTGAACTCTACTGACAGTTGCATGTTAATTGCTGATAAAATTTATTGTTTCGACTTAAATTAATATCTTGCAAAATGTTCCTAAATAAGATTTTTAAGGTGATGTTTTGATTTTTAAATTGTTTTGATTGCAATTTTTGGGTACCCACTTTTTGTAATAAGAATTTAATATTGTCTATACAATTTAGTAATATTGTTTTGATGTAAATTGTATTTTTTAAAACAACTACTCCATGGTTTATCAGGGGTTTTAGGGGTAATTTTGTGATTTTTCAGGTAGGCTTAATTGATTTTCTTTTTAGATTTGCGTTGACTGGGAACGGCCGCCCTATTCAACATTCTTTTCAGATGATGATTATGCAGATTTTTGAACTTAATTGTAGTTGTTTTCCTCTTATATGGATATATATATATATATATATATATATATATATATATATATATATATATATATATATATATATATATATATATATAATATTAAAAAACTAGTAATTTCTTAATTCAACACTCTTAACATTTTTAAAACTATTAATTCCTCACTTTACTATTCAAAATTACATACCCCTTTTTAATCTTATTAAGTACTTAATTTTCCCTTGGGCATTCGTGTTAAATTCCATTGTTACAGCCTTCGGCAAAATCATTCAAGATGGCTGACTTTTTAACGAAATTAGACGCGGCGCGGCATCCCTACAAATTTAGATCAGTTCTGCACATCAACACCAACTTTAAACCAATCAACTATTAAATCACGCCCTTTTGCCACGTGATGAAATGAAGTTTATATAAGTTCTAGTGTCCTAAATTAGACGCACTCTGTAAAAATCAGCCCGCCATGTAACTCCCGGCGGATAAGACATTGAACTTAAATAAATCGTTGATTAAATAAATCGGCTGTGGTTCCTGTGTCTGACATGGGAGATCTATGCGGGAGTATATTTAACTGCTTGTAATGCGGTCGGGCGACGGTCATCCACTTTATTTTTTTCTCTCCACGTCGTCTATTACATATATATATATATATATATATATATATATATATATATATATATATATATATATATATATATATACAACATTAAATTAGGGCTCAAAATATAAAGGGAGGTCAAAGGTTCTTAAAATCCTACAGCTCTCTAAAATTAATTTTTTTATATTTCGGTATATTCATGACCTCATTATCTCATCAAGAGTTATGAAGCTTACGGGAAAAAACTATAATGCTTTACTTCTAAACCTTTACTTCTAATGCTTTACTTCTATTCCATTTGGAATGGAATGCAAGAGATATCTATGACGTTATGACAGATGTTGATATGTCCGAAAAATTCAATTTTATGTGTTAAGTTGATATGTCACACTTAAAATTTGTTCTTTAATGTGGCAAAAGCTGATAATGGAATTATGAAATAATATTAAGTTACACGTATTAGCAAATGCTGTTATGTATAAAAGAGTTAGGATAAGTATGCCGAATATGAGACCCCTTTTTATTTTCATATATAATTAGGAAAGTAATTGAGGGATTATAGTACCAACTTGATATCCTTTTAATGCATATATTGTACTACATATAACAATGACTACATAAAACAAAACTATACACTATCATTAGATAACAGTTACCTATATACACTAATTGATTAAAATGAAAAGTGACATTTAAAACAAATTAGTTGGTTTACACTATAGATTTTGTTTGCTTTTGTTTTTAGATTCAAACTTTTCTCATTGTTTACAAATAAAAAGTTCGCCAGCTCCACTACCTTCGTGGGCTCACCTGAAACACCTTCTACATTGACGCCACTGCTATGCTCGTTTTTCTTCTAAAAATAAACAACCACAAAAAAGACGTCCTGTGTCGTTTTCATCAATGCTCATCACTACTGTCATGGATAGAAAGTTTTTCATCATCTTCAAATGAACTGAGATCATCATAGCTATAATTAGGCTTATTCGTTTTCTGTTTTTTAACTAGTGTTCTATTTTCATCTACCTTAATTTTCCCATTCCTGTAGGGACCTCTTTGCCTTTTCTTTTTACCTTTATTGTTTCCTTATCCTTTTCTTTTTTTATCTTGATCTCCTATCCTTTGTTTATCCTTTGATTTCTTATCTTTTAGGTCTATTCACTTTCTATCTTGTAGGATACAAAGTTTTTTCGAATATGCTGCAGTTATTTTATTAATGCTATCAATCAATTTATTTTTATAGGGCGATGATGTGATAATATCGGCTTTACGGGCACTACTTGGTTTAGAGGTGTATTTCTCAGGAAACGTAGGCAAGGGATTTATTTCTTCAGGAATCACTAAGAACTGGTTTGAACTTGCTGTTCGATCACTACCTGCCACATTGTCACTACAGCTACATGGTTGTGGATTTCGCATGGGAGTCATTGCGTCTGCAGTTTCAGAGGAAACAAGGCTGTGAGACCTTATCTCATATTAGGCATGCTTTGGGGTCTCATATTGGGCACGACCATCTTGTTGGACACGCCAACGAAATTTTTAGGTTAGGATTGACGTTAGCTTAAAAACAAACAGGCGTGTTTACACTCCGCATTTATAGCTACCTATCCAATACTAACAGTTTTAATAAGAGTCTTACCTTGAAGGGGAAAACAGCCAATGAAAATGGTGATGCAAAAAAGTTGACGAGCACACATTTAGGGAAAAAAATACTGCACCTTTGTGAGGACTTGCAAACACTCGACTGTCTCACCGATTACGAATGATGCAATAGATTACTGTTTTATGCTCCAGTTGCGAGGCGGCAACACTTTATACGTCCTGTAATCTGGGGTTTTATATTAGGCAAGGTCTCATATTAGGCATACTTACTCTAATACTTGATCCCTAATTGAATGTTTTAGTCCCTAATTGAAAAGTTTCATTGAAGACTAACCATATACTTGAGGTTGAATATGAGTGTTAACTTAAGAATATTTGGATTGAAAAATTTAATTGAGCAATTTTATATTTCACAACAAAAGTTACTTTTTTAATTTGTTGAAAACACGAAAAAGTGACATATCAACATCTGCCATAATGCCACATATATGCGAAATACCTAATATCTGGTGAGCATTAGTAAAGAGATTGATAAGCTTTTGAATCCGTTTGATAACTTCCCCTATGCAATTAAAAATATTTTTTCTCCAAATAAGTAAGAATAACTTAATAAGCTAGTTAACTGAACATTTAAGATATAAGATGTTAAAAACTAAATTGATGAATAAGCAGTTTCAATCATAGCGCTTTAATATTTCCCTCAAAACTTATAAAATGTTCAAACTTTTTAAAAGATTAATAAAATTTTTATATTCGGCTTCCAAAATCGGAAATATACATTTTTACCTCTAGACTGGGTAATTTTGTTTTACAGCTACATTTTAAAAACGAAATCATTTTTTTCTAATGCATTTTATAACATTCGTATGTTACTTATGCAGATGAATTTATCCTTTATAAGAATCTTTATATATCATATATGAAAAGAAACATTTAAAATGTTATTTTTCTTGATATATTTTAAAAAACATTAAAAATGTATCATGCACGGTTGTTTCATTTATTCAAAGTATAAGAATTTCATATTTATGGAAAAAAAATTCAATACAAAAAAGCAATTTTTCGCATAAAATCATGAAATATAAAAACTGCAGCTTTCCTCATAAAAGCATAGGCCTACCTTTTTTGTTTATATACAGTAACTGCTGTTTATGTAAATTTACTCCTGTTTTCAAATTGAGATATGTCAATCTATATTCATGAGCTCCTATACGGAAAATATGAGGTTTATATAGGGAGAAGGAAAAAATTTCCAAACAAGTAAAGATAAGGTTTTGTGGAGCAAAATTTACAATGCGTTGTGGAAAAAAAAAAGAAATTCGATAGGGATATATAATGCATATTTTTCTCAGAAATATAGTATTGAAAACCTACTTTCTTAGAAATGCAACATAGTATAGATATTTTCTACAGTTTGTTTTAATACGTAAAATTCTGTAATATTCTTTCAGAATTGTACTTCAATAATTATAGACATCCAGGAATGAAAACAAAATCAGATCATTCGTATGGTTTTTTAAATCTCAGACACATTACAAGGTGTCGTAAATTTTAATTATCTTCAAAATATACCAGAGAACTCCCGATTATCAGCGTGCGGATTATCCATTTTACGGACTATCTGTAACTACTAAAACATATCAAAGCACTGCAAGCAGTATTCAATCTTACTCTTCTTTCTGCAATAGTCAGTTTCAGAACAAGAGGTAGAATGAGTCTTTGTTCTTCCTGTGATGCTTTAGACGAAGTAATTGCGCTACCGTATTTCTTCTTAATCTACTTTCCTGTAATATTAAGGTTATCGGGCCAACAACATAAAAAATTGCACTTTGAAATTTCCAAGAATTTTTTTTTAATGACAATTTGTGTTTATGACTTAACAACGCCGGCAAAATACGTGATCATGGCTCTCCAGACATATTTATTGCATTGTTGAATATGCATTCGTTGGGGGCCGCTTGGTCGCTTTTTACATGACGATTCACTTCATGAAAAGTGTCCCAGATAACATAAACATATATAGCTTATAAAGGACAGTACCGGACATTTCTCTGCATAAAAAGGTAATTAAGGAAAATTTTATCATTGTTTGTATTAAATACTGTATATTACGGTAAATGAGTAATGTTATATAGATATATATACAATAATGGAACCATATATATATATATGAAACAATAACGTTTTCCTTCATTAACTTTGTCTTACCGCAACAGAGCATTATCCCTCAATGTGATTTTGATCTAGATATTCCAAAAGTAATCTATTCGTTTTCCCCTTCAGCAAGCCACGCGCCTACATGTTATATAAGATTGTTCTAGAAGCCATGAAGTGACCTCGTCCGATGCGGCGTGATGAGGTCAGGTGTCATTTTTCAGCCAATTAAAAGTTTTGCTCGCCTCTACGTTTAGAGACCGAGCGTATCTTGGCAGCTTTTGTGTGTTCGTATTCAAACCCAACATGACGCGAGTTTGAGCTCTCTGTCCAAATCTTCGCAGCGTTGCGCTGCCAGGATTTTTCCCGAAAGAAGTGATCTGTAGAAATGTTTGATGCACGGATGTCCAGAGAGAAACTACTACCTTGTAATAAAAATCTTTAGAAGTAAAGCTGAGTACTCCGTCCTTCTGGAAGTGTCCTTTTCTCTACAGCGTACCTGCATCAATATGCCAGCCACTCGTTTGTTGAAGCGGACCACGACTACTCCCCGGACTGTCCGAAACGCCAGAATTCACCGTTCCGTTAACATGTCACAGCTCCTGAATTTCATATATATATATATATATATATATATATATATATATATATATATATATATATATATATATATATATATATATATTCGTATATATATATAACTATTCATATATATATATATATATATGTGTGTGTGTGTGTGTGTGTGTGTGTGTGTGTGTGTGCGTGTGTGTGCGTGTGTGTGCGTGTGTGTGTGTGTGTGCGTGTGTGTGTGTAAATGAAAAATAAATTTTCTTCCACCTTTGTTTCATTTAACATTCAATAAGTGTTAGGATGTACTTTCCTGTACAAAATTTTCTGATCTTACTGATAGGTACAAATATCACTCAGAAGAATATAAAATTGAAAATCAGTTTTTCATTCCTTTCAATGTAGTAATGTAGTACTCATCCATAGGTTTTCTAAAGTGATAAAAATTTTAATAAATTATCGTAAAAATTATGCTAACAGAAAATTTAAACCTCAGGTCAAATTCGAGATTTCATTAAAGAAACACATGTTTTTAAAAATTTTCTTTATTAAACAGTAGAAAAGGTATATAAAAATTGTATTCAAAATACATTAATCTTTTCATCACACAAAAATATCTCATTATTGACTTCATGAAGGTACTACATCACATAGGCAAAAGTACCAGGCAATACAGCAAAATAGGAACAATAACCTTGTATATAAGCTCCATTGTATAACATTTTCCAATCTGAAAAATATACTTCAAACACAATACGACATTAAACAACTGAACTGAAGATAAACTTTCTAAATGCTGTAACATAATTTGATTTATAAAGCATACATTTATCCAAGCATTATTTATTTGTAAGAACAGGATTTTACTTCACCATTTTAAAAGTTAAAATTTTTTGAACGAAGCTGCAAGTTTTTTTCCACCAAAAACCTAAGTTATTCATTATTTTTATTTTCAGATCGTAAATTTTTCGAAACATTATCTAAATTTTAGGTACAAAAATGAATAATGTTCTACAATCTGCTTCCAATATTAGCATAAAGAATTGGGAATTTATATTAAATGCCCTTGCTTAAGGTGGTATGAAATTACCTTTATAAATCTTAATTAACGAAAAAAGCTGTAATTGTTTCATAAGTTTTCATAGAGTGTAAATAACTATACATTTTAAGGGACTGATTTCATCTGAAATACAATTTTGGACCTTATGCAAATTTAATATATAATTAAGGATCTACTCTAAACCAACACTTTAAACACATGTAGAGGTAAAAGAGTTTGGAATAACTTTTTTTTACTTTCATTTCTAATATAAAATATCAGACAATATATAATACATACTAAAACACTCTGATAACAAAATATTGATGTACGTCTGAATGTTTTTTAACATATATATTACTTAGTGTAGAAAAAAATGAAAAAAAATCAAAAGGAAACATGAAAAAAAATTTTTTTAAATGCAGCTTCTTTTATATATTAAAATATAGAAAATAGTATTAAAATTTAATTGTAGTTTTAAACAGAAATACTTTTAATTTTCATTCCATTTTAAACTTCTACTTCTTGTTCAAAATGCTTTTTTTTCTTTAAAATTTCACAAATATGCATTTTTATAAACGCAAAATATCAGGCAAGAATTCAGATTTTACTAGCATACAAACATTTAAAGTTAAGTTTTAAAACAGTATTAAGCACTGAACTTAAGTGTGTCTGAAAAATATTACATTTTTTGATATGTACATGCATTTTTCTAGTCACCAGGTAAGAGGAGAGTACAGTATAAGGAATGCTAAAAATATCTTAAATGGTATATTTTGTACTACTTAAAAACAATTAAAGATAACTTTTAAACACTATCGCACGGGTTATTTTGGAAAATGCTAGTTTAAAATGCTGTCTTACGTTGTCCAGTTTAACATATACAATTGCCTTTTTCAAGGACATCCAAAATGGGAAACAAAAAAAAAAGATTTTCATTTACATAACAGTATTCAAGAGATGGTTTTTACAATATTTGGTCCATATACATTGCATAGAGTCTAATAAAGCTACTAAAATGTTTACATTGATTTTGTTGCTTATGTTTGCTCAAAATCATGTAAAAAGAGGGGAATCCTGAGCAATGTAAACGTGAAATTTTCTATGTCCATCTCTTTCACTGACAGTAAAACACGCAAAAGATAACTGTCAGATTCTGTTACTTACGTAACATTTATTAAACACATGCATACATATACACACCGCACCCTCCCACCCAAAAAGCGAAAAATATATTTCAGGGCTTAAAAAACATCTTTTACTCAAAAATCAATAAGGGTTAGCCTTGGTTTTTAAACACATGGTTTTTAAAATATGTGTTCCATATACATTGCATAGAGTCTAATAAAGCTACTAAAATGTTTACATTGATTTTGTTGCTTATGTTTGCTCAAAATCATGTAAAAAGAGGGGAATCCTGAGCAATGTAAACGTGAAATTTTCTATGGCCATCTCTTTCACTGACAGTAAAATGCACAAAAGATAACTGTCAGATTCTGTTACTTACGTAACATTTATTTAACACATGCATACATATACACACCGCACCCTCCCACCCAAAAAGCGAAAAATATATTTCAGGGCTTAAAAAACATCTTTTACTCAAAAATCAAATATAATAAGGGTTAGCCTTGGTTTTTAAACACATGGTTTTTAAAATATGTGTTCCATATACATTGCATATAGTCTAATAAAGCTACTAAAATGTTTACATTGATTTTGTTGCTTATGTTTGCTCCAAATCATGTAAAAAGAGGGGAATCCTGAGCAATGTAAACGTGAAATTTTCTATGTCCATCTCTTTCACTGACAGTAAAACACGCAAAAGATAACTGTCAGATTCTGTTACTTACGTAACATTTATTAAACACATGCATACATATACACACCACACCCTCCCACCCAAAAAGCGAAAAATATATTTCAGGGCTTAAAAAACATCTTTTACTCAAAAATCAAGTATAATAAGGGTTAGCCTTGGATTTTAAACACATGGTTTTTAAAATGTGTGTTCCATATACATTGCATAGAGTCTAATAAAGCTACTAAAATGTTTACATTGATTTTGTTGCTTATGTTTGCCCAAAATCATGTAAAAGGAGGGGAAACCTGAGCATTGTAAACGTGAAATTTTCTATGTCCATCTCTTTCACTGACAGTAAAACACGCAAAAGATAACTGTCAGATTCTGTTACTTACGTAACATTTATTAAACACATGCATACATATACACACCGTACCCTCCCACCCAAAAAGCGAAAAATATATTTCAGGGCTTAAAAAACATCTTTTACTCAAAAATCAAGTATAATAAGGGTTAGCCTTGGTTTTTAAACACATGGTTTTTAAAATATGTGTTCCATATACATTGCATAGAGTCTAATAAAGCTACTAAAATGTTTACATTGATTTTGTTGCTTATGTTTGCTCAAAATCATGTAAAAAGAGGGGAATCCTGAGCAATGTAAACGTGAAATTTTCTATGTCCATCTCTTTCACTGACAGTAAAACACGCAAAAGATAACTGTCAGATTCTGTTATTTACGTAACATTTATTAAACACATGCATACATATACACACCGCACCCTCCCACCCAAAAAGCGAAAAATATATTTCAGGGCTTAAAAAACATCTTTTACTCAAAAATCAAGTATAATAAGGGTTAGCCTTGGTTTTTAAACACATGGTTTTTAAAATATGTGTTCCATATACATTGCATATAGTCTAATAAAGCTACTAAAATGTTTACATTGATTTTGTTGCTTATGTTTGCTCCAAATCATGTAAAAAGAGGGGAATCCTGAGCAATGTAAACGTGAAATTTTCTATGTCCATCTCTTTCACTGACAGTAAAACACGCAAAAGATAACTGTCAGATTCTGTTACTTACGTAACATTTATTAAACACATGCATACATATACACACCGCACCCTCCCACCCAAAAAGCGAAAAATATATTTCAGGGCTTAAAAAACATCTTTTACTCAAAAATCAAGTATAAGAAGGGTTAGCCTGAGCAATGCGAAATGCACATTTTGTATGGCCAACTCTTTCACTGACAGGGATCCAAAAGAAAAACCGTCCCACTCGATGGCATGTGTCATTAAATTATATTTAGCAGAATAACTGATGACTGATCGCGCTTCGCAACCTGTCGTACAGTACATTCGAATTGCTGTGGGGTAAACTGACCTGTTAGTACTTACTCAATGTAGGATAAGACTAGGTCAAAGACCCCTTTTCACTGACAGTAAAACGCGCAAAAGATAACTGTCAGATTCTGTTACTTACGTAACATTTTTTAAACACATGCATGCATATACACACCGCACCCTCCCACTCAAAAAGCGAAAAATATATTTCAGGGCTCAAAAAATATCTTTTACTCAAAAATCTAGTATAAGAAGGGTTAGCCTGAGCAATGCAAACTGCACATTGTGTATGGCTATTTCTTTCACTGTCAGTGATCCAAAAGAAAAACTGTCCCACTCAATGGCATGTGTCATTAAATTATATTTAACAGAATAGTTGAAGACTGATCGCGCTTCGCAACCTGTCGTACAGTACGTTCGAATTGCTGTGAGCTGACCTGTTAGTACTTACTCATTAGTAGGATAAGAGTAGGTCAAAGACTCCTTTTCACTGACAGTAAAACGCACAAAGGATAACTGTCAGATTCTGCTACACACATTACATTTATTATACACATGCAAACATATTCACAACCCCCAGCCTTTCACTGCTTTAAAACATCTTAAAGGGAATTTTTGGTACTCTTTCATAGTATACTAAAAAAATTAAATAATTACAAATATTTTGCCTTATCACATAGGCTGAATTCCAATTAAAGGATATTTTATATATGGAGATAATGTTAAAAGTTCCTTAAGTTATTAAGAAGAAAAATCCTTATTCGTGTAAAATATATAAATTTTTTGGTATGTACATAGTTTAAATATCACTGAAGGCCAAGTTTTTTATTTTAATTAAACAGTTCAAAGGAGAAAAGGTTCTTTTACAAAAGGAAATAGTAACCATTTACTGAAGTTTTAAACACTAAGAAAGCACTTTCTGTAACGACAAGGATTTTTAATTATAAAGATATATGGTTAAAATTTAGCCTAAAAAATCACTGCTTCATTTCTTTTCATTATAAAATTTTTGGTCACTTTTTTATCATATTATTCAAGAAGCTCTTAACAGTTATATAAATGGATTAATAAAAGAACTGTTGGCATCTTCTGAATTTCAATCTCTGTATAAACAATTGATTGATCAAACAAGAATTGCTATGCAAGATTAACAATTTTAGGCACAGACTAATGTCATAGTGATACTAAAATTATTGTTAAAGATATTTCTACTCATAACTGTTTTTTTTATTTAAGCACAATCATAATCTTAATGCATTTTGTATTTTCATTTAACTAGGGATATTCTATAGTTAGTATTAAGGGTATTCCATTAATATCCCTGTAGGGGGAATAAAACTTCTAAAACGGTTGCATATATATAAAAAAAAATTGAATGAATTATTCTTACAAAAACTTATTCCTCAAACTAACTAACTCTCTAAACTAACTCCTCAATAATCTCTATTTAAAAGATGAAGTTATGTCTAACAAGCTGCATACACAACAAGATACTCTTTGAAATCCAAACAAAAAAATCTTAATACTGTTAGATGTATTAAAATTTAAATCCTCTAAAGGTCAGTAAGGTAATTAAAAACTTCAGAAGTTTTAAATGCGCACATTAAATAAAATGTATGATATCTTCTAACCACTATAAAAATATTTGAAACCTTTTTTAGACATGTCAGTTCATTTTCAAATGTAAAATATTGTTATGTATGCAATACTTTAAGAACTTTGCAACGTGAATTTAAAATCGTTTGTATTTACTGTAGGAATATTTTTCACATTTCTCAACTGCCTCATGTTTTCCATGCCGTCTAAAAAAATGTTCAAATTGATGCCAAGTAGCCATACGTTAGCTGAATCCTTCCTCTGTAGTCACCTGAACGGCTCGGTTTAGAGTACCAACGTTATCAGGCCCATACATGTCTCTTGCAATTTGACAAATCTTAATTCTTTCTCGTCCTAGTTCATCGAGGATGTATTTTCTGCCATTTTCTACGTAGTCACGTTTGCAATATACTTCATCCCGTATTTCCTGTGTTGAAAACATTACAACTATATGCAAAGGTTCTTCCAGTCCATCCCATCTTCGTACCGTCCTACAGTGCATGACATCCATAAGATTCAAACGAACAAGGAAATGTCTCACCAGAATTCTACATATACCTGCTTGTTGATGTTTTCATTCAGGTTTATCTACAAATTGCTTGGACGTATTTTCCTCTTGTTGGCTGTCTTTTCCACACCAGTAATGGCACGCCTGTTGGGTAGGAGATTAGAAAATATGCTAGAGATAGGTGGATACCCTCTAGGTTGCTTTCGTGCTTTTATTGCTTTCCTATCATTTCTGTATTTATATCCAGTAGCAGACTCCTCTAGACCTTCATCGATATGTGTACGTTGTTTAGATTCTTCTATCATTTTATCAATTGAAACTGATGGGGCAACTGTCTATTTAGATTAGAAACGCCTTATGATTAAACCATTCTGAGAAGATAATCTGTATTTACGGTAACAATGAATAAATGTACAATCATTTACCACATGTAGGAATTCTTAGAAACTATATTTGTAGAAATATTTCATTTTCACAGTATAGATTTATGATTCCTTTACTAACTGAAAAAGCAAAACATCTAGAAATCTCACATTTCTAATGCTACACGAACGGTATAGATTTTCATTTAGAAGTTTGTAGTGAGAGATGCCTTAGTTTCTAGTTTTTGTCATTTGCTGTGGGTGTTGAGGATATTATTTCAAAACAATGGTTTGGATTTCTTTAGAAGAGATGCGAAATTTTTTAAAGCATATGTCACAACATTTGAATATTATAAGTATGAAATAATCAGAAATTCGTAAAATGCTGAAAAAGAGCAAAAGTTTAGAAAAACATACAAACAAAAATACGTTGCCTTAAAAGAGAAAAGAAACCCGGGCAAGTCCATATACATAAAACAGTTCCGTAACTGACTGACTGACTAACTGACAGATAACGCAGAGAATAAACCGCTGGATCTAAAGGGCTGATTAAAGGGGTCTAAATTTTGCATAGCGATTCTACTTATAGTGTAGGGGTGCACTAAGAAAGATTTTTGAAAATTTGTTCTTAGATTTTTTTAAATTAAATTTTTAGGGTGTTTATGTAACATTCTTTAAAGTTTGCATTTAAAATAATATTCTGAGGGTTATAAAATTTATATCACGAGAAAAATCATAAAAATTTATTTAAAATGAAATATTTTTCGAATCTTTACCTCCATTTTCTGATTTTTGGTGAATTTTTTAACATTATTTTTTAGAATTTAATTTATTGAATGCTGCACATGTGGTTTCTTTTCTTTTTGTGATACTTTAAATTAATTTTGCGTCACGTGCATAACAACGAAATAAATTGACAAAAAATATTAAAATACGGTAAAAGATAAAATTTAACCATTAGACTAATTGAGATTGAAGTTTTCAAAGACTTTATTTCAAATTAGTATGTTTTATGGATATTAAACATACAAATTAATTTCATACATTGACCGTTGTATTTATTATATATATATATATATATATATATATATATATATATATATATATATATATATATATATATATATATATGTCATTAAATGCATACATTGACCGTTGTAATTTATTTTAATGTACTCCGTAGCGAAGCATGGGTATTCAGCTAGTAGACACATATATACATAACACATACAAACATATATACATACAAAAGAGGTAAGCAACGATAACTAATCTTACGTTAATAGCCGCGAAAATTTCTTTAGAAGAGACTACCTGAATTTTTTTTCCTTTTTTCGTATATCTCAGTGGCTTTTAGAAATATTATAAAATTTTTAATTCAGAAGACGGGTAAGTGTCCCAGTAGTATATAATATAAAGTAAATTAGAATGTATTTATTTGAATTGACTGTATGGTCTCTACCGTAAGCATTAAATTGTACTAAATATTTATATAAATCCCTATATTTTAAAATGTTATAAACTTTTACCAAAATTATATTTGTTTTCCTGATTGTATATTACATTTGAACTAAAATTATATGTATTTAATTACAATAGTATATTTTGAAAAAAAGGGCTCCAAACGTAGGTAGGTATCTTAAAATAATTCTTATCATTCTTTTCTTTTCTTTGAACTGAATTAAGGAAGAGTCAGTAAGTAACGATTAATGTTCGCTACGCTCTCTCAACAATGTTCAAGATCTGTACAGAAAGTGTCTTTCTTTTGAACGTTTCGTTTCAGTTCTGAAAATATTTCTCAAACCTTTTCACTTCAGAGAATGTTAGCTTTTGTATCGAAATCTTCCACTACGATCTTCTAGAAAAACACGAGGATTCAACTGGAGCCATTTATAGATTAAATATTTTAATCCTCTGGCAGTTAGAAATAAAATGGCAAATCTAATTAAGTGCATGTATTTATTATCTAAAACATCTTAATAGAAATGCCAGATATTTGTATAAGTCTATACAAATATCGCCTATACTATTTTCCTCTTCATTTTAGCCGAATCACTTGAAAATAATACTTATTGATGAACTATTGCATTTAGACTTCCATTTAAACAAGATTAGAAATAAAAACGGCCTATCTACATAAATTTTCTCCATCTAAATGAAAAGTTCTGAATGCATTTGGTTTCATTTAATTAGTTAAACAAGACGGTACTCTAAAGGAGCGGTGTAATCCATTTCATACAGACAGTGTATTTTATAAATTACCTCATTTTAGCAATCTTAAAGATGTACATGTAAAGGAACATGCAATGATTATTTCTCTTTGATGAAGAATTTTATAAGAGATTTGCTTTTCTTAAATTGGTTCTTTGAAAATTCTCCTGTTTTAAACAGTCGATCTGTAGATATTAAGGTATTAAAGAGTAGCTGAGTTTTATTCACATAATGAATAATTATCCCCTGAAATTATTACTCCATGTACAAAGGTACCGTTTATATGAGACTAGGCTTAACTGTTAGAAAGGATGCATAAGATTTACCCTAAATGGATTAAAATTACAGAGAACGTCTAATTAAAATTTATTTCATAGTCGTATTTGTAACAGAATCCACTTTCCCAACCAACTTTCATTCTTCAAATGTTGAATATTTTGTCACTAAAACGTGCATGTAACGACAGTTTTCAACATTCACTGCACTAGGGAAAAGTGGCTCTGAAATCAAAAACCCCAATGAAACATTAAATAATGTAATACAGAATTCATTTTGATACTTCTTAATTATGTTCTAGATCTGTTGCAAAAATATCTATATATGTGCGTTCGATTGAGCACATGTGTTAATGTTGGGAGCGAGAATATGGTAGGATATTTATCAGTGTGTTGGGAGATGTATGACCGTGTGCATATAGATTTATTTAGGTCTGTCTTTGTGTATAGATATGCAGATATCAAAAGAAAATGACAAGTGGAACTTTCTGCATATATACAGGTTTAAATGCTTATATATTTTAGGCATATTTTCACGTAGTGCATTACCAAATTTATCTTTTTTTTTCATAAGCGATTAGCACTTAAGCCATTAGCATACTAGATATCGATTTTCATTATAAAGTTTTAAGATCTATTGTTTAAAACTTCAGTCCTGATATTTTATTCTCTAGGGTATAATTTTATTTTCTGCTCGAAAACAAAAATAAAATTCTGTAATGCATTTTAGTTCATTATGAAAAACAATGTGTTGATCGCTCTTTTTTAAGCAATAATTATGTATTTTTTTTAATTCTAGAATTGCTGTTTTTGGGGGTGAAATCTATTATAATCCAAATGCAAAGAAATGTTCCTATTTTATATTAGAAGAAACATTTATTTTAAGTCTTTATTGGACAATTTTTTTCATGCAGTCGTAAATACCTTAATTCCAATAATGTAGCTGGTCACGGTAAAAAATAAAAACATAGATATTTTGGATCTAAAAATGGGTGTTTGCCAACGAGTGTAAAATATGACACTTATACCCAGGGCCCGATTATGAACACTGGGGGCCCCTGGGCAGATGCTATTTGGGGGCCCCCTTTACGGACATTTATAAAAATACATACTTTTACAAGTACTAGGTGCATACACCAAGGGCGTTTTGGGGCACCCTAGCATCAGGGGGCCCTGGGCAAAGTCCCGATTTGCCCATTCGATAAAAAGGCCCTGCTTATACCCCAGATGCATTCATGTCCAAATCTACTGCCGAGTCTCCTAGAACATGTGTTAAAGTGTCCAAGCCGGATTTTTCAGATACACACATTCAAGTTGAAAAGCGTTTGCACGGGATTGCTCTTTCAACGTTTTTTATAGCGTCTGGGACTCTGTACTGACCTACTATTTCAAGAGAGTTGTCGGTGTTTCACTGTTTTCTGCCTTTCCTAACTGCTTATGTAGTGTCTTGTTTGATAGATTAGTTTATCTGTGATCTGCTCTATTAAAATACATTCGGCATCTTCATAGACACTGAAGGTTATAATATCTATCTGCTAACTAGATTCGTTATTCTTCTCTGCAAGGGGAGAATCATTGTTTGTTTTTGTTTGTCTGTTTTCTCCAATGCGGAGGCACTTTGTCGGATAGACATTCGTTTGGGAGAATCATTGTATTATCTGCTGCTCGAAGCTGAGGAAAGAGACTTGCTCAAGTACTTTTAAGGGAACTGAGACGTTCTGTACCTTCAAAAAATCGATTTTTCAATTTTAATTTTTTAAGAAAGAGTGTCTTTTTCTGATTCTAAACATGTATAACACATAGACGTTTGAAGCATTTAACACTAGTTAATTAAGGTATCAAAATGTAAACAAACAGAGCCACGCCCCTTTTAAAGGGACTAAGGGAGTCGAAACGTCATAAAAACATCAAGTTTTCACTTTTTTATTTTGCAATTTTACTCCCTGTTTTCTTTTATTTCTAAGCTCCATGTAAGCAGGCAACTACTCAACTCTACCTTATTTATATTACAAGCTGTGTGATTTTTTTACTACTCGTAAATCTCGTGCTTTTTAGATTCGGCGACTGTTGTTTTATCTGATTTTGATACAGTTTGTTTAGATTGCGATTGCTTTTTATCTCTGTATCTTGTGTATAATTCAAGAATGGCAAGATCTAAGGCATTTGGAAAAAGAAAGTGTCATCCTAATCAATTTTCAAAAACAAAACACGTTGATAACGTTCCTGTAGATCAGCTTAAAATCAGTGCATCCAAACAAAAAATTCAAGGTGCTCAAGTTTCTGATGATGAAGAGTATCATAGTGGTGGCTTTTTCAGTGAGTGCGAAAGTAAGAATATAATAATTGATTTGAACATGCTTAGTGTACTTTTGAATGCAGTTTCAAATTGTAAACATTGCAACAGTTCTAATTGTTTTGATGTGATTGAAAACGAAAGCAGTCGGAAAGGACTTGCAGTAAACATTTCCGCAATTTGTAAAGTGTGTGGTTGTGGCAGTAGTACAATGTCTTCTATTATTTCTGATGTTGGATATGATATTAATGTTCGTTTAGTGTACGGTATGAGATGCATTGGGAAAGGCAAATCTGCAGCTCATACATTCTGTGCAATGATGAACTTGCCCCCACCACCTTCTAAATTTGAAAGGTTATAGAGAATCTATGCTCACTTCTACCCAGACTTGGGTGTATATAATTTGAAGTAGCACTCTATTTGAATTATATACAAACACAGTTTATACATGATATAATGTTTATTGAATTCGCTGCACATATAATTGGCTTTTACAGCAATAAGCATGCGTACTACTTGTACGGAATGTAAATACAGCTTTTAAGGACAATATATTTTTATACTCACGAACAGTAAGTCAAACCAGCAGTACTGCCACGTAAACTTCTGGCCCGTAAAGCACTAGCGCAGGATAACACCTTTTTCAACCTTAACAACAACTCCCCTTTTTTCATTAATGACGCTGCGTGGTATTTATACTAAGCGCGTATGCCAAAATTAGCATATCTGAAGCAGCTTCTTTAATTCACTCAAAAGTTCGATTCTTGTGAATCGAATCTTGTGTATACCTTACACTGGCCTCCCTCGAAAAAAAAAATTAGGTAACTGAGGTCTGAACGGCTTCAGTTAACTAATTGAAAACGCGTGCTGGTCTGACTTTTTACATAATGGGTGGCAAAGCCAAAAAACCTTCCACACGTTGTGTGGGGGAAAAACGCCACTACCATTTTACAAAACTAACCCCGAAGGGTCCAGGTGACACCATTACACAGTGGATTTGCAGAGTTGCGGATACTGTGCTGGCCAACTGCGCCCTAAAATATCTATTTTAATTAAAAGTGACAACACAATTGCACAGCATGACATTTCTTGACTGTATCTGCTCTCCCCCAATTTATAATGTACATGTGTTATGATTTGCGAAGTTAGTATGTTAGTTGTTTGTTATCTGTAGTTAGTATGTATTTTTTTCACTACATGTCCCCTTCAAAAATTTATAAAACAGTATGCCGTTTTTTTTTTTTTCAGTGGCTCACTCCTTCCCCTCAAAATGTTTACACAGTATATACAATGGGGAACTTCAAACCAATTTGGTTCGATTTTATTAAAGGGTGGGAGTTAGAATAAGAGAATTGATACAAGACTTGTTCCTCATGAATTCAGCAACTTTCTTGCACCAGTCTGTCCAATCCGTGGAACCTCTCTTGATGGTCGCAGTCCTAGTAAAGGGATTCGTTGACCGTGTGGGCATCCTTCGTGCAGCAGGTCGTTGGTCCTGAGGCGCTGGTCCGGCTTGACGATGGACAGGAGGTCTCTTGGGAGGAGGCCAACCTTGCTGGGCGGCTGATATCTTGCGTTCCCTGTACTTATGCAAAGGAGCTTTAAAATTGTCATTCTTCCTTTTTATAACCTTGTGTACCTTATCAGCGACGCATTCCTCCTTTGATGGAGTTTTTGTAGTGCACACTTTACCTTTCTTCGTACTTTTGCTTGTATCGGTATTAAATTTTAATGCAGATTCTATTTTTTCAACAACCTGACTCTGCTTTTCGTATTTGTGCTTATACGACTTCTTGTTTACCTCCTTAATTACTTCAGTATTAGCAATTTTAATGCTGGAACCTGAAGGCGCTTTTTCACGTTTTTTATCCCCCTTAACTTTAGTTTTATCCTCTTTTGACGAAAAAGTCTCTTTGAAACTTGCGATATCAGAATCGTTATCATTTAAATTCTTTAACACTGCTTCAGTTTTAGGAAGATTAAGCTTTTCGTACTCGTGCGTTTTATTGCAAACTTTCTCTATAACTTCCGAAGCATCAGCTAAACTACCTACAGTATAACTCTGTGTCAACTTTTCATCCTGACTCTCAGTATGGTTTTCATGTACTTTATTTAAAACCATATTATCAACCTGGCCTACACAATCCCCATTCGGCTGGAAACTTGAAATAATATCATCACCTAGCAAGTTCCTACTATCGTTTAAAGAATTTTTATTGTCGTCAACTAATAAGTATTCACTAACTTCCGTAACGCATACTTCGTCATCTACTAAATTTCCTTCATTAACAGATGTGTGAATATCATCTAAAATATCAGGTATAGCATCAATAATATCAGGTATAGCATTAATAATATCAGGTATAGCATTAATAGAAGTGTCCGATGATTTATTTTCTAAACCACTAGCATTAGTATCGGCCCTATTTTCAGAAATTTGTACTGGAATTACCGCATTATTCCAGCTAGACTCACTTTCTTTATAAGCCACAAAAATACCCTGACTTTCACTATTCTCAAAATAATGATTACTGCTCGGACAAAATAATACATTTGACCACACAGTTTCAACAGGTTGAACCATATCATGTGAATCAACTTGCCAGTGCAAGTAAGGTGCTTCCCTATTATTTTCTTTAAGTGCACTAATTTCATTATAACGCCGTGCGCTTCTATTATTTTGCCTGCGGTACTGCTTACGCTGCTGGTTTGAAACTCGCGAAAAATTTTGGCGCGGCTGTATAAAACTTCTCGTACCTGAATGACGGTGAGGGGTAGCGAAGAAATGTCTATTGTCATACTTAGCTAAAGCTTGAAGGAGGGTAACCTTGCTTGTAATTGTTTGATTATCTAAAAAATCTTGAACACTTGGCTTCAAACGTTGGATAACTATTTTTAAGATTATCGCTTCCGTCAACTCTTCTAAATATTCCTCACACTTGGAAATCTTTTCCGTAGCAAAATCTAACGCAGACTGACCTTCACGTTGCCTTAGCGAATAAATTTCCGCTTCAATTTCACTTTGATTAAAGGTCTTTGGAAAAACGCTAAGAAACTGTTTCTTGAATGACAAATAGTCAAAAATCAGATTACTGCTTTTCATACACGTGTACCACTGATATGCACTACCTCTTAAAGCGGCTAGAGCAATTTTAAGTTTATCCCCCTCTGAGGTGCATTGTTGCTGAAAGTAATGCTCAATTTTCTTTAGGAATTGGCTTGAGGGGCCGCCATTGAAGGTGGCTTCGAATGGCGCAATTTGCTGAACCATAATTACCCGAGGAAAATTTTCCAGCAGGATTTTGTTCTACAACACTCATTTTTTAAATAGTATATAAGTACTTGCAACAATTTTATCAATATACGTACACAGTACACAGTTTTTAATTTCAATTATGTTCTTCGTTACAAATTTAACGCTAACTACCAGGGTATATATATTTTTCGGGCGCCAGTATAGAGAATCTATGCTCACTTCTACCCAGACTTGGGTGTATATAATTTGAAGTAGCACTCTATTTGAATTATATACAAACACAGTTTATACATGATATAATGTTTATTGAATTCGCTGCACATATAATTGGCTTTTACAGCAATAAGCATGCGTACTACTTGTACGGAATGTAAATACAGCTTTTAAGGACAATATATTTTTATACTCACGAACAGTAAGTCAAACCAGCAGTACTGCCACGTAAACTTCTGGCCCGTAAAGCACTAGCGCAGGATAACACCTTTTTCAACCTTAACAACAACTCCCCTTTTTTCATTAATGACGCTGCGTGGTATTTATACTAAGCGCGTATGCCAAAATTAGCATATCTGAAGCAGCTTCTTTAATTCACTCAAAAGTTCGATTCTTGTGAATCGAATCTTGTGTATACCTTACAAGGTACAGTTCTCAGATATCCAACGCTTTACATAAGGTATCTTTAAATTCAATGCAGAAAAGTATTGAGGAGACAGTGTCATCTTTTGAAAACAGTCGGGACATATCAGTGGCCCTAGATGGTTCATGGCAGAAAAGAGGACATACTTCACTGAATGGTGTAATCACAGCTACTTCACTTGAAAATGGAAAGGTGATAGATTTTGAGGTTCTTACAAAATACTGTTTTAAGTGCAGAAATAAAGATGATAATTGTGAAAATTGTCGAATAAACTATTCTGGTTTCAGTGCAGGCATGGAGAGTGAAGGAGCTCTGATAATTTTTCAGCGTTCCCTAAATAGTCGAAATGTTAGGTACTTAAAATATCTCGGTGTTGGAGATTCTAAAGGATTTCTACGAATTCAGGAATCTAAAGTATATGGTGAAGGCATTTCTGTGGAAAAACTCGAGTGTTTAGGCCATGTCCAAAAAAGAATGGGGGCGAGATTGAGAGCTCTCAGAAATAATATGAAATGCACCAAACTTTCAGACGGGAAAAAAATTTCTGGACGTGGCAGACTAACAGATGCAGAAATTCTTTTACTTCAAAAGTACTATGGTTTGGCTATTCGGAGAAACGTAGGAAAATCTGTTGAAGATATGTCCAGATCCATTTGGGCTATATATTTTCATAAACTGTCCACCGATAAAAAACCTCAACATGGTTTGTGTCCTATGGGAGCTGACAGTTGGTGCGGGTACAACAGAAGTCTTGAAACGGGTGAAAAATATTCACATAAGCATTCTCTTCCAGAACCAGTGCTTATAGCTATAAAGAAAGTGTTCAGTGATCTTAGCTCAAGAGAGCTTTTGTTAAAATGCTTGCATGGGCAAACTCAAAACCCAAACGAAAGTTTTAACAACTGTGTATGGGAGCGAGTTCCTAAAAACACATTTGTTAGTAAAGAAACATTGCAAACTAGTGTGATGGATGCAATTATATGTTTCAATGATGGTGTGTTTGGCCGAACAAAAGTTTTAAAAGCTCTAAAGATTAATCCAGGTAGTAACACTTGTAGTGCACTGAGAAAAATTGATAGAATTAGGATTTGTGAATCAGAAATTATAATTCACAAGGTCAGCAAAGAAGCCAGAACACTTAAGAGACAAAAAAAAAGACAGCGAGATGCTGTAGAAGTGTCTACACAAGATCAATACAGTGCAGGCAATTTTTAAACTTTAAAGCTAACAACAAAATTTCAAAAAATATAGTTTTTCTCGTTTTTCTCAAAATGTGCTTTTCTACTAATAATGTACGCTCGTAAAAAAATTCTATCCGTCTGAAAGGTGTGAAATTTGATTAAAATATTTATATGATAACAATTGATGGAATTAATGTGTTTTTGTACTTTTTCAAATGATATAATTTTTTTATTCAGCAATTTTGAAAGAAAATTTAGTCTATTTTTCAGAATTTCTAATGTTTTGAATTCAACTTAAAAAATTATATATATATGCTGTACATAATAATATTAAAATAATTTCAATAAATTATATGTATATATATTTCAATATTCAAGTAAGTTTTAAGATTTTCTAAGCAATAGAAAAAAATTTAAGAGTATCTTTATATAATCCTGTATTCAACTAATCTTTATGGTAAGTACTTATTCGATTACTTGTGTATAATAAATTAATGTAAATAATAAATATGTTTTGACTGAAATACTATGAAAAAAGCATATAGTTTATATGAGTGTAATATCTTATGTAAGAATTTATTTTTACTTTAAAAAAATGGGGTGTTGGAGATTGAAAATATTCACATTAAACTCAAAACCCAAACGAAAGTTTCAACAACTGTGTATGGGAACGAGTTCCTAAAAACACAATTATTAGTAAAGAAACATTGCAAACTGGCATGGTGAATGCAATTATATGTTTCAATGATGGTGTGTTTGGCCGAACAAAAGTTTTCAAAGCTCTAAAGATTAATCCAGGTAGTAACACTTGTAGTGCACTGAGAAAAATTGACAGAATTCGGATTTGTGAATCAGAAATTATAATTCACAAGGTCAGCAAAGAAGCCAGAACACTTAAGAGACAAAAAAAAAGACAGCGAGATGCTGTAGAAGTGTCTACACAAGATCAATACAGTGCAGGCAATTTTAAACTTTAAAAGTTACGACAAAATTTTAAAAAAAATAGTTTTTCTTGTTTTTCTCAAAATGTGTTTTTCTACTAATAATGCACGCTCGTAAACAATTCTATCCATCCGAAAGGTGTGAAATTTAATTTAAATATTTATATGATAACAATTAATGGAATGAATGTGTTTTTGTACTTTTTCAAATGATATAATTTTTTTTATTCAGCAATTTTGAGAGAAAATTTAGTCTATTTTTCAGAATTTCTATTGTTTTGAATTCAACTTAAAAAATTATATATATATGCTGTACATAATAATATTAAAATAATTTCAATAAATTATATGTATATATATTTCAATATTCAAGCAAGTTTTAAGATTTTCTAAGCAATAGAAAAAATTTTAAGTGCACTTTTATATAATCCTGTATTCAACTAATGTTTATGGTAAGTACTTATTCGATTACTTGGGTATAATAAATTAATGTAAATAATAAATATATTTTGACTGAAATACAATGAAAAAAGCATATAGTTTATATGAATGTAATATCTTATGTAAGAATTTATTTTTACTTTTAAAAAAATGGGGTTTTGGAGATTGAAAATATTCACATTTGGAGTAGTCGAGAACGTCCCAGTTCCCTTAAAGTTACCGACAGTTAAGACCAGCTGTTTCTTTAAAATTTTCTAAGATCATTTTTCAGACATATTTGTTCATAGTTTGATACCACTCGGACCGTTAAAAATGAACGGAAACCTCCTGCCGTTTATTAAATGCTAGAATGAAATCAAGCGAGTGCCTGGCAGAAGAATGGAAAGTTCCTCTGCTATCAGAACCTCTGCAAATTCTTCTGGTATAGAGAAATAGTCCGTAAAGTTGTTGCAGCATGGTAGTCGTCAGGATAATCACAATTAAAGTGCATTAGGTGTCAGAAGCGCAAACTGGGTTTTTGAAAAACTAACACTTCTTACCGTGACATACATCCGAGCCGATGGTGGCTAGTCGATTGCAAATTACCGCATTGATCGCTAAAAACCTAATTCAATAGAAACTATTGAGTGGCATACTATGTGGGTTTAGTATGACAGTCTTGTTGACTCTTGTCATCTCGTTCAAACGAGCAGCGATCACAAACAGCAAACGGGCAATACCACAGGACTTGGACGCCATAAGAATTAATTGATCAGTGTCCGTTGATTTTCCTGTAATGGACGTACATGTGGGTGGCGTCGGCTGAAGGAAACTTACTGGACTGGCTGCTTCCAAATATAAAGCGTTTTTGTGACTTTCTATCAAATTCGGGAGGAATTCTTGTGGCACAGTTTAGAATTTGTTTCTAAATCTCATCCTTTACTCGTTAGCTCTCTGCTAAAGGAGAAACAAGTAGTTACATACACACTGATATTTGAGTCGGTGAAAGGCAAAGTGGTGTAAGTCCAAAGCGTTTTACTGCAAAAACTACAAAAAATTCCAATATAAATTGAACAAATTATAATTCATAATACTTATTACAATACTGCAAATAATAATTATTTTCAATTCCACTATTAATTACACATGGAGATTCCCTTTTTGCCCTCAAATTAAAAAAAAATTTAAATGTGACTTACACCACTTTGCCTTTCACCGCCTCTTTTATTGGGCAGTCACATTTTAAAAACTAATCATACACAGTATGCATATGTTAAAAGAGACGTCTTTTTAAACTATATCAAATTACAGTTTCTGTAGTTAGGATCAGAGGACATGATCACAGGGAATAAAACTAAAGATATTTCTCTTACACAGACCGTGTTGATAGCAATACTGAAAACGATATGTTTCTATTTATATCTGTTGTCACAATATGGCGTGCTTTTAGTCTAAAATTTTCCATTGAATAAAAAAATCTTCATCGATAACGGAAATAAAGATGAACAAAGTGCATATGAATTACATGTTTTACATTTTTTCAGAATAAAGAATTGTCAATCCTGACTTCACTCTATTCTCCTTCAGTAATCCTTCCTGTGAAAATTTAACGTAATAGCCTGAAACAAAGTGCACAAGATTCTTAATAAATATTAAACACGGCAAAAACCAGAGAAATTAATGGTAAACTTCTATCATGAAGATATAGGGAAAACAGTAAAATAGTAGGATAACTTCTTGATTCATTCAGGAATTCCCCGAATATTTAGAATTCTCATTCATTTCTCATATGTTCCCTCAACAGTCATGAAACACTTGCGTTATAGTCCCTCCTTCAGCTTGAAATAGCAATGTAGCATATGAGATAGCATCTACTGTATAGCTATGTATTACAACAGAGAGACCCCAGTGTCCTAGCAGCCTTTTAAAAAGGTGAAAATGTGTGGCTTAAATACCGAGATCCAATGACGTAGCTACCCTCTCAAAGTTTAGTTGTTTTGTCATGTGTCAGTGACTTTAACAGGTTGAAAACTGCTTCGTGGCACACATGTAAACATCATTTATAAAATGATAATGTTAGGGATGAAAACCTTAAAATATTCACTATAAATATCAAATCAAAATAATTTTTATCATGACTATTTTAAGATTTTTCTTCCTTGTTTTGTTCCATTAGCCATGGGGCGACATTTTCTGTGATTCATATACATATTAGTTGAATTTCACATACCATTTATATAGCTGTCTTTAGCTGCATTTTTCTAAAGGAATTTGCTGATGATATTGGTAATTATTCCTGGGCTATTCATAAACCACATTAGAAAGAGAAATTTTTTTTTTCATTTATGAGCCGGTACTTCCCATGAAAATCAAGACTTTTTTTTCAAAATTGCTCAATCAAAACTTTTCGAATACTTTATAGTAATACTACGGCTACAATATTTACCCATTAATTTCTTTGAGATTGTTTTTCAGCCCTTTATAGATAAATTTTTAGTTCTATAAGACTAATAAATATAATTGCGTTATAAAACAAAATAATACTGCCTACATTACATTAAATTATTTTAGAAGGTTAGTTAGTCAAACCCTATGACTATCTTTTGCGCCAATAGGTTCTAAAAAGACCAGGGCGTACTGTTTAAATGTTCGTAGCACCAGTGATACGAGCATCGTAGACAGCGAGACTTACACACACAGACTCCACTACCAAAAATTAATTTCTTGAAATCTCTTACTATACATAAATAAACATAATAGAAATAAACATTATTTTATAAATAATTTTTTCACTTAATATAAATGTAATTTTAATAAACGTAATATTTGATGATGAATTTAAAATCTTCATAGTTTTTGTCACAGTTTTTATAAATGCAATCTGAAAGTTTGTGGTACGTAATTTATTCTTGATTAGCTAAGTACGAATAAAAAACTGAGTTGATGTTCTTTTATCTTTATCCACGATTTCCTCGAATAAGTATATATCACTATTATTAAACTTTCAAATATTGCTAATACTTTTAAAGATATCAAAGTTTTCGTTTAATTACTATTCTAAGAAACACTTAAAAATTCAAACGGAATTTTCCAAAAATATTTTAGCCTGTTTTTAAAACCTTAAAAATATGAAATTTTATAATTTGTGTTTAGTTCTTCAAACCACGATATAGTCTGTAGGGAACAGTTAAATTAACATGCTATCAAATTTGATTAAAAAATTCAAGTCTCTTTTTTTACGTTGAATATTTAATCAGCTTTAAAAGTTTCAGATTAATAAATAATCTCTTTGATCTCCTTATATTTATTATCCTAATTAAGTTAATTAGTGACGGTGAAGTGCTCTTTTCAAGGTGTCTTCTATAAAGAGAGATTTTTTTTCTGGTTAGACTTTTTCTGTAAGTAAAATTCATCTGCATTTTGATATCGTTTGTTTGTGACTTTATGCGTGTTAAATTGTATTTTTGTGCGAAGAATTTTTTTAATACGTTATTCTCTTATCGACATTCATTAATTAAGATTTATCTTTTCATGTAAAACGATTAAATATTCTTTAAATATGATATTTAATTATTGCAAAGTAAACAGTTATGTCCCTTTTACTATCACGAAATATTCTTAACTACCATCAATATTATGGATAAGAACGAAATAAAGCCTTAACTGAGAATAACAGTAACTTATTAACACTTGATTTCAGTTTAAAGAAAGCAACTATATATACTACTAAGGAGGGAATTTCCTTTCTTTATTTTCTGGGATATGAATTTTAATTTTAATTTTAACTATAATCTCATTCTATATGGCTCACTGTTGACCCTTTAATCAGTTTTTTTTATTAGATAATGGTAGAAGTTTTTTTAACACAATGAACTCTGCTACGATCTCTGAAGATCTGATTCCTAAATTCTAAAGCCTTCTTTCAAGGAATATATATATATATATATATATATATATATATATATATATATATTATTTTTTTATTTTCCTTACAATTATACTCCATAAATTCTCAATAGGATTTAAATCTGACGAGTTTCCTGGCCATAGGAGAACATTAATACCATGTTTTGCAAATTCAGCCTTAACCTAAAATAAGGTATGTTTCGATTTAGAGTTTAGAATTGAACTCTAATGAAATTTAATTTAATTTTAAATTTTTTTCTTGCCTTTTGCGATGCATTTCGATACATTCTTGCTGAAATACCCATTTCTGCCTTGGGACCATGTCATGAACACTAGGAAGCAATCGATCCTTCAGCACAGTAATATATTGGCCACTCTTCATAGTTCCCTGTACAAAACGGAGTCGTCCAGTTGACTTAATATATGACATGCAGCCTCACACCATTTGGATTTCTGGGTGTTTTGCTGTACGAACCAGGCAATGTGGTCTCATGCTTTATTTTGCTTTAAGCCAAACGTGGGCAGGTTTGTCAGACATTAAAGAAAATCGACTTTCGTCTCTGAACATAACTTGTCTCCATTTCGAAATAGTCCAATTTTCGTGAACCTTGGCACAGACCAATCGTTTTTCCGCATTGCTTGGCTCAGATCTGGTTTTTTCCTAGGCACATGTGCCTTGAAACCAACTTCACGGAGCCTCCTGCGAACTGTTCTGGAACTGGCAATGACGGAAGTCGACTCACTCTATTCTCTTGCAAGTGTAGCAAAACTTGCAAACCTATTTTTCGGCATAATCGTGTGAATGAAGCATCAGCACGTTTCGAAGATAGCCTCGGACGACCACTTCTAGGCTTCTTATCCACGGTTCCTTCTGTTTGAGGCGTAAAACAGTCGACTCACTGCAGCCGCAACGATGAACAATCCTAACATTAGAAATACTTTCTTGGTGCATTAAAGTAATAGCCTGGCACTTCCGAGGCACTTCACACATTTTAAAAGAAAAGCACAGTTTAATTTTAAAGCAATGCGCAGCGGTAGGCACTTTAGCAGTGCAACAAACAAAATGAAATTCTAAGCAGTCGGCTCGTTATTATAATAAACATCCGGGATCGCCCAATCGTTGATAAAGGTTGCATCACAAAGTATGACGCAATAGCTTGAAACTTCTCAACCACATTTGCACTTAAAAAAAAACCAGTTTCATTGAAAAAATATTATTTTTTTGTTGCTTTTTTTTTAAGAATATTATATTTCTGAAACTTGCAATACTTTTGGCCAGTAGTGTATATGAAATGGAAAGAATCCATAGATTATACCACTAGGCGCCAAACGGAAAAATGCTAGAAGTTATACAGAGTGTTTCAAAAAGAATCACCCGATCTGAAATCAGTTAATTATGAAAAATATTGAACACAGAAACTTAAAATTAATTTTATATTACATGGCTAATCATAAAGTTTTTTTACAAACCAAATTAAAGGTGCTCAATATGCCCACCTTTGAATGCACGACATATGTCTATACGGTAGGCAAATCGGTCCCAAACTTTTGCGAGCATGTCTGCATACACTGCTTCCACGGCTTTTATGCGTACACAGACAACCCGCGTTTTGAATTACTTATACCATCGCTTAATGCTCTAAGAGGTAGGAACTTCAATCTACCAGGGTTTTGTCGGCGAAAATCACACTGAACAGTTGTTACGGACACACACACATCCCAAAGCTTAGATTCGAAACGACAACGGCTACCTCCGCTGAATAGCGTATAAGCCCCTCTGCAAATACTGATGACGGTCGCCGCGACGGCAACCCGCTCAAATCCGGGTCCGCAGGACCGGACTCCGGTCCTGTCCCCCGCCCCGTGTCCACGAGGCACTTCACTCCTCCTATGTCATGCCCATGGCACTTAATACGATTCGCTAGCGGTCTTACGACTAGAGTCCTCCAAGGGCCAGAGCCAATTCAATTCCAAATTATATTTTATCCCAATTTAGTTCGCAGCCGCCACCTACGAAATATATCCCTCTTTAACTTTATTAAGCTGTTAACAAGATTGACAGAGGTCCTGCACCACCTGTGCAGGCAACTAACAACAAATCTACAATCATATGCATTTAGAGAAGTCCTGCACAACCTGTGCAGGTAAACAATAAATTAACAAGTAACGAACAATACAAGATCACAATAATTACATCATACAGTCACAGCTCGTGACAAGTAAGTGTTAATAATCAAATTCCTCAAAATCGTCAACATATTCATGAGGATAAGATAGAGGAGCTCGTGTCTCTGAGCGACCTTAGTCCGTCATTTCCTCTATTTTTTCTACATGAGCTTTATAACGACTGCACTCTTGGTCTGTTGGAAGATGCTTCGTAACAGTCTTCTTCCCTGTCTTCTTCTGATACTTAACGCAATTTGCGCAAGTAGGTTCCTTCTTGCATGGCTCTCCCTCATGCAACTTTTCAGAGCAAACTTTACAGATATTGCTATTCCTACAGTGTTTGGCCATGTGGCCAAACACTGTAGGAATAGCAAGCAGCATTTGTAACAAATAACTGGTTTCTTATAGTCCTTCCAAGCGCAAAATTTCCAGCCCACTTTGAGTTTCTTCTTGTGCTCAATTTCCCTATATGTTGCTCCTTTCAATCTTATTATCCAATAACTAACATATCTCTTGGTCTTGAAATTCGTAAGTATTTCTATTTCGTATTCTCTAATTCTGCGTTCTGTCTCTTCAAACTTTCCTTCATCTCTTCCTTCTGATATGGTTCTTCAACGTCATAGATCATTATACATGGGTCTTTCAACTTTGGCTTACAAGTAAGGTATAACTTGTTCACTTCTCTTTATCTCTCAAACTCTTTGACAAAAATGTCTAGTTCCTCATTCGTTTCAGTCCCAATGAGGATTCCACCTCTCCTAATCCTCTTACACGTTTTTATGCCAATTCCCAATTCATCACAAAGAGTAGAATACAAAATGATTTCAGTTGTGAAGTCGCTATCTTTACAAACACTGAAGTGGCGGGCGAAGGAAGAGCGTCAATGCTACTTGTCGGAAACAGCGTGAAACTCGAGATTTCCCTCTTTCTACCTATACATTATTCGATCAAAACGGATTAAAAGATGAATAGTTATGATTTTTTTAAATCAGATGATTCTTTTTGAAACACGCTGGGAAAGACAATATTAAGAGTAGAGGATCACAGGAACAGAATTAAAACCGATGTGGTGTTATTATTATGCATATATATATATATATATATATATATATATATATATATATATATATATATATATATATATATATGTGTGTGTGACATGGAGAGTACGGCCGTCGGTCATTAAAAAGAAGAATGCCGCAACCCCACATCACCGTCATCTCTGTAGACACTGGAATGGTAGTCTGTCCGAAAGAACCAGTCGTCGACACGAGTTTTTACGGGAACATTTTATTGAGATCACCGTTACAAAAATCCGTCCTACTTCCGGACGTCACGAGTTATATAAACTTCACCCCATCACGTGATTAAAGGGTGTGTCTTACTAGTTCATTGGTTTAAAGTTGTTGTTGGTGTGCAGAACTGATTTAAACTTCTACTGACGCCGCGCCGAGTCCTTTTAGTTAAAAAAGACAGCCATCTTGAATGATTTTGCCTAAGGCTGTAATAATAGAATTTAACGCGAATGCCCAAAGGGAATTAAATGTTTTTAGGAATTAAAAAAGGGTTTGTAATTTGGAATAGTAAAGTGAGGAATTAATAGTTTTTAAATTTTAAGAGTGTTGAATTAAGAAATTACTAGTTTTTAATATTATATATATATATATATATATATATATATATATATATATATATATATATATATATATATATATATATATATATATATATATATGTCGAATTCGTTTCTTCACGCCCATAATGTAAACGTTATATTCCGAACATGTCGTGGAATCACTTGGCAATCGATGGTCCGGTGGCTAGGAATTGTAGAATCTTACCAGTAATGCAGTCAATGAAGTTTACACGATAAAAAGATAACTCCATTCTTAATACACTGATCTTTATTAATAAACCTTTAGACGTTCTCAGCTCCAATTATAAAAAAAATTGCGACCAACCCAGTTTAAATTACGTGCGCCCAAGGACGACACGTTCGTTCCCTTTCTAAAACCCCATGGCTCTGAATATTAAACCCCTTTGTTCCCAAGCTTTTAATTAACTACGCATGCTCAACTGACGCGTTATGACGCTCATTACTTATGCGTGACATGACATAGACTTTCTATCGTGTTTCATTGATGATCAAGCATTTTATTAGCGCGAAGTTGTCAAGGCTATAACTTTATTTTTAGATTTAATTACTTTGATTTAATAACTTTATTTTTTCCCCATGTGGATCGTCGAAGATCGAATCAAGTCCAAACCTTAAATCTATTTTCCCCGTGATGCATTTATTCCCATTATTGTGATTTCACAGTCTTAAATTGATAATCCTTATCTCTTCCTAAACAAAAATCCCGTTTTAAGTTCACGCGATCATCCCCCCCCCATATTTAAGCACTATATATATATATATATATATATATATATATATATATATATATATATATATATATATATATATATATATATATATATATATATATATATATATATATATATATATATATATATATATGTATGTAGTACAACGTTTCGCAATCGTAGTTCCATTATTAAGTTGTCATCATCATTGTCGTTATCCCTAGAAACCCGCAGAACACCTTAACAGTCATGGTGGTAGAAAAATTTACTTCCAGTAAATTTTCATTTCTTTTATTATCCTCTGCTCATACCTCAGCCAATTTACAACTCACAGAAGTTCTTTAACATAGGTCTGCTTTGCAGCAGATCTTTTTACCGTTTGATAACCCTCATGATCACATGACAGGTTATATTTTATGTGTTATACAGCAGAATTCGGATATGGACTAACCTAAATTTAAAGCATTGCAAAAGTTACGTCGTGAATTAATACACTATTCTGTAAATGTGCAGTTTCCCTTTCGCGTATCTTTTCCTTTATATAAATACTACCGTTAAGGAATAATCCTTAAATAGTGTTAAGGACGTTGGTACTTTATATCGTCAAACACCGCTTAGTCATCATAGATTCTTGTGTTGGGACTGATACACTTTGACCGACAGTATATTGTCAATTCAAGTACACAACGGCTATGGGGCGAAGTTGTGCGGCTCCAGTTTTTAATAACACCACAAGGGTCAGAGTCCGACTGGGTTTAAAGACCGGTCGCGTAATTTTGAGCCGAGTCAAGTGACGAGACCGGAGCACTTAACCCCGCACCTCCAGAGGTAAATTTCAGAACTTGGTGGACATCACAGCTACGACAGATTTTTCATGCACCAGCCGCTATTAGTGAACACGTCGGTGGATTTGTCAGGGGCCGGATTCGAACCACAGATGTTCATATCACTGGCCCGCTGCCTTTGTGAAACGGGTCACCGCGCCCATATAATAGATTCTTAATTAATGTGACTATTCACGACCCCAACGCATATAGAAATTGAAGCTAAGATGAAATTTATGCAGTATTTATTACATATATCCTTCCAAACAAGGGAAAATTTTCCCAGACGTTAGAAAGTGGCAATAGTTGCCATATATAACTTATGTAAAACTGATTTAGAAATAACTTACAATCAAACTTACATGCTATTCCTTTTACACTCTTGCTTGAATGCTCCAAAAATAACACAGAAAAAAATAGCTTAGGGGTGATACTTTAATTTGGAAAATGAAGTAAAAACTAAACTGGTTTTCTCTGACACTTATAAAAGCAAAGATTGAAATTAAAGGCAGTTCAAAAAGTTAAATTTAGGTTTTAGAAAGTTTCAGGGAAGTAAAACAAAGTTTTTCACCATCAAGGAAAAACTTGAGACTCTTTTACTTAGAAATTCAGTAAAAACATTTTAAGTATACTTTCAAGCCAAATATCTCTGAAGAATTCGAATTAAAACCACAGCATCTTGCTATGCAATGTATGGATCCTGATTTTCGGGAGACAGTCTTCACTAAAGAATCGTGTATTGTGGACACTTACTTCCTTTAGATTAAATCGGAAATAAAGTCTCGATGTTTCGTAAGATTGCAAAACTAGTGTGGAAAGAAAAACTCATTTTAATCAAATTGATTCCTGTACGCTTTAAGATAGTTTTAAACTTCTCTTATTTGGAGAGAAAAAATATCAATATTAAGATATTTTCATCTTGATCAGTGCTATCTTACAGATATCGTTTATGATAAAATGAGCTTATTTTTTCAAATTTCATATTTGAAATTAATTATAACAACTAATGGGGGGAAATCTTTCATTTTCCCCATTCGGTATTTTTCATAATTTGAGAGATTTCATGGTATAATTTGAAATAAAGATTAATTCAATTATCAGTACTTAAATTCTAATTAAAAATCTTTGCACTGAAGGCAATAATTTTTGTTTAATAATTATCTCATAACTGGCAATCATACATTAAGTTGTAAATTATCGAATTATTTACATACATTCATAAAAAACGTTATTTTTAAAACTAATTCTCAAAAGTGATTCTTTAGTGTTTTCTTCTAAACCTTTCAGAAACATGCCAAAAGTAATTGTGTAATATAAACCATGATATAATCCCTAAATAATTATATAATATTAACCCTGTATGGACTGTTTTATAAGCGTCTGTCAACGAATGTTACTACATTGTTCATACACAAAGTTATTTCATAAGTATTGGCTGAATACTTATCTCCAGTAACGTCTATAATAATTTAAAGATAGAGAGAAAGAAACCTTTACTTAGTTTCTATGAATCTTGGGGAATTAATTCCCGACTGACCTTTGACGTTACTCTTTGCAATATTAAATATAGATTTAAGAATGTAATCTAGTACTTTTCATTCAAGATTCAGATTCATATAATCTAAGAAAACGGGAACATGATGATACCTGTCTCATATTGTTTGCCTACTTTGAACAAACTCAAGACTTGAACATCATGTATTGACTTACACATAATACATGTGTAAGAACCAGTACAACGAACCATATTTTGGAAGCTGAACATCTAGCAAATGCCGATGAATCGTAAAATTGACAGCAGAAAACCGAAATATTTTTCCATCAAAATCGTTGATTTCGTGAAATTCGGTAAGCCGCTTTGTGGAAAAAGCTTCGTTTGCAATGAAAAATATTTTTAAATTTATAAAAATGTGCATATACTTAAAGATGAAGAGTTGTAGAACACATGGAAATAAAAAAATTGTCAATTAGTGGACGGAAAAGTTGAATTTTGCGTGCATGAAAATAGTGGAAATTTGCGAAACGGAAAGGAGCTGGCCCACCCGGAATGTCAGATGTTTCTGTTGTCCGCTTCTTTTGAGTTCGGCGGTTTTAATTTAATAACTCAAAAAGTCTAAAGTTTTAGGATGGCATCAGTGCACGCGTCTCGACCGTCCGCGTCTACCGGTACCAGTCGCGATATCATGCTATGCTCGGTTCGCGAGATTAGCCCGTCCCCGCGTCTGCTCACTAACAAACATACGTTTGTTTACCTTCAGCTGTTAATAGTAAGATATATATATATATATTATTGATGGCAAATTAATTTATCATCGAAACTAAAACGCCCGGAACTACTTCAATTTTTACATACCACAGAATGTAAATCGAACAGAATGTAATCGAAGGTTAGCGGTATGCATGATCTCTAACATAACAAAGTGAAAGAAATTCTATCTAGAAATTTTGATAATTATTTTTATTCTACCATTAAATTACTTTTATATGTTTTCTATTCTGCATTTTCGTGCACATTCGTTATACCTGAACAGTAATAGTTCAAACCCAGATTTCGTAGATAAGACCTAGTACCTAGACATATTTTCTAGGATTTTTAATGCCATGCGTATCGCAAAGAAATCTATAAAGAAATATGTCAGTATTTCTCTATAATGAGCAGCACAATGTTCCTTTTCAGTGCAATTTCCCTTAAGATAATAATAGTAGAATGTATGAATTTATTTCCGATTGTTTTTATGTCTTATAAATAATTATATAATATATATATAATATATATATATATATAATATATATATATATATATTATATATATATATATATATATATATATATATTATATATATATATATATATATTATATATATATATATATATATATATATATATATATATATATATTATATATATATATATTTATTTATATATATATATATATAATAATTGATGACTTCTATGTTTCTCTTTCTATTATCAAATTTTATGTACAGAGGGGAGTTAAAAAAATCTTTACTTAATTGCGAAATCTCTCTCCTAAACAGATGTTATATTAATTATCTTATATGATAATCTTATACATTACGCAACTAATAGGTATTAGAAAAGCATGTCGAGTAAATTTACAGTCCTTATGAAAACAGATCCATGTTTCATAAGTATGAAAATTAATTAGTTTAAACATTTAGAGATGTATCCTATAACATTTCATGTCAATATGATTAGGAAACTAGTCGTGCTTAAAATCAGTAATTATTTTTGATAATTTATATAATTTGAGGTTTAAGTAAAAAAATCTTTAGCCTTTCCATAATGTATATCGAAAAATATTTTAATTGGAAACATATTTAAAGCTGAATTAATTATACGTGTAAAAGAATTTTTAATCGACATCAGTATAATAATAAATTTATCACCTTGGAATAACAAAAACGTATAAATGAACAACTTTAACTGCAAGAGCTTTATGATTGAACGCATTCGTTTATGTAAATATCAGCTCTTAACAATTTTTATGGAATTTAAATTTGAAATAAAACTTTTGAAACTCATCGAAATTCCTTGGAGTATTCATCGTTGTAAATCTAATTAAACACAAAGGAGTTAACTGGATTGGGAGATTATAATGTAATTACCGTAAAACTTCGAATTATGTCCAGTAACAACATACAACCTTTAAAAGTCATCGAAGTTTTTCTTTCTTTTTTTCTGAAAACATCCATATTTCATATTTCATCATTTTTTTTTCTTACGTACAAAATTTTAATTCGATATTTTCCACATGTTTAATGCATCATGGACAGTCTATACCCCATTTTTTTCTGAAATGTCTTTGAAATTTATATTCCGTATTAAAATCTCATTAAATATGAAAAACACTTCAAGGAGCTACACTTCTTTCATTTATTTAAACATGATGTATTTTCCAATCACATCCATTTTTAAAATGTATAGGAGCCTTAATTTTCATCCATCTTACAATTATAATGAATTTAAAATGATTTGAAGCTTTTGATTTTTTTAGTTCACGCACCTCTTTTCATTTCTCATATTTATAATTCATTTCATGAATGAATATACTTGCTAATGTAATTAAAATGACAGATTATTTTTCCTACACTAAATTAAGTCTCGTTCAAAAGCGACTGTTACTTCTCATACGGTGTTTTTAAAAAGCGTTAAAATATACCAAAGAAATCAACATTTTATTCCTTACATTGCGAAAATTTAAAATGAAAGAATAACAAATCATTCAATGTTTTTATTTTAAAATAAGCGTGGTATAATGTATTTCATCTCTCAACCTTCTTTCTATTTATTTTTGGCTAAAATTAGTTTATACATTCTAGTTGATTACCCTAGTGGCGTCTTCTAGAAAATATGAATTTTTGATGAAATTTGCAGCATTAAGGAATAAAAACAGTTGATTTTACACCAATCTAGTCATTATCTCTCTCTCTCTCTCTCTCTCTCTCTCTCTCTCTCTCTCTCACACACACACACACACACACACACACACACACACACACATATATATATGTATGTATGTATGTATGTATACAAGGTGCGACCATAAATTTACCGGACAATTTTTATAAATAAGAAAAATATTACACACCTTCAAATAAACTTATCTCCTTCAAAATAGTCAAAGGAGTCGAAATAATTTTTCGAACGTTTCTTCAAGTCATCGAAACACTGTTTATAGGCGTTGCAACTAGCCGTTCGCAAAATACGCGATTTGATATTTTGATAACTTTGATATTTCATATTTTGATAACATTTGATTTAATATCCGAGACGTTTTCAAATCTCTGTCCTTTCATGGATTTTGCATTTTTTGACTACAAAGAACTTATTCACCACGAATTTGTTCCTGAAAATCAAACAATTGATCAGTATTTTTGCAAGGAGGTAATTTTTCGATTAAGAAATAGAATAAGGCGAGTTAGGAAGGAACTGTTTGATTCTGGGCAATGGTTTCTTTTACACGATAATGCTAGGCCTCGTACAGCAATTTCTGTGCAACAATAGCTTGCTAAGCATTCAATTACAGTGATAAATCACCCATATTCACCCGACTTATCGTCAGGTGATTTTTTCCTTTTTCCGAAGCTCAAGATTGCCATGAAAGGACAGAGATTTGAAAACATCTCGGATATTAAATCAAATGTTACGCCTATTTTGCGAACGGTTAGTTTCAACGCCTATAAATAGTGTTCCGATGAGTTGAAGAAACTTTGGAAAATTTGTATATACTCCTTTGGCAATTATTTTGAAAGAGATAAATTTATTTGAAGGCGAGTAATATTTTTCTTATTTATAAAAAATTGTCCGGTTACTTTATGGGCGCACCATATATATATATATATATATATATATATATATATATATATATATATATATATATATATATATGTATACTTATTTACAGGGAGAATGGAAAACTTTAATATGTTACAGAACAATAAAAACAAGATTATTCTGCCATGGATTTTAAATGTAGAAATATATGTAAAGAAATAATCAAGCCTGTAATAATCACTGTTCAATCAGCACGAAGAACAGATTTTTCCAGTCTCTTCATGTTGAAACTTGTTGATAATACATTGCTAGAATTAAAGACTCCATTTCGGTTCAACGTTTTCTCCAGATTTCGGAAACTGGCAATGAAATGAGAAATAATATAATTATATTTAGTAAAAATATTCCTTACTCTCAGAAATATTTCGAAAAGTTTACATGATGTAGTACTTTAAACTGCATATTTGGATTCAACGAAACACTCACATGAAAATGAATATTTTCTGTCCAGATGAAAAATGATAAATGGGGTTATATGAGAAAAAGTATAGCTTAAAATGAGAAAATACATAATGACACGTATGAAATATTTCAGTCTGTAAAAACTAACTGTACAGCAAACAACATATTTCAGTAAATGAATCATAAATTAACTAAAGTATTTTTAGGCGTATGTAATATTTACAATACATTTCAAGCTTTATTTTTTTCTGAATATGAGAAGGAGTTCCTACTTTCCAGTTGAAATTTCCGTGATACCATAGCAATAAATATTATATTTACCTGTCAATTCATGTAATTTTTTTTATATAAGAAAACTCAGAATTGAAATTTTATAGACTACTTTTTTATTTCAAGGGGAATAATCAAAGAAAAGAATGTTACATAAGAATATCCAAACTTTGTTTCGAGACTTCTGATGGAGAAAGCGAATAATTTTTTTTTTCTCCGTCGAAATGACCTGAAAAAAATCGAGTAACTCTCAAAATGTATTAAATTCGGAAGCAATTAATATCACTCATCCAGATTTTTTTTAAAGTAAAAAGTCTGAATAAAACTGGCATAAGCTTATCACCAAAAGTGCGACACAGTTCCTTTTTTTGACTGAGATATATTGCAGTTCAGCTATTTTCTTCGTACTTCAAAAATTATTCTTCACGCTCTAAGAATTATTGAAAACTTCTTAAATATTTTGAATGGAGCATTGAATAAAAGATTAAATTCTCCCCTGTTATTTTGAGATAAAGTGTGACCGCTTAAAGCCCCCTAGAAAAGAGAGCGTATGGATTATAAAAAATGTTGACAGAAAAATTCCGTATAGAAAGCACGTGTTTGAATAAAAATAAATTTATTTAACAAGTCTTATTTTCTCACATCTGCTGGAGTGTATCGAAACACAATCTTTTTCGATGGATTTTTTTTTCTTTGGTATATAAATGTTATCACAGAAGCGAAACCAATGATAATGCAGCCAGAAAAAAAAGAATTAAAACGTTATTTTTAAATAGCTGTAAAATAATCCGAGGCTAGAATCTCTCCTTTTATAAAATGTACAATTTGCATTCAGAACGTTGCTATGCATTTATATTTTATGAGAAATGGATCCTTCAAATAACCATACATAAAACAAGAACAGTACTTTTCCCTCAATGCAACAGGAACCTCTGTAATACTCTTAATTATAGTTATTAAAACACACACCCATATATATATATATATATATATATATATATATATATATATATATATATATATATATATATATATATATATATATATATATATATATATATATATATATATATATATATATATATATTATACACTGAAGTGCCACTGAATTAGGGATACCTACCTAGTAACGAGTTGGGCCTCCTCTGACCTTGATAACGGCTGCCACACGACGAGGCATAGATTCAACAAGTTTCTGGAAACGTTCCACGGAAATGGCTTGCCAAATATTGGCTAAAGCTGTCCATAATTCAGTAAGGTTCTTTGGTGCTGTGTGATGGCCTTTCACGCCTTGTTCCAAAACATCCCAAAGATGCTCAATAGGATTTAAGTCTGGGCTTCTAGGTGGCCAATTCATGACAGAGAAGTCAGAGGAATGCTCATCCAACCAGCCAGTAGGCAACCGGGACTTGTGAGAGGTACAGTTGTCTTGCTGGAAAACTCCTTTACCGTGCGGATAACAGGACAGCATAAACGGATGGAGGTGATCACCCAGCAACTCTACGTACCGAATTGCATTGAGGGAGGTTGGTACACGCACCATAGATCCCAAACTGTGCCACGAAAAACACCCCAGACCATGATTGAGCCACCATACCCTTGTACAGTTCCAGCCAGGCATGCAGGATCCATGGCTTCATGAGCCTGACGCCATATTCTCAGCCTCCCGTCGGCGTTAAGTAGTCGGAATCGAGACTCATCACTCCATGCTACTCGTTTCCAGTCCTCTACACTCCAGTCTCTGTGCTCTCTTGCCCAGGCAAGACGTGCAGCCCGATGGCGAGTATAGAGCAATGGTACTCTCGTAGGTCGACGGCTCCCGAAACCCATACGGTGAAGCGATCGTTGCACAGTCCGTTTACTGACTGTACGACTGGCACCGTCATTAAACTGGGTGGTAATTTGAGCTAATGTTTGGCTTCGCTGGCTATGTACAATACGCCTGAGCCGTCTCTCACCACGCACTGTCAAGGCTAATTGTCCTTTGCAGTTTGCTCGATCGCTAGTTTTTTTTCCACCATCCATGTATTCTTGGTATATTCTTGACACTGTCGACCTTGAAAATCCTAGCTGCCTGACGATTTCGGAAATTGAATGGCCCTTGCGTCGCGCACCTACGATTTGTCCTCGATCGAAGGCGTCTACATCAGGCAGTTTGCCCATACTGGCAATTCCAACAACTAATTCAGAACAACCACAGTACGCGCTATATATGCAGTTACCACAGAGCCCTCACTTGCGCATACATGATGCGCAGCGCTACACAATTTGCATATGCTTTGCTATCCCTAATTCAGTGGCACTTCAGTTTATATATATATACCGGGTGATCAGAAAGTGAGTATACATTTGAAAAAGTAATAATTCATGGAATAATAAAGGTATAGAGGTAAAATTTGACACACATGCTTGGAATGACATGGGGTTTTATTGCAACTCCCCCCCCCAAAAAAAAAAAGGCCGACACATGGCGCTTCATGTGATAAGAAAACAATAATTAACATAACAAATTATAACAAAGCAATGACGATGTTCTTCAGAACAAATGCTCAACATGTCGACCGTCATTCCTCATCAATAGCTGTCATCAATAGCTAGCCACATCAATCTGTATTTATGGTGAGACATTGGCATTCGATGTTTTATTTTAGCATCGCTATTGATGTCGGTCCCTCGTGAACTTCAAAATCATTCTCTTCACAGCTGCAATTGTCATAGGACCTTTACCCGTTTGAATATCCTTCCTATGGCGATAGGATCGTAAAGCTGCAGTAGCAGAGTTCCCATTCTGATAGTACAGCTTCACTAGCAGTGCCTTTTCTGGTAACGTCAGCATGCTGGGATTGCTGGTGCATCTGATTCCTTCCGTAGGACCATAGGACCATAGGATCAAATGGCTAACTCTGTTGCCTAGAAGACCATAGGATCTCATTACAGCTCCATTTATACAAGATTCTCATGCAGAGTCACTGACGCCATCTGTTGGCCATTTTTTGTCTGTCCAGCGCCATCTGTTGGCCATTTTTTGAACTTTTTTTGTGGTTGCATAAAACCCCATGTCATTCCAAGCATGTGTGTCAATTTTTACCTCTCTACCTACAATATTCCGTGAATTATTATTTTTTAAATGTATACTCATTTTCTGATCCCCTGGTATGTGTATATATATATATATATATATATATATATATATATATATATATATATATATAAATAGATAGATAGATAGATAGATATATGTGTGTGTGTGTGTTAAGAATTAATTAGATAAAGAGGAATAAGTGAGATAATTTACAGGGGGGATTCAGAATAATCTAATTTCTAACGTTAAATATCAGTATTTGTTGTACTTCGGGACGCTGTGGATGAAACCGGGAATCCCCGTTTTCAGAATTGAACTTAATTCACGAGGTTGGAAGAAGAACCATAAGGAGAATCTAAATTTAGTATCAAATTCTGTCCCGCCCTAGCCTTAACTTCAGTGTAGACATAACTAGGGCATACGCAATGATATTGGGAGCTTTAGAGACAATAGGCAAGCAGCAGACAGAGGGGATTAATTCGATTATAGCAGACGCGCTCTAGCTGAGTCCGCGGGTTTTGTAAAATGGCTAGCGCTAAGATATGCGTTACTTTGGATCAGTGGTTGCTAGTAGATGAAGAAATAAACATGATTAAATTAGACTAATGTGTACTTCCTCAGTTTAGACTGCCTTCCACTATACTGATAAATAACTCCAGAATAATCATGACTTCGGTGCCACGAACTGCAACATCATTTAATATAACGGGTGTGAAACGTAGACCGTCATATATATATATATATATATATATATATATATATATATATATATATATATATATATATATATATACATATACACTGCTGGCCACCCAAATTGCAACACCAAGAAATACAAGAGATATCACGACAAAATTTATTTTGTAGATAACATGTTGACCAAGTATCAAATGATTAAATTTATAGACTTCTGTGAAGTGTGGTTTCTGCCAAAATCAGTAACCAGAGTATCCGCCATTGTTGGAGATCACCGCTGCTACACGCCTCGGCATTGATTCAAAGAGTCTTTGGATGAGTTCTTGGGGTACACCAGACCAAGCAGCTTCCACACGTTGCCAAAGTTCATCTGCTGTGGCAGCTGGGGATGGAATCTGGGTCAATCGTAGAGCAACCATGGACCACATGTTTTCAATCGGCGAAACATCCGGAGAGCGAGGCGGCCAGGGAAGCAATTCAATCTGGCGAATGACGAAGAACCGTTGAACAATGCGTGCAACGTGTGGTCGCGCATTATCCTGTTGAAATATGGCTGTGGGCAAGCCCTGAAGGTAAGGAAGGACAACTGGCTCCAACAGCTCGGAGATGTAGCGCTGGCTGTTTAAAGTACCGGCAATGCGTACTAGAGGTGTGCGAGAGTGATATCCAATACCGCCCCATACCACAATACCCGGTGCAGGACCAGTGTGGCGGTGCATAACGCAGCTGTTCAGCATCCTCTCTCCACGGTGTCTCCAGACTCGAATGCGACCATCGTGGTGTTGCAGACAGAAGCGTGACTCGTCAGTAAAGACAATTTCATTCCATTCTGCCGTCCACATCCTTCTGTCATCGCACCATTGGCGGCGGAGACGTCTTTGGTTCTGCGTCAAGGGTAGACAAGGCAATGGACGTCTTGCGGACAGACCACTCTGCTGTAAACGGCGTCGAATGGTACGCGCAGACACTGGATGATGCGTTACAGACTGCATGTGCTGTGCTATGGGTCGTGATGTGACTGAGCGATCCGTCACTGCCATGCGCACAATTTTCCTGTCATCACGTGAAGTGGTGCGCTGAGGTGGATGCGATCGAGCATTGATTGCTCAGGTGGTCCGTTGTACCCTCCTGCATCCAACGATCACATATCCGTATTACAGTTGTATGGTTTCGTCCAACACGACTACCGATTTCCCTGAAAGATAATCCACAATCTCGGTAGGCCACTATTCTTCCTCTGTCGAACTCGGATACTTGATCAAAAGATGATCGCTGTTTTCGACGAGGCATAATTGATCGTTTTTTTTGAGAAAGCCACAAGAAAAACACAATTGCCGAACTTGAAATCGTCGAAATCTCCAAGCCTTAAATAGCGCTTTGAAGTGGCGCCACAGGCGCGCGTGATGTGCGTCTGAGCTGAAATTCTAATCATTTGCATATCTCAACTCCGCTAATGCATGTTGTAAATTTCATGTTATTTGCATGTTTCCTTCAGGGTGTGGCCAGCAGTATATATATATATATATATATATATATATATATATATATATATATATATATATATATATATATATATATATATATATATATAAATATATATATACACTAGAAGTGTCCCGCGAACAAGAGGTGTCCATGTCGTGTACCCAATGGCTGCTCATAGCATCACACCAGGTGCAGGGCCCGTATGATGATATCGAATGCAAGCAATCTACGTGCATATTCATCGGTGGCTCCAGACAAGGATACGTCTACCATGATACTGCCCACAGAACCGGGACTCGTCTGAAAAGACAACGTGCTGCCACTCCTCTATCCAGTGTTATTGTTGGGCGCACCACTGGCGCCGAGCGTCTCTATGCTGCAGTGTCAAGGGCACCCGCAATAATGGATGCGCTGCAGACAGTCCGTGCTGCTCCAGACGTCGTCGCACTGTCCATGCGGATACTTGTCATACTGCAAACCAGCCCAATTCCTGACTAAACGCCCCGTGATGTGGCAGCACGATCCTACAAGGTCGACCTGACAACATGTTCGTCCTCTCAGCCGTTAGTGGCGGGATACCGTTGAGATCCTGCATGGTGTTCAGTATGAACCTCCTGAACCTATCGATTCTATATTCGCATGATAGTCGTTGGATACCGACCAATGCGAGTAGCAATATCACGGAACGAGATACCACACTCTCGATACGCCACGGTTCTGCCGCTAACGAATTTCGACACGTGATTGTGGCTGTTTCTCCTTCTTATATGAGGCGTAACACGATCTTCTCACAAACAACTAACATTCAAATGCGATTCCCGAATGAGAAACCCGCTGCGTAACTTTCCTTTTATACAGAGTTTCAGATGCCGTTTCACCCTTCTGTGACGTTCGATTGCACTTAGGTGCTAATCATTTGCATATCCCAGCATCTTCTTCCTTTCAGTCGATTTTGACATTTGAATCCTCCCTCCTTCATGGTGTTGCAAATTTAATGGCCAGCAGTATATATATATATATATATATATAAGACAAAGTTGAAAGTAAGAAACCGAAACCAGTATATGTTCAAAACCACTACAGCCAGGAACTAAAAACATGAAAAGATATATATATATATATATATATATATATATATATATATATATATATATATATATATATATATATATACATATGTGTACAGGTGGTTATCAAATCAACGGAAACACCTATCAATATCAGTGGTATTAATGAATGTGCTTCGTATTTCTTAAAAAACAAGTCTGGCTACCTGTGTTTTTTATATAATATAGTGTATATATTATTCTACTGTCAGGTAGGAGTAATGAAGCTAATGACATCGTGCTTTTGGGGGGAACAGAGTAAAATGTCAAACCTTGCAGACCTTGCGAAAAGGGAAATTTCTTTGAGAGCGTTTAAATTGGAGTATCTGTTACTGGAACCCCCAGGCTAATTGGTGTTTTTTGAGCTATGGTATCGAAAGTTGATAGCATACAGAGTGCATGGAAAAACATTCTTTGCCAAACAGAATAGTGGATGAAAGGGAGAGCTGAGTGAAAGCGACGGACGAGGTATTGAAGCAGATTGTGACATGAAGAAAGAAAACAACTGCAACTAAAATGACCGAAGAGCTCAATCTGCATCTGCATGTTCTGGTATCAGCCATCATTGGTAGAAGGGAACTTCAAACAAAGCTTTACGGAAAAGAAGCTATTCCCAAACCACTCGTAACAGACGATACCAAATATCGTCCACAATGTTGCCACGAGCGCAAATCCTGGTCGAGTAATATGTCGAAAAACGGCATTTGGTCCGAGGAATCATTGGTCACATTGTTCCTCGCAACAAGATGTGCGTATGTCTGGAGAACACCTACACAAGCGTAAGATCCTGGCTGTCTCATCTCAACTGTCAATCATGGAGATAGATGTATCAGGGTTTGGGATATCATTACACGGTTTTCTTCAGGTCCTATTGTAACCCTGAAAGGGAGATTGAACAGGAAGGACTCTTTCAAAATTTTAACTCACTAGTCCCTCCTATGGTGCAAACATTATTTCTTACAGGAGATGGCGTTATCCAGGATGATAATCCCCCCATACATGCAGCTAAATATGTCAAGTATTGGCTTGAATAGCATGAAAAAGAAGTCAAATATCTTATCGTCCCCTGTACAATCCCCCCCCCAGACTATATATCATCCAACCACTGTGATCTGTATAAGCGGATAGAGCTAGGTATCGATATCCACCACAGCATCTCTACAGGATCTTTCATGATATTTCCCTGAAGAATGGTATAATATATTCTTAACCACTATTCATGACTTGTATAATCCAATTCCTAGGTGAATCAGGTGGTATTACATGACAAATGTGATTCTGCGCTGCATTAATAAAGGTTTTCATCATGTTTCTTGGTGTTTACATTATTTTGATAACCACCTATATATATATACCACCTGTATATATAGATTGAATTGCTGGAGGGTGGGTAGTTATTTGAATTTTTTATTTAGGATTGAGTATGCATAGATTTAAAGATAAAAACAGTAAAATTTATGTACGTGATACAAGATTTTACTCAATGAAAGTGCAGTTAAATAGCTCCAAGTGATTCTAAAGTTCCAGAGAAAAATTTAGTTCTTTTGTCAACGATCTCTAAAGGTACATTTTTCAAAACATATCTAAAAGTTGTCTACAATTTTAATAAATGCAGGATTTTTTAATGGCTGTTTCGTATTTATGAGAGTATTCTTCACCAAATTATTTAGTTAAAAAGCAATCGAAGGTTTGTTTGATCATTAGAGTAACTAAAACGTCGTCTTCAGTTCAAAGCGTTAAAAAAATATAAAATCATAATTAATTCTCCCTACGAAAGTTCATTAACTAACTTTTATATTTCTAGGGAATTTTTAATGTGGATGTGAAGTATTTCAAAAGCTATTTTTCTTCACAGTTTTTTTTTAATTCTCACTAATAATACAACAATTTTAAAATGGTTAATTTGCCTTTATAAAAGTGTTATCCACTAAAATGAAGAGATACTATAATTAAAAAAGCAAAAATATCATTATTAGATCCTTACTGGTGTAAGTTAAATGTCGACTTAAATATCTTGATCCTCAAAAACGGTATTCAAGGAAGGTTGTTTTTGTCATCTTCGAAATTATTTTTACGTGCATTGATTTCATTATAAATATATAATAAGGTTTTTTTCTTTTATTGTTTTCACTATTTTAGCATTTGTTTTGGATTATGGCAGAATACATATGCAAAATATCAGCATATATCCTTTCAACATTACCCTGTGCTATTCTCAGATTGTAAGAAATGTGCTTGTTAGTCGATCCGAATTCGTAAGCTCAAAGAAATATGCAGGAACCTTGGAGATATTATACGCACTGCAAATGTTATGAAACCCATAAAACAATAATACACGTTGCATTTCTCCTTGGAATCATATTCTAATGTTATATAAAAGCAAAATTCGTGTATTCAACTTTCGAAAATAATCAGGTAGAAGTTTAGAAAGAAAATAGGAACAAAATGATATTCATGCCAGCATTTGAATTTCATTCGTTAATTCTCTAGAACACGACGGGACATGCATCAGTATTTAAAAAGATACATAATGTTTGATCGGAAAGAAAGGACTGACGTTTAAGAAGGATAATGAATTTTTTTAAACTGTGTTCCTATGCACGTGTTTGTGTATCGTCAAACCTTTGAGATGCAGGGATGAATGGGCTATCCCTTTTCAAACGCTGGTTGCTGGTTCAACTAGAAATAAAACTTGCTGTTCATTTCTGTGAGCCAAGACTTCTAAGTTTACTCACATGTCTGGCTAATTTAATTAAGTTCCTGGAATGCAAAGACATTAAATTAGCTTCATAAAGGGCAATATCTTTGGGGTAGCTGTTACGCAAACCGGGTAAGATTTTTGGCTATACTAATTTGAATTCTGTCAAGTTTCTTCAAGTTAAATTTGGCTGCAATATTTTAAACTCTGTTAAATATTATAACCGTATAAGACGATAGTGTGGGTGAATTTTAAGGTGCTGTAATCAGCACCCCAGTCTCTACCATACATATAGTTTAAGATTTGCATCCTTTTATGACATTTCACAACAATTTTCTCAATGTGCTTTATACATTTTATCTCTGAGTCTACAGTAATACCCAGATAAGTTGGACACTTCTTAAACAATAGTTTCAGGTTCATAAATATAAATGCACCTGTTAGTAGTGAAGAAACTCACCGGAGATTTTAGTTAGAAATGTGTATTGAGCTATTGAAATTTATTTATATGAATTGCCCGTGAATGACAGCGCATACGTTTTAGTGCATTTAGAATTGTGCGTGCAACCAATAAAATTTATAGTAATGCAATGGATATAAGCACTGCTGGTTCAAGTTTTTCAAGTTTTTGATCAAGACCTTTTTATAAGTCAGTTTGTGAACTTTTTATTCAAGGTCATAAGCCAGTTCGATCTCTCTCTCTCTGAAAGTTCAATATCTTATTCAAAATATGTAATTTAAAAAGGCTTCAATACATACATACCTACATACATATTTGTTTATTTATTTATATATTATGGCTGAGATAAAATTTATTTTAATTCATTCAAAATTAGAATCTTCGAACGCAATAAGAACTATTTTTGTAGCAATCATTGAATAAATATTAACAGTTCTAAAACTTTCATAGAATTGTAATGGGCACATTGAACAAAATATAATAGTATATTTTTTTTAAATTATTTTTCTTCAACAGAAAGAATTTATTAAAAGTAATTTTGGCAAACGTCAAATAAAAATAGACATATTGAAAACTCTAAAATGTTTATGAGAGTGCATAGATTATATATTGCGAAGGATTTTTTTTAAAATTATAGACTTCTTAGGTTTTTGAAATTATGTAACCTATATATGTATATATTAAGCCCTTTTAAATGTATTCTACACTAAGTCAATAGTCGTTCTATATAATAAAAAGAAAGGAAGACTTTATCGCATATACAGTACTTTATATTCAGAAGAATCTGTCAAAAATAGTTCAGAACTTGAATAAAAACGTGGCGATAAAAAATATTTATTTGATGTGAAAAATGTTCTATTTTTGCAACGAATAATTCGAGTTAAATTTCGTTCCGCTTTCAATAGAAAATATAAGCAGTTTTTTTACTATCGTATAAAAATTTTAGGTAAAGATATCGTAGAGAGTTTCATGAATAGTGAACATTACCGGAACAGTTACATCTTAAAGGAGATTTTTGGGCTTATTCAAGGCGTCTTCAGAAAAAGGCATAACTTTTTAAATAGTGTGTCAACCGGTGAAAAGAGCAGGTTATGGTTACTAGCCTCGCCTAGCCGCAGATTTCGACAACAAATTATCATTTGTCCTTGATTATTAGTCGTCGAGATACATTCGCTGAGATGTGTACAAAGTAAGTATGAAAGTGTTTGAGGAACAATGTGACTCTGTATGTGTTAAATTTTGCTGTAAATTTGGTAAACTTTTTACAGAGACAATTCGATTGCTGAACCAAATAATCGTGGAGGACTGTATCAGCCAAATGCGGGACTTTAAATAGTGTGTCAACCGGTGAAAAGACCAGGTTATGGTTACTAGCCTTGCCTAGCCGCAGATTTCGACAACAAATTATCATTTGTCCTTGATTATTAGTCGTCGAGATACATTCGCTGAGATGTGTACAAAGTAAGTATGAAAGTGTTTGAGGAACAATGTGTCTCTGTATGTGTTAAATTTTGCTGTAAATTTGGGTAAAATTTTTACAGAGACAATTCGAATGCTGAAGCAAATAATCGTGGAGGACTGTATCAGCCAAATGCGGGACTGGTAGAGGTTTAAGCGTTTTAATTAGGGCAGAAAATCAGTTTGTGAAGATTCCAGGCCTGAACGGTCTTCGTCATCAACGGATGACGACAATGTCGAGAGTAGTAATTTGTGGAAATAGCCTTTTAACTGTCAGAGAAGTTGCTGATGAAGTGGGAATTAGTACAGAATCTTGCCATCAAACTTTGAATAAAAAACTTCAAATGCGTCAGATCAAAATTCGTGCCGCGTTTGTTGAGTGACGATTAGAAAGTGAACCGCGTTGAAGTCATTCCCGAACTGCTCTCCAATGAAATTGGTGTGGATGCTCTCCCAAGAACATCATAAATATAGATGAGACGTAGGATTATGAATATGAGATATTTTTATGTTTCCCAAAATTAAAAATAAATTGAAAGGACGTAGTTTCCAAACCACAGAGTAGATTCGGGAAAATGCGATAGAGATCGCGGCATCACAAAATGTGCGTTCCAGGAAGTGTTCCAAACATGGCATAAACGTTGGAAAAGGTGTATCGCTAATAGAGGGGATTGCTTTGAAGGGGGAAATGTAAAAATATTGTAAAATGAGCAGTAAAGCCTTTACAGCAAAGGTTTCCCCCCCCCTCATATTCCCGTACTTCCTTGGATATTGAGATATCTTAGTGCACTCCCTCGCATATGAATCAATTATTTCTGAATTGGCGTCACCAAAATTGCGTTATTAATTGACATGATAACTTAAACATCACTATTGATATAAGTAATTATAAGTTAGAGAAAAAGTTAATTATTGAACGTTAAATATCACTTTTCTCTTTATTACCTGTATAGGAATATATATGGATATATAATGGATATATAATGGATATATAATAGATATATAATGATTATTCAATTGATATTAATGGAGGAAACATCACTATATAATTTAAGGGAGCATTAAGTAAGACAATTTATTCAATATATTAGAGACATTTCATTAGTATCCGTGAAAATATTCTATTTTTACCGAAAAAAGATCTACTCAGTTACCAAGACTCATATGCTGAAATATTGTTCATTCTGTATCGTAAAATTAAGGTATCCGACTACATTCGGAGCACTTTTTTTCAAAAACTTGACCCGTGAAAACTTATTTGTTATTTTTCAGTGGAATATAGCATAAAAATAGGAAAATGAGGGAAAAATACACCATGACTATGCAACTTTTTACAAAAATGAAGAATTTGGGTGAAAATTTTGCAAAATTTAGCATAAACGGCTCTTGCTCTACAAAAACAAATTATGCATAAAACATTACTTTCTTTTTGTCATACGTGCGTAAGGCGCGGTGAGTGTAATCACCTACAAACTAATCAATATTTTGAAATTTAAAAAAAATACAGGTGTTCGTATACAGTTACATATAAAATTTCAGTAATTTCTCACGAGATTTTTTATAAATACAGCTATAAATCAACAAATAATAACCTAGAGCCTAATCTGTAGGTCATTACATTCTTAGTATTATGAAAAACGTACCTGAAAAATTTCATAGATATATCCTGATTATATTTTGAGATATCACACTAGTCGTGTAGTCTTTTTGATGAAAAACAAGTTTTTCAGAAAACGCATTTAAAGTTTTGACATGTACTTAAAAGTATATATTTAAACAAAAAAACAGCTTAAAATCCTCCAGCTTCGTAATTTAACCCCTCCACATCCTCATCCTTCACATATTTTTTTTCTTTTAGCCCATAATTTCTTCCGGAGCATTTTTGCTTCTGGTAAGGAATGTCTCTGAGAATCGTGGATTCGCTCTTTATCAATAAGACGCAATCTCTCAACCATATACTGTCCAGAAGTTAAGCCCATTGCTTCCAATACAGATATTATACTCGTCAATCCTTTATTAAACTGTAAAACAGCAAGGTATGCCCATAATCTCAATGTTTTTATCTCCACAAATGTAGATTTGGGTATAATTTGCCACAGAACATTATTGAAGCTTTCATTATTGTTCTGTGTCATGCCATGCAAACATTTCTTAAGCATATGCTGATCAAAGAGTTCCATATACACTGGTTTTACGACATCCATAACTTTTTTAGTAAGACCAGCAGACTTATCATCATAATTCTTCCCTAACGCTCTGTTCTTTTGGTACTTGCACCAGCTATCTGGTCCTATAGGACACTGACCGTGCATCGGCTGCTTCTTACTTGAACAGGCGTGAAAGAATGCGGGAAATACAGAGCTTTGTAAATCCTTTACATCGCCACTGTTATGACTTCTGATAGCTATTCCGTAGTAGTTCTGCAATTTATCTATGAAAGCATCCGTAAGTTTACCTTTTCCTCCGAGGCCTTTCTGGGTCTTCTTTAGCTTCCTCAACCGACTTCCCACTCTCTTCTGCACATGGCCGATGCACTCTAATTTAGTGACGGAATCTGGTCCATATATGTCTTTAACATTTATATAAGCCTTAGAATCCCCGTCACCATAATAGTCGGTATATTGAAGCATTCATAATGCTTTTGATCTTTCAAAGATTCTATAGACTCCCACAGTCTCCATACTTGCGGCTGACCCCTTTTATTGCTACAGACATGCGGGCGCTTTGTACCACTCGATTTGGATTTCTGGCAAATTCTACAATGCTGAGATAACATTTCAAGATCCAAAATCTTCCCTGTGTGGATGGAGACAGCAGTCACACAGCCATTCAAAGACGAAAACCCACGTCGTTGCCAGGTGCCATCCACTGACACCCCGCAGTTTACAACATCTTTAGAATTTTTTCTAGCTTCTTCTGCAGCTTCTATCATACTTTCTTCTGCAACTTTTGATACAACATTCAACATATTTTCTTCTGTTCGTCGAAAAGTTCCGTTTGAAAGATAGGGTAGGTTTAAAATACTGCAGAGTTTCTTACCTGAACAAAATCCTCTATCAATAATCCGCAGACCACATACCAACTGAGTATTCATAACATTTTTATTTTGCACCTTCTTAGTTGAGGGGAAACCTTTTATAAATGTACATTTATTACATTTGAGCTGGAAGTTGGAATACAGACCAAAAATGGAATCTTCACTCAAAACTAAATCATTATTCAAATACATGGGGCAGCAAAGAAATGATAATACAGTTATTAATGTCTCAAGATCGAAAATACGATTACCGTATAGTTCATTTTAAGAATTTGTCTTTAAAATTTCGGGAATAACTTTATTTCCGAGAAGTTTTGACGAGCTCACAGTATTGACGCTTTCAGATATCATCACAGCTTCTGTTTGTTGATTACTTTTTGTGAAGCGATTTCCTATAAACTTACGCTTCTTTCGGGAATAATTCCTTGAATTTCCCATGTTAATAGAAAAAATAAACTTTCCCAAACAAATTGTAAGAGAAAAATAGCTTTATAATGCAAGTAATTAGCGAATAATGCAAGTAAATAGCTAACTCACGTTGCGAATAAGTGCGTAGCGAAATGCAAACACGATCGCTGAGAATGAAGTTGATGCCAATTTTTTATAGAAAACGTACTTGTAAAACAGCAGAAATAGGTGAGGCCATACAGTAGCAATGACTTATAAATAATTTAAACTTTAAAACCTAAAAATATCCCAAAACTATTTAAAAAAAATAAGATTTTCGAACTACTTCCGGTTTTGGATTCTTCACTTCCGGTCTAAACTGACAGGTGCGACTATTTTTTAAATCGCTATAATTTCATTTCTATTTATCGCAGAGAAAAGATAAAAGCAGATTTGGAAAGAGAAATGCACAGTCTTTAAGAAACAATAAAAAAAATTTCGAAATTTTCATCAAAATCGACGTTTCAAACGTAGTCGGATACCTTAATTTTATTGCCTCAATGGTTTATAAAATATGTAACAAAAATGTGTCACGTGTTCTTAACATATGTTCCCTTTGATGAGGGAATACAAACTTTCGTCGAGTGATTCTAAGACTTTCAATCCGTTTGTATTTAAAGATTCTGTGGCAGCATGAAAAGCAGAAGGTAGAGGAAGCAACGAATTTCACCTTCTAAAGACCACGCTCTAAAGAGAGAAGATTCCTCATTCCCTCTCATGTAAGAGCAAGTTTTTACATGCAAATTTTAATAAAAGTATCGAATTCTTAAAGGATTACCTAAGATATTATTAAAGTATTGTGATGTCTGTACTTAATGTTAAAACGAGTAACATAATGAGCGAACAGTTTGAAAAGACGTTCTTTTCATGGTATAATATAATCTCCGAATTGCTGTAAAGGGAAAAACCCTAACCAGCTTTATTAGATATTAAAACTGGACACAAGGAAAAAGCCGATTATATAATAGGAGTTTTAGTGTATGTGGTTACTAAAAATACTTGTGATTAATCGAACCGTGTGACTCAATTAAACGGTCAAGTTGATTGTGTTTGCTTTGTATAACTGAAACAAGGCCTTAGAATAAGATCTGGTTTCAGTAGTTTAAATTACCGTTCACTTATTTATGGACGTTTGGTTCTCAAAGAACCAAACAAGGACGAGTATGCTATAGCAGCTTGGCTTATTTCTCAATAAAGAAACGGATTCTTTTAAGGGGGTCCAAGACACAAAATTGTTCGAGTTTTCAAAAAAAAAATTATTGCATTAAAAATTTTTGTGTTCCTTTACGGTTAAAATGACATTTAAATCATGTTTCTATCTTAATTAGAACAGGACAAATTATTAATTTTTTTGCAACATTCTAATAGTAGCCAATCGTTGTTAAAACCTGTAAGTGCTTTTTCTGCATGATGGGTTTTTTCTTCATTTCTCGTCTTTAAATTGTTATAAGTCGAGAACCGTTAAAGATAAAGGGTTGATACTAGGAACATGTCTTTTTCAACTATTTTACTTTAATTTTGATTCAGAAAATTTGAAAAAAATATTTACTTTTGAAAATATGATTTTTTAAAAAAGGGTTACATATTTTTTTTTGTAATTTTTAATCTAAATATTTTAAATGTCTTTAAAAATTAATATTTCAAAAAATGCTGAATCAAAATTAAAACTTATATATTTCTGTTTAATTAAATGAAAAAATTTTGAAATTTGAGAAATAATATTTTGAGTTATAAAGATTTTAAATTACCCCACTTTTATTAAAAAATTTTAATTTTAAACTTTTAAATAACTTTTTGAGAAATTTTATGATGTGATTTTGTTTACAAATTATATGGTTGACCAACAGAAAAAAATTCATAATTTTAACTCAATAAATAAAAAAAATTTTAAAATGTGTCCCGGACCCCCTTAAATACGAAAAATACTAGGAAGGAACTTTATTTGTCAGCGTAACACTCAAGTTCACAAAAAAGGGAACAAAAAAATTCGTATAGAAATAAAACATAATAAGGAAAAGAGTTAAACATCTAACTTTCTTAAATCTTTAGTGTTACGTTAGCAAATACATGCACTTTAAAATGAACAAAATTTACATCTAACACCTTACAACTGAAAAATAATCTTTTTGACTTTTAAGAATAGCATTAGAGTTGTTGAGGTGATGAGGTAGCCCAGATTGTCCACGAAAGATACGCTACCAATTAGATGATACTTTGCTTTGAGCTAATTTTAATGTATAGATCTAAAATGACTCCAAATATACAAAAAAAACAGTATTTCACTGAAATATTAATAATCGTTTTCATTTAGTTTCTGGCACTAACTTGAATTTCATTGTCTGTATATCCATCTATGGTGATAATATAAACTCCCGGACAAACTTCATGAAAATCATGAAAGTTAATGGTAGCGAGCACGCTTTAAATAAAATATTTTTATTTTAGTATTATTGTTATTATTATTATTATTATTATTATTATTATTATTATGATTAAGCATGTATCATTGGTGCATTTTTTCCTGAAGATATAACATTTCATACGACACTTCTCCCTAGTGCCTCAATCCCGTACTTTATGCATTTCAAGATTTCCTTGATAATCCCAATGCAGAGACTAGAAGTTCTTAGTCAGAAAATGGAAATTATTAATTTCAGTTGCAAGGGGGAAATGGATTAGTTCTACAAAAATGCAATGCAGATTTTTTTTCGTCTAAATGTAAGAGATCAAGGTCAAACAGGTAAAAAATTCTTTATTTTTGGAAGGAGTAAGGATTATGCAATTTGGAAATCGGGTATTGACAGACGGTGGGTTCATTAGGGCAAAATATAAGAGTTAAATAAAACAATACAGAAATCCCCAAAAATAGAGTAATTGTAAAAAAAGTTTGTTTTAACAAACCTTTTAAACTAAACCTATATTATAATAATTATACGTATGTCTTTTGTGCGTCACAAGCAAAAATGCTTAAAAGGCAATGTTGTAGACATGACTTCATACAATTTTATTATTTTTTTTGATACACAAATCGTTAATGTATTTGAATCTATTTTTGAAATGTCTTATCTTTAAAGTTGTGGCTTTATATATTTTCAGATAATTAATACTGATATGAATTATCTCTTGACTTACATAAATTTATCTTCTTAGTTATCAACTGATCAATCTCTTCTGATAAGAAGCATACGTATGTTAAGCGTTTATTTGAACTTGCATTCCATTTACTGTCACTCTTAGAAAAATGGGTATCTTTCACACAGTTATCTCAGTTTACAGTTGCGCTAACATAATAAAATGGAAATTACCAATTTCAATATTCAAATTTTACAGTCTCATTAAAAATTTATACTACCAAATGTTTCAATTAAGTATAAATATTTGAAATGCTGCCCTGATAAAATTGTAATCAAGAATTAAAATTTACGATCCCATACTTTTCCATTTATTGGATAATGTACATGTCCCTGCTCCCGGTATAAACCCCAATCTTGTTTCGCCATGATCAAATTTAGCTTATAAGCTTAAACTAATCACATTGAAAGTTGTTTATCAGTCTTTAATCCCACGATACACTTTAAAAGGTGATATATCCAAACCCAAAACTATAATAGGATTATCACGATGTTATAAACACGCTAGTGCATACTTTAACGTTGGATCCATATTCCAAGAACACTTTCCATTTCCCAAGAAATCTGTAAGCTAAGTGAGAATTATTTCTAGAATATTATGCATTATTGATTCCGTGCGTCATTATATATTCATAGGTTAGCTGCTCCGTCTCTGCTGTTTTTCCGTAAATCAAAATTTAATTATTTTTGAGGGGATTTTTTAACTGATTCTCATTTTGATGGGGAATTATAATTACAAGAGCGGGATAACCGCCAAATTTACACATCACTTATTTTTTAATGTGGGTTATGAAGGTGTTTTCTTTTTGCATGGGTCTCATACTTTATAATTTTACTAAATAACAAACTGTATTATTTACTGCATAAAAATCATGAACTTGATATTAAGGTATATATGTGGAATAATATTTGCTGCAATAAATAATTAATATAAATATGTTTCCAAATATTTCTAAGAAAAAAAAACAAAAGTTTACAAAGAAATACTTCACAATAGCAATTTATACGAGGTATGGAACGACTATTTGCCAATATTTTGAATTGCACCTCGGATCTCTGGGCCTAAAACTTTTACAATATTCTACTAGAATATTTTCTCTGCATTCTTATTGTTCAATTTTCTCTCCAAAGTAACGATCAAGACGCAAATTTAAAACCTTGCGACTTCTACTCCAAAGCCAGTGTTCTGACCGCTAGACTATCACGGCGATGTGGAGTTAGTAAGTTCGCTTCAAGCGCTTTCTCATATTTTGCTACCCAACTGTGAGACTGTAAAGGCAATTTATTTTATAAAATTTAGACTGAAATTCACTTTATTTAAAAGATTTCTCATATAAAAGAAATAGTCATATACCGACAGTAAACTGCCATAACTCTGTCTTAAATTATTTTTGACTCTCTTTGTTCCTGTGTTAAGTTGAACAAAATATATACCCAGGACTCCCAGATCTGGGCTTTTAAACCCAGATCTTAGTATTTGAGTTACCTTATGGGTTTATGGGTTTTTTATTCAAAAATGTCTCAAAATCTGTGTTTTTCCTCAGTACGTTTAAAATATAGAAAAAATTTAACATATATATCTCATTGTAAGCATGTTTTAATTATGTAATTTAATTATGTGTATTAATGAATGGAAATGTTACAAAAGGAGATCATTTCGATTGAATCGTGATATATCTTCCTTTTATGAAACCATCTCAGAGTTTTGGTATTTGTTTCGTAATATCAATAATGGATTCAGTAATCTTAATTATGAAATCTTATCGAACTGCATGACCCATTTTACAAATTTACCTCACTCTGAGTACGCAGAGAGAGTTTCTTCATAAGTTAAAAAATCGTAACAAAATACGCAAATTCCAGTAGAACTGAACTGTAAACGGTCGTATGATGGCAAAATGAATAGATAGATATCATCAAAATTGTCATACCTGGATACCTAAAACAGAACCTAAAACGGAGACGATTTTACCTCATTCTGAGTATGCAGAGATAGCTTTTATCATAAGTTAAAAGAATCACAACAAAACACTCAAATTCTCTTAAAATGAAACTGTAAACGATCGTTTGATGGCAAAATAAATAGATAGATATCATCAAAATTGCCATACCTGGATACCTAAAACAGAACCTAAAACAGAGATGATTTTACTTCACTCTGAGTGCGCAGAGAGAGTATTTTCATAAATTAAAACAATCACAACAAAACACACAAATTTCCTTAAAACTGAAACTGTAAACGATCGTATGATGGCAAAATAAATAGATAGATATCACCAAAATTGTTATACCTGGATATCTAAAACACAGACGATTTTACATCATTCTGAGTGTGTAGAGAGAGTTCTTTTCATAAGTTAAAAGAATCACAACAAAACACTCACATTTCCTTAAAAATGAAACTGTAAACGATCGTATGATGACAAAATAAATAGATAGATATCATCAAAATTGTCATACCTGGATACCTAAAACAGAACCTAAAACAGAGACGATTTTACTTCACTCTGAGTGCGCAGAGAGAGTATTTTCATAAATTAAAAGAATCACAACAAAACACTCACATTTCCTTAAAACTGAAACTATAAACGATCGTATGATGGCAAAATAAACAGATAGATATCACCAAAATTGTTATACCTGGATATCTAAAACACAGACGATTTTACATCATTCTGAGTGTGTAGAGAGAATTTTTTTCATAAGTTAAAAGAATCACAACAAAACATCACATTTCCTTAAAAATGAAACTGTAAACGATCGTATGATGGCAAAATAAATAGATAGATATCATCAAAATTATCATACCTGGATACCTAAAACAGAACCTAAAACAGAGACGATTTTACTTCACTCTGAGTGCGCAGAGAGAGTATTTTCATAAATGAAAAGAATCACAACAAAACACACAAATTTCCTTAAAACTGAAACTGTAAACGATCGTATGATGGCAAAATAAACAGATAGATATCACCAAAATTGTTATACCTGGATATCTAAAACACAGACGATTTTACATCATTCTGAGTGTGTAGAGAGAATTTTTTTCATAAGTTAAAATAATCACAACAAAACATCACATTTCCTTAAAAATGAAACTGTAAACGATCGTATGATGGCAAAATAAATAGATAGATATCATCAAAATTGTCATACCTGGATACCTAAATCAGAACCTAAAACAGAGACGATTTTACTTCACTCTGAGTGCGCAGAGAGAGTATTTTCATAAATTAAAACAATCACAACAAAACACACAAATTTCCTTAAAACTGAAACTATAAACGATCGTATGATGGCAAAATAAATAGATAGATATCACCAAAATTGTTATACCTGGATATCTAAAACACAGACGATTTTACATCATTCTGAGTGTGTAGAGAGAGTTTTTTTCATAAGTTAAAAGAATCACATCAAAATTGTCATACCTGGATACATAAAACAGAACTGGTAAAAAACGTAACAGAAGGAGCAGGTTATAGACTATAAGAAGGGAACATTAAAAAAACGAAAAAGATCTTCCGAAAATTAATTTGGTAGTGAATGATGAAATGGTTTAAATATTAATTTAATAATCTGACGACTAGTAAATAAAATAATTTTAACTTAACTTCAAGTAATTTTAGAAAACGTTGTGTGTAATATCTCATTTTATTTTTTACTATTTTTATTAAAAAAGTATATTTTTGAAAAATCTGGGTTTTTAAATTACAATCTGGATTTTCTTTTACATACAATGGGAGTTTATTACATTTTTCTCCTCTGTATACCTTCCCGTCGAATTTGAAACTGCCTGTATTCCACACATACAATTATACTACTGTAAAGCCTTTAACCGCAATTTTCACTAAGAAATAACTATAACAATACCCTAAGTAAAATATTCGTAGTTGACACAATTACATACGCAAGGAAAATATAAGGTACGCAAAAACAGCACAAAAGCACGGGACATAAAAAGTTCATTTCAGTAACCGAACTCCTTCTAGCAAAGGAGAAAAAAGAAAAATGAATCTCTTCAAAAGAAAAAAAAATAATTCATTTTCCAGGGATAAAACTGTTAGAAATTGTTTCGAAATAGTCTTCCAAATCAATTAGCGAACTCGAGATAAATTGATTGTTTCAAGGCGGTAATAAGAGCTAATTAAAAGTTAAGCATTCGTGATCTAAAAATCTCACTTGGGAAAGAATATGTCTTTGTAATTTAAACCTCTTTCCTTTGGAGTCTTTACTTATTATCATGAAACTCTTGAAACTTTAGGGGAAGAAGCAAGAGATAGAGAGAAGTCTGATTCCATTTTCTATTAATTAAAACTCTTTTTTCTTTTGAATGAGACACAAAGCCAGTCGGAAAATGCAGCGTTTACGACTATACGAAGAAAATACAATTAGCAGAGGCTCTAATTTCTTCCACAGAACATGCCGAAATCGAATTCACGAATAAATGTTTGTAGCACTAACAGACTTAAGTACCAAAGTACCAAAAATTTCTTCATAGGGAGGATTTCTTTGTAAGATCTCGTCATAGGAATTGTATTATACTTTGTTAGAGAAATAGAAAATCTCATACGTTCTATCTTGCAGTCAATTCATTTTTCTGTTACTATAAGGCATGATGTTTGGTAAGCTTTGAGCCAAAAATAACTAAAGCTCATTTTTAACTAAAGATGTTTTAAGTGTCTAATATAAAGAAGCAAATAACACTTTCATGGAACAAGACACACAAATTTAGGAAAAACTTTATCACTGATTATTATAAATACCTAAACAGAAAATTAAATGTAAGCCAGATTCGTTATATTTCCGAAAATATTTTAAATTAGTTTAACAGCTTTATTTTAACATATTGAAAAGTTGATGAATTTTAACAGAAATTGTAACTATTTATATTATGCTTAAATTTACATTTTTACCATTCATATCCCATTTCAACTCACTGCTGAACAAACAAGGGATTCTAATGAAATTTTATAGCTTTAATGTAAATCGCAAGACATTTCATAACTTAAAATTTTAAGTTTTGCACAACTATACTGTTATTAATTCATTCACAACTTTAATGTAAAATTTCAATTTTTTTATTTTGGTTCCATCGTTTAAAAAATCTAAAAAGGTTAAACGTAATTTATAAATATAAGCCGAATTATCCGATATCATCCTGAATTAAAATACCGTTTATAATACAGTTCGTATTCAACTTGAATTTAAGTTGACTTTTGTAGAATATATGGTATGAAAATTTTAGTGTACTAAATATACATTTCTTTCCTCTATATTTCCTTCGGTATTCTAGAAAAAGATTTGTTTCTCTAAAAATATGTAAATTCACGCTAAAAAATCTTTTCCTTTCAAACATTTTGCAGCTTAAAAACTAAAAACATTATAAACCTTCCTTCCTGAAAAAATATTTTTCCCTTTTGTATAGACGATTAGGTTTATATTTTCTGATCCGAATGATAGAGGATTGCATCAGTTTTTTCCTTACATTTGCTTATATAAAGAAAAAATAAAATATTTATAGTACATCTAACTACACAGCAGTTACGATACTTCTTTTTTTAAATTATCTATAAATTTTAAAATTATTTATAAAAATCCTCATTATTTGAGGATATAAATATTTTCTTTCCCTTTGAGATCCCAAAAGTACGAACTGCACTATGCTTATCCAAAAGTATTAACATAACATACGTATATATAGGGAAGTATTTTGATACTAATTTGAAAATATTTCAAAAAAAATGTCTTTTAACTCTTTAATCTCCCATTAAAATGATAGAATTCCGAGTTAAACATTTTCTCTAATAAATATTACTGAAACATAATTTATAAATATGAACAATAACTAAGCCCCGAACTCAATAAACATCATAAAAAACTATCCAATTTAAATTAAAATGCTGTAATACATAATAAAATTGCGCACTGAATTTATAACGCTTTTATGCAACATTTTTAGAAGTTTACCAAGCGGATTAGTAATAAATTCATTTTTTTACGCCTATATCAATTGAGGAAAAAATATCCTCGATATTGAAGCTGAATTTAATTTTAGATTTTTGAGCCCTAGATATATAAGACCTTTTTCTAATTTATTCATGCATTTTTCGTTGATACGTTATAAATATGCTGTTCAAATTATACATATTTCTTACCCCTCTATAAAAATTTTATTAATATCCTAAATTCATCTATTTTATTTTAAGCCTATTTATATAATTACAGCTTAATTACAGCTTACTTAGGCAGCTTTCTTAATTACAGCTTACTTAGACAGCTTTCTTAATTACAGCTTACTTAGACAGCTTTCTTAATTACAGCTTACTTAGGCATGTTTGATGCAACTGAGAAACTTTAATAAAGAGTACAAGAATTTTCAACAAGTCTGCAACGATCACCGTTTCAAATTTGATATATTACGAGAGATAATATCTGTATCAAACAGAAGGTTGTTCATTACCAGAAATAAACTCTTCAGTAATGATAGTGGCAAGGATTCAGTACCTGAAGGACGTAGTTGCTATGTTGGGCCCCAGTGTTGCATCCAGGGAGTGCGCCAAGGGGTCCTTCCCCCCCCCAAAGAAATAGAAATTGCATTATAAATATTGAATTCGTATTAAAAATATTTTTATCCGTCCAACTCCCCCCCCCCCCAAGATGAAATCCTGGGTGCGCTACTGCCGGGCCCTGTCTGATGCATTGGAAATTTTAGAACGTTAATTCAAAGTTACAATTTTTTTTGTTGGCAAAGAAGTTAAGGAACTTTCAATTGTGCCACCAGGAACATTATTAGGAAAAGTTAGAGGAAACCTCCCTCAAAAACAAATATGCTAGTCTGCCGTTTCCTACAGTCGCACAGTGAAGTCGCAGTTAGCATGAAAACAAGCCTTTGAATAGCTTAGATAAGGAGATTCAAAGGATTCATTGCTATTGGGTGTCTTCCTAATTAGGATTAATTTTAATTAATAGAAAATTTCAGCTTTTACTGCACTGATCAATAGATTATCCAATATTTTATTACAAATTAGAAACTTGGGCCATTTCTTAAAGACGAATAAATCATCAAGAAAATTTGTTTTTTAAGTATTGAAAAATTGAGAAGTAAACACAATTCATCAAAAGCAATCAAAGGAAATTTGAGGAATATAGTTTTCATCGCATACTGATCGCAAAATTTATTGTTTTCCTACGTGAAATGTAGCGGCCCTTGAACTACGAGCAACACAGATGGATATTGGCCAAATCTAATGACAGCAATTTCCCATAAAAAAACGTAACGAAATTATGTTATTAAATGCAGAGGGATAAAGAGAAAATAGTGTTAGCCCCGCCATAGCCCTACCTAGATCTGTTGTGCCTCCCATGATGGTGATTATGATCATAATACGCCTATAACTATAATGATATCCCCAACACTCTACTTAAAAGTATCGCTTAATATAAAAATTTATACAAATCCTCCAGACTAATATAAATTTCACACAGTACACATCATTTTCCAACTTTCGTTATTTAGCTTTGCTCAGTACTTGGTCTTGTTTTGACCAAGTTGGAATTCACGAGCTACTACTTATTCAATATGTACACTGAAACCATACCCTCAGAGCCCCTGCTTTTTTGTTTGCTTACACTGACTTCCTTTTAAACTTCTAAACTGTGACATCGCAGAACTCTGTACTTTAACCAACAATATTATTAAAGAAAATAAATCCTAACGCAATGGAGAAAAATTACAATGTCCTCAAGAGTTTGTAATAGAAACAATATCGCTGTCAAATTTAAATTACTTTTGCCCTCATCCAATACTCTGACACTTTTCTTCCATGTTTCTTTTCTTATTTTAATTAGAGAAGCACATATAGGGAATACATGGCTTGACAGTTCCTTATTATAAGCATATCATTGTCATTTATACTATTATTTAATCAGGGAATATTGCTATAAGGATGTAAATATTTAATAGATCCGTAGCACTCGTAATTTTAATATGACTTTTACAAAAGTTTATTTATCTTATGGTTTAAATATGTAAAAGTATCTCCCATTTTCTAAACCCCAGCACACGAAAGATAACCATATTTAAAGCAATGAAAAGCTTTCTGAGTGTTGATAGTTTTGATTTTAAATTGGATTTCCGAACAGATTACAGAGCTCGCCTACTTTTAAAAGAAAATTTTTGTTATATTTAAATGCACATTCACTTTGATATGTGACAAACTCAATACTCATTTTCTGTAACAAAAAGAATTCTCTCGTATTAAGTATTTTATATTCATGAGAATGTTTCAAAAACAGTTTTCAGTTTGAGTAAAATATATTTTACGAGATGGGAGAAAAATAAATTTTATGAATAAAATTATCCTAATTTCTCTTGCAGAAATGTAAATAGGACTTCTATTGCTACCCATTTTGTATCAGAAGGAGATACACACTATATGTCAAGAAATCTATTTTATCAGAAGTGGATACACTCAATATAAAATTTTTTATAGAAATAATGAAATATGATTTTATTGCAAAAAATAATAAAACTGCATATATATATATATATATGTATGTAAGTATGTATATATATATATGTAATGATTTGGGATTTCTTAATCAAATCTACCCAAAGTAACTAACTTTAAACAGGACTAATGAAAATAATCATTTTGCGACTTATCTGGATATAGAAAATTAAAATTCAATATAGAGAATTAAAAATTGGGATATACACTGCTGGCCACCCAAATTGCAACACCAAGAAAGACAAGAGATATCACAACAAAATTTATTTTGTAGATAACATGTTGACCAAGTATCAAATGATTAAATTTATAGACTTCTGTGAAGTGTGGTTCCTGCCAAAATCAGTAGCCAGAGTATCCGCCATTGTTGGAGATCACCGCTGCTACACGCCTCGGCATTGATAAAAAGAGTCTTTGGATGAGTTCTTGGGGTACAGCAGACCAAGCAGCTTCCACACGTTGCCAAAGTTGATCTGCTGTGGCAGCTGGGGATGGAATCTGGGTTAATCGTAGAGAAACCATGGACCACATGTTTTCTATAGGTGAAAGATCCGGAGAGCGAGGCGGCCAGGGAAGCAATTCAATCTGGCGATTGACGAAGAACCGTTGGACAATGCGTGCCACGTGTGGTCGCGCATTATCCTGTTCAAATATGGCTGTGGGCAAGCCCTGAAGGTAAGGAAGGACAACTGGCTCCAACACTTCGGAGATGTAGCGCTGGCTGTTTAAAGTACCGACAATGCGTACTAGAGGTGTGCGAGAGTGATATCCAATACCGCCCCATACCATAATACCCGGTGCAGGACCAGTGTGGCAGTGCATAACGCAGCTGTTCAGCATCCTCTCTTCACGGTGTCTCCAGACTCGAATGCGACCATCGTGGTGTTGCAGACAGAAGCGTGACTCGTCAGTAAAGACAATTTCATTCCATTCTGCCGTCCACATCCTTCTGTCATCGCACCATTGGCGGCGGAGACGTCTGTGGTTCTGCGTCAAGGGTAGACAAAGCAATGGACGTCTTGCGGAGAGACCACTCTGCTGTAAACGGCGTCGAATGGTACGCGCAGACACTGGATGATGCGTTACAGACTGCATGTGCTGTGCTATGGTTCGTGATGTGACTGAGCGATCCGTCACTGCCATGCGAACAATTTGCCTGTCATCACGTGAAGTGGTGCGCTGAGGTGGATGCGATCGAACACGCCGGTCCGTAGTACCCTCCTGTATCCAACGATCACATATCCGCATTACAGTTGTTTGGTTTCGTCCAACACGACTACCGATTTCTCTGAAAGATAATCCGCAATCTCGGTAGGCCACTATCCTTCCTCTGTCGAACTTGGATACTTGATCAAAAGATGATCGCTGTTTTCGACGAGGCATAATTGATCGTTTTTTTGAAAAAACCACAAGAAAAACACAATTGCCGAACTTGAAATCGTCGAAATCTCCAAACCTTAAATAGCGCTTTGAAGTGGCGCCACAGGCGCGCGTGATGTGCGTCTGCGCTGGAATTCTAATCATTTGGATATCTCACCTCCGCTAATGCATGTTGTAAATTTCATGTTATTTGCATGTTTCCTTCAGGGTGTTGCATTTACAGTGGCCAGCAGTGTATGATAAAAGATTAGATTTTAACTTTGAGGTTATCACGTTTACCAATTTCCATAGCAACTTGAACTATAAAATTTACTATAATATCTTTTACTCACAACTATACAGAATATAAAACATTTGTAATAACGCTGAAGATTTTTTGGAAGCATGTGGCATTTTCGAGGAAAACCTAAGCAAGAACAATTTCCCTAAAAATTTCGGCAATTTAAAAGTTTAAAAAAATTGGCATTTAGACTCAGGTATATTTTAAAGACGTTTAGGATAGGGTTTCTGTTTTCATATCTTTAAAACTTCATTGGGGTGTAGCGCTGTGGTTTAGCTACAGTGAGGTAACTACTAGGGTAAAAATTGGCTGCTCTTTCGCCATAACCGTCACTGACTGTTTTAGAGTATGTATGCATCTTTGTCTTTTCAGTAGGATTATTTGTGTACTTGCATGTATGCTACGTTGAACCCTTACTGCAAGTTGTCCGTGCCTTTCCTTTTTCCCTTGACTGTTTGTTTCTATGGGGATCTCTGGGTCTTGGGATGTCTTTTGGTTACACCAGTATCCTATTCAGAAAGTTCCCCTTGCGGTAACTGATTTGGTTAGGCTCCCTGATGACGAGACCAGTCAGTTATATCGATTCCTGGTTTAGTTCCGGTACTACTACAGAATCTTTCCTCTAGTGCGTGGTGCCCTGAGCGCTTGATTTCTGTTTGGTTTTTGTCTACATTCTTCTTATAATTATCTAGCTCTCTTATTTATTTTCAGTTATATATATATAAACATATATACAAGTATATATATATATATATATATATATATATATATATATATATATATATATATATATATATATATATATATATATATATATATATATATATATATATATATATATATAAATTATTATCAAAATGTTAGCTTGGGAAAAGGGACATGAGACAGAACATTGAAGAAATTAATATTGAAATTTAAAATTTTAATAATATTGCTTTTTTTTAAATGTGTAAGTAGCTTCTATAATTTAATCATTATATCATTAGCAATGAAAGATAATCAGAAATTCAGATTATGAACTATGGATCTGAAGGTAATCTTAACTGCTGAGCCATTCCTGATCTACATTGAAATCGTTTGTTGAAATTTCTATCGCAATCTTTCGACTATCATAGTTCTCAAGAATCAAAGGGTAATATCTAGATATTGCCAGGTAAACGGAGCTGAATCCACCACTTAAGAAACTTCTCGACTGTCAAGGACAAAACCAGCAGTGAAATTGTTGGTAGGCTTCAATGTTAACGTTAACGTAAATTGATATCCCTTTTCAATTGATTCTGTTTCATAATGATATTAGGAGAAATGATACTACTGAAAGTTTGGCTAGGGGGAATTCATTGGACACTCTGAGGTATCTTAATCAACTTTAACCCAAGAAATGTTACCAAAACTCAGGATATAACATAATATTACAGGGAGAATCCTCCTTCCACACTTGACATAAGAGAATTTGCCCAAACTTTGCTATGATCTGTCTCTTATGACCGAAAATCACAACATTCATTTCAAGATTGAGCAGTGGCCCAATTAAAACTCTTAGGTTTCTTAATGGTAAAAAAGAAGATTCTGAGCTGTTCTCTGTGTAAGATGACACAGACTTCTCCCACTGACGTACTTCTTCATGACTGTTTTGATTCAGGGGATCTTAAAAATCCTCTAGGGGTATTAGATATTTTGAGGCCGAATGGTTTCCTGTACTTAATATAGCTTTGGATAGAAGCGAAATATTGTTAATTTTTCAATCACACACAGTAGACTTGAATGACGGACATTTATACGAAGACTGTTAACTTTAATTTTATATGCCAGATTAAGCAACAGTTAACACAATTTGCGTTTCTTGCATCATCTGTGTTTAACCTATATATCTTCAGAGATTTCACAAATAACTTAAACCAACGGGAGCACCAATTTCATAACTCTTAGTCAAATTTGCCATACCGTAACAATCGGGGGAGCTTTTAATCGATCCTTGTCTGAATATCCTCCAGTATTACTGACGTAGATTCTGAAACTTTGTAGTAATTTTTTCCACAGTAAAGTTGCAAAATTCACAGTGTTGAACCGTTAAAAAAAAGTGAACTGGAGAATATATATATATATATATATATATATATATATATATATATATATATATATATATATTCTCCGTTGGTTTAAGTTATTTGAGAAATCTCTGAAGATATATAGGTATATATATATATATATGTGTGTGTGTGTGTGTGTGTGTGTGTGTGTGTGTGTGTGTGTGTGTGTGTGTGTGTGTGACAGAGTTCGTTGTCATGGGTTATTAATTAATGAAATCGGGCACTGCAATGAATATACACGACATAGTTCCATTAACTGGTTTTTATTCCATTACGTTTTATCCAGAGCTCCGACAACGTTCCACCCCATTTGAAATCTCTCATGAAGACGTACGTATTACCTCTCTCAAACTTAAGTGCCGACTGACTAGCTTTTCTTTGTTAAAATCCCGCACAATCTTTCCGCTGATTCATCATGGAATGGTCTGCACATTTCTCTTATGTAACTCTTTATGTAACTTGCTCCTGCCAAAAAATATCTCTTTTTTGAACACCACCGGTATATTGGCGACCCCTATTGCTATTTTTTGCTATTAACAACCCTTCTTCTTTTATGGCGATCTTTCGTCAGTTAATAATTTTTGATTATAAATTCCCCTTTTTCCCTAACAAAAGCCCCCCTATATTTTAGTTTTATGTTTTTCCTTACATATATATATATATATATTAATTTACATGTGTTTTAACTATGTTTTATATATTTTATATGTGTTTTATCTGTTAACTGTTTTGTGTTCTTTAGCTGTATATGTGTGTCGTAACTGTACTATATAAGCTGTCCTGTAACTGTAATTGTTGTTAATAAAAGCACATGTATAAAAGATGGCGTAGTCGAGTCGAACCGCTAAGCGAGTAAAAGTAGAAAAGGTTTTATGACTTCCGGAATATGGAGGCAACTTTAAAAGCTCCCAAACCGCTTCGCCTTAACGGAAATGTGGCTGAAGACTGGTGTAAATTTCGTCACAACTTTGAAATTTTTTTAACTAGCCGGGCTCCGCCCGTCTAGCCGGTCGGTTTAGGGACCCGATCCCTTCAGCAGTCATTTTCAGAGAATGGAAACACTAAAAAACAACGAATAAAGGTATTTAAATTTTGTGGTGCAACAATAAATAGCGCAAAGACTGTGATACAGGGCATAATGTATCACTGTTAGCAATATGAACTAAGAATTACTTTAAAGGTCCATTAATTACTTGCATTTCCGAAGTTTGACGTCATATTTTGCATTTCCTTTTTAAGCCGGTTCAAGTTAAAGCGATTCAATTCATAACTAAGCCGAATCACTGACGCAAGTTTCTTTTGATTACGTCATGTTTGGCAAACTGCCGTACGTCATATAATTAAACATAAGTCTCTAGTAGATGGCGTATTTCGTAGAAGTTACAACCCGATAGTTGAATATCAGCTTTTGACACGTGTATATAATCCGTGGACACTTTCAGGAAAGGATGAGATGAGTATAGGTGAGATAGTGGGTATTATCAGATAGTATCAAGGATCTAGTATCAAGGATGTAGTAGATCGAGTATTATCAAGGATCGATTAACAAGTATCAAGCTGCTCTGTCATCAATGCGTTTATCAAGAAGTTTGTGTCTGATCTGATAAAATAACAAGATGTTGTATCAAGCCTGCTGAGAGTAAGATATTTTTGTATTGCTTCGACATTTCAATCATTTTTGATAGTCCATCACAGCATGGGAAATAGATTGTTTTTTTAAGAAATTGATTCAATGTGAAAACCCGGCGTACATTACTAAGTGTTACTAGTGAAAAATGAAGATATTGGCATTGTTGTTTTTAACTAATTTTAACTAATTTTTCAAATGAATATATACTTTTATGTTATTGTTAAAAGGCTTGTCGTCTATACATTATTTTGAGCATCTTTAATGGTTTTAACGTATACCTTTTTTAACAAACATAGCTTTTACTGCACAGTTTTTACTCTGCTATTTAAATATATATAATAGAAGAATAATAAGAATTGTTGACTTACATGTTTTGCATGCACGCTAACAATCAGTCTCGTGGTGCCATCTAGCGGACCTTGCCGCAAATAGAATCAAATATTGCATAAAAAATTGAATCAATTAATTTGAAGTGTGTATAATGTTTTTAAACCATCTTAATATTACTCAGAGAGGTAATAAGATTTTAATAAAATTTATTTCTTTTATAATAGAAATGTTTTTTCTGTGTTTTTAATTGCATAATTCGGTGTTTTTAATTGCATATTCATGCTGTGAATGAATCACACTTTGTTTACATCGGATGATCGGATGATCTCAAGATTAGAATCCAAATAACTCTAAAATTATTGAAGTAACATATTAAGTGTACATAGAAAAAATTATCAGTTTTTAAAGCTCTTTCCAAATATGTTAACACAAGAGTAGAAATGTGAAAAAATTTATATTATTTACTGGTCTACCTGATTCAAATTTTGAATTCTGTGCGTCGGGGGATTCCAAAAATATGTAGTTTATGTCTGTTTCTTAAAAAGATAGTACACAGAAATTCCAAGAAAGTACGCAATAAAGTATAAAATAGTTTTTAAAATTAGATATTAATTACTTTCATTGTAGATTTTGTTGAATTTCAAATTCATGTTAACTATTTATTTTCAGATTTCTCCCTTTCTTTCATATATCTTTTTTGTAATTTATTTTTTGTTTCTATCTCCCCCCTCCTCTGGGATAAATAAAACTCACCAAATAAAAAATAAAAATAAAATAAAATATGCATAAACAAAACCTGAAAATACTTGCATACACTACGAATAAATTGTACAAGCAATCTAATCAATATAAAGATAATACTGCGATTTCCATTCCACTGAAACATTGAAGCTATTTCATTACATTGAAAACTATCTCACATCGTTTGAAAGATTCCACAATTCGACTCCCATACTATTTCCGCTGGAGACTTTCACACGCAAACAGCGGCAAATATCCTAAGAAAAGACCCTTTTTGCCTGCAGCCATAGATGGAAGTTCGAGACCCCCCGTACACAACGGCGATTTCCAGTACAATGATATCTACCTCCCAATGGGGGATAGAAATAGCTGGTAATAATTCGGTCGTCTTGGATGTTTAGCGTAACACCCCAAATTTGGAGTCGGTCGTCAGAGGGTTAAATATGATCTTGATGTAATGTATTTACCAGGTAAACATATGTATGTTGCTGATTTTTTGTCTAGATCCTTTCTAAAGAGGACAGTGACTGTGATACTTTTCTTAAAGATATAGTAGTGCATTGTGTGAAAGCTACAAGACATATGCAAGTAACTGAGAAAAAGCTTAATGTCTTTAGAGATTCTACGTCACGAGTTCCAATATTGAGTAAACTAGTATATTATTGTAAAGAGGGATGGCCTAATGATAAAAATGAAGTGCCAGAAACTGTCAGACATTATTTTAAGTTTAGGCAGTATGTTTTTGAGGAGTATGGTATTATCTTCTTAAATAATAAAATTGTAGTCCAGAGTGATCTTAGAAGGGAAATGTTAAATAAAATCCATGAGGGACATTTTGACATGAAAAAAAATCAAGTCAAGAGCGAAAGAACTGTTGTATTGGCCAACTATGTCAAATGATTTTGAAAACTTAGTTGCTAAGTGTTTCGTTTGTGAAAATTACAGACCAAAAAACTGTAAAGAACCACTTATTTCACATGAAATTTTATCTTTGCCTTTTGAAAAGGTGAGGTGTGATATTTGTGAATTCGGAAAAAAGGACTATTTAGTATTAATGGATTATTTGTCCATATTACCCTCCACTTTCGGTCACCTGCAAGTTTTGACTTTTTTCACTTATGTGATTGTATACATCTTAAAATTTGATTTAATGGCAAATCCACTTAAGGATGTTTAGATGATGAGTTATCGAAGAGGTTAGAACCCCAAAATATGAAAATCGGTCTTTAGTATGACCACAGTGAGCCAAAAACAAAAGGGGGGTCCATAATCCCCCCTTCTCCCCTCTCTCCCTCTGTCTTTCTTTCTTTCTCTCTCTCTCTCTCTCTCTCTCTCTCTCTATATATATATATATATATATATATATATATATATATATATATATATATATACACGTGTGTGTAAGTGTGTGTAACAATAAATGATACAAGTTCTTTTATAATTATTTTTCTTAATTTAACGTTTTCGCTATATTAAGTATTATTATTTCGTACTTAATAAACTATAGTTTATATATTATGAAGTAAAAACAACAGGAATCCCCTAAACTGTGAGTTTTGTTTCCCTTACACTTTTATTATATAAATTTCAGCATTCCTATGACAGTCTATATCTCTTAATGTTTTTTTATGTTATCTGAACAAAGAACGTGCCGAAACTTAAGAAATTAATTTTTAAACTATAACCGTGCTCTGTGTGTGATTAAAACTATGTTGTTCTTGTTTAACTTCTCAAAACATTTCTTAGTTTGATGAATTCTTTATAAATCTGCTACTTGATCACGATTTCCTTTGAGGCGTACGCTACATTAAATGCACTCAAGAAAACAGAAAAGAAAGTTTCTTTTTTGTTTTTCTCGCTTATCAAGAAGATTAGGTAAAACAATAAAGTACCCTTTAAACCCTGGGATTGGTATGTCTTGGATTAAATTATATATAAAGCGCTTTCTCTCTATCATCCAATGTTATGTGCTCCTGTGTCATCAGATGAAAATCAATCCCATGAAGAATCCTTTTCATATTGTAAAAATGATCGATTTAACTTAAAATATCGATTGTGCAATATCGTATTTGAAAGAAAAATTATTCAAGCTTTTATTATAATTCCTTAAATTCCCTTTTGGGTACAAATCATTAAATTTAGTTTCTGCTACATTTCCTTTAATATTAGAGTAAAATTAAAGGAAATAAACAACTCAAGGAATGTTATAGTTCATCACTATTTCCTTGTATGGTATTAGAGGTATACTAAACCAAACGTTATAGTTTAAGGTGGTCTAATTAGCCAATTAGTGGCTTATCCATGGTATTGTGAGAAGCATATTCTGCACATTCATAATACGCTTGAAAATTATCTTTAGTAGAAATAAACACGAAATATGAAAGATTCTGTAAAAAAGAGTGAAAAGAAATTTGAGAGACAATTTCCAGCAATATATATTATTCATGTCCTGTGTGCTTCCAAAAGCACATTTTTTTAGAAATCTAATAAAAAATGGAAACGTGAGCAGTAGATGTTTCTATACAAAACATATAATAAAAATATAAGGTCATTTCTTTCGTGAATGCTACAGAAATAAAAAAATAATAATATGATAAAAATACAAAGCTAAGCATTTTTTTAAATCCTTCAAAATATTTCATTCCAATACATTTTAGGATGTAGACAAGGGATGGATAAATTCTCATATTATAAACATGTTCATGGTTTGAAACGAAGGTTTATTTATGGGAATATACACTAAATGAAATAGGCCTGAGAAATAAGTTTTTTTTTTCAACCAAAACACACACACACACACATACCGGGTGGCCATAATTAAACTGACAGTGCTCACAGTGTTCTGTAGCGCGATCTATTTGCGAGAATGACGCCACATTTTGTAGGAAGATTAAACAAGACGGGGGACGAAGGATTCCGCGAAAAAATAAATTAGTTCCAAAAGTCACCGCTAGGGGAATATTTGGCGCTGTGTAATAGAAAATAGAGTGTTAACAAATGCAAATTAATACAGAATAAAATTACCTTTTATTATGCACATTTTCTTATTTAGTTCAAGTGCAATTTGGCAACACTTTTAAAAAAGCGTAAAATCTACATAAACACCGATAAAGTCTCGTGATCTGCAATATCACGTACGCTGAGCAGAAGAAGTTCTTTATTCAAATTTCACGTTACATCCATTGGCACAGTGCCAACTGCTTGGGTTTTAAAAGGCAATGTGTTACGTTTCGAATCAATCGGATTGAAAGTTTATGTGCAATGTCTCCTTCTTTAGTCGAGCGTGCGTTACTGGTCAAATTCTTTTACCTCAACCAGTGCAACGCGTCAGCCGCTCTTCGTGCTTTTAGAACGCACAAAAAAATGCGTAAAGGTAACGGTCCTGTGTCAGTTAATGGGCTAAAAGCAATGGTTGCGACGTTTGAGAAAACAGGTTCTCTGAAGGTTCAGTCAGGCAGAGGACGAAAACCTGTACCACAGGATACAATCTAAGCAGTTGCCACGGCGATTGTCGACAGAGGACCAGACAATATTGCTGCCACCTCTAGCGCTCGTGGATTAGCTCGGAATATGGATATGCCTTACAGTACGGTATGGAAAATCTTGCGAAAGATTATCAACTTCTATCCGTACAAGATCAGCCGCTTTTTTAAAAGTGTTGCCATATTGCACTTGAACTAAATAAGAAAATGTGCATAATAAAAGGTAATTTTATTCCGTATTAATTTGCATTTGTTAACACTCTATTCTCTATTACACAGCGCCAAATATTCCCCTAGCGGTGACTTTTGGAACTAATTTATTTTTTCGCGGAATCCTTCGTCCCCCGTCTTGTTTAATCTTCCTACAAAATGTGGCGTCATTTTCGCAAATAGATCGCGCTACAGAACACTGTGAGCACTGTCAGTTTAATTATGGCCACCCGGTATATATATATATATATATATATATACACTAGTTACCAAAAATTAAGTAAAAATGACAACAAGAGTTCAAAACTAGGCCAATCTCTTTAAAATTTGAATATGTTGTTAAGTAAAAGGAGCTAAACAATACTGCATTATGCAAAATAGTGGCGCTGCAGTCGGAATGAGTCATTTTCTAGGAGCATAAAAGTGCATGTATCAGTACAAGGCAACAATTGTCGGTGCGACGCTGATATTAGACATCTGGCATAGCCAAATTGTAACAATGGTCTTCAGACATCTTTTACCGAAGAACTGCGATGGCGAGCTATTGGGAGACTAGAGGCAAGACAAAGTCAGACAAACGTGGCCAGGTGGATAAATGTGAGTCCCTCTGTGGTTCAGAGACTTTGGCAAGAATTTCTAACCACAGATTCGACCTCCAGGAGGTTCAGCCGAGGACAGCCATACCCTGCGACGAGTGCCGATGACCGATATTTGACATTATGCGTACGAAGGAATACAACCGCAACTCCGTCTGCAAGCTCCGTCTGCAGAGCCTCCCTCGCTGCAACCCCTGGAAGGTTGGTATCAACGTCAACTGTGCGTAGAAGGCTTCACGAAGGTGGTCTTTTTGCGAGGTGACCAGCCATTTCACGTCACGCCATAGACGGGAACGTTTGCATTGGGCATGTCAACATATCCACTGGACGCGTGATCAATGGAGGGCTGTTCTCTTTACGGATGAGCCCAGGTTTAGCCTCCAAAGCGATAGTAGGCGTATTTTGATTTGGAGAGAACCTGGAACTCTTTTCATCCATCACACATCCGTGAAAGAGATGCATACGGATCAGGCACTGTCTGTGTTTGGGGTGGTATCTCTTTGGGTAGACGCACAAACCTCCATGTCTTTTTCAGTGGAAATGTGAATACTCACACCTACAGAGATGACATCCTTGATGCTTATGTGCGGCCTTAAGCCGGGGCAATAAGTGATACTTTCGTTCTATAGGACGATAACGCGAGACCACACAGGGCTCGCATCGTGGATGTTTATCTTGAGCAGGAAACAACAGCGCATGAAGTGGCCAGCTCGATCACCGTATCTAAATCCTATCGAGCATGTGTGGGACGCTTTACGACGACATATAGCTTCTCTCAATTCTCCTCCTAGGACCCTAGCCATGCTTTTAACTGCTTTACAAGATTAATGGCTCTCACTTCCTACTAAACTCATAGACCGCCTAATTGACAGCCTCACACATCGCTGTATTGGCTGTATTGCTTCTCGGGGGGATCATGCGTCATATTAAAGGTACTTTCCCTACACCAAACTGACACATACGATTTGTTCATTGTATACATATGCTAGTTTCTATAACACCATAATTGTCTAGCGATTACTTGTTATGCTATTTTATACGTACCTATGTGTTGTATAATGTGTATAAGTTTCATAATATTTTGCGCGTAACTTTTTGAGTAATCTCTTTTTTTGGGACTTTTCCTTAATTTTTGATAACCAGTGTATATATATATATATATATATACACTGTTGGCCACTGTAAATGCAACACCCTGAAGGAAACATGCACATAACATGAAATTTACAACATGCATTAGCGGTGGTGAGATATGCAAATGATTAGAATTTCAGCGCAGACGCACATCACGCGCGCCTGTGGCGCCACTTCAAAGCGCTATTTAAGGCTTGGAGATTTCGACGATTTCAAGTTGGGCAATTGTGTTTTTGTTGTGGTTTTTTAAAAAAAAACGATCAATTATGCCTCGTCGAAAACAGCGATCATCTTTTGATCAAGTATCAGAGTTCGACAGAGGAAGGATAGTGGCCTACCGAGAATGTGGATTATCTTTCAAGGAAATCGGTAGTCGTGTTGGACGAAACCAAACAACTGTAATGCGGATATGTAATCGTTGGATGCAGGAGGATATGACGGACCGGCGTGTTCGATCGCATTCACCTCAGCGCACCACTTCACGTGATGATAGACAAATTGTGCGCATGGCAGTGACGGATCGCTCAGTCACACCGCAAACCATAGCACAGCACATGCAGTCTGTAACGCATCATACAGTGTCTGCGCGTACCATTCGACGCCGTTTACAGCAGAGTGGTCTGTCCGCAAGACGTCCATTGCTTTGTCTACCCTTGACGCAGAACGACAGACGTCTCCGCCGCCAATGGTGCGATGACAGAAGGATGTGGACGGCAGAATGTAATGAAATTGTCTTTATTGACGAGTCACGCTTCTGTCTGCAACACCACGATGGTCGCATTCGAGTCTGGAGACACCGTGAAGAGAGGATGCTGAACAGCTGCGTTATGCACCGCCACACTGGTCCTGCACCGGGTATTAGGGTATGGTGCGGTATTGGATATCACTCTCGCACACCTCTAATACGCATTGCTGGTACTTTAAACAGCCAGCGCTACATCTCCGAGGTGCTGGAGCCAGTTGTTCTTCCTTACCTTCAGGGCTTGCCCACAGCCATATTTCAACAGGATAATGCGCGACCACACGTGGCACGCATTGTCCAACGGTTCTTCGTCAATCGCCAGATTGAATTGCTTCCTTGGCCACCTCGCTCTGCGGATCTTTTGCCGATAGAAAACATGTGGTCCATGGTTGCTCTATGATTGACCCTGATTCCATCCCCAGCTGCTACAGCAGATCAACTTTGGCAACGTGTGGAAGCTGCTTGGTCTGCTGTACCCCAAGAACTCATCCAAAGTCTCTTTGAATCAATGCCGAGGCGTGTGGCAGCGGTGATCTCCAACAATGGCGGCTACTCTGGCTACTGATTTTGGCAGGAACCACACTTCACTGAAGTCTATAAATTTAATCATTTGATACTTGGTCAACATGTTATCTACAAAATAAATTTTGTTGTGATATCTCTTGTCTTTCTTGGTGTTGCAATTTGGGTGGCCAGCAGTGTGTATATATAAATGTATATGTATATATATATATATATATATATATATATATATATATATATATATATATATATATATATATATATATATATATATATATATATATATATACTGGTTATCAAAAATTAAGGAAGAGTCACAAAATTATATTAAAAATTGACAATCCACCTGACAAATTTGAATTATATCCTGAATAACGACAAACCTCATGAACTCAGAGATCCATTTCCTTTTGAATTTTTTTTTGTGCCTAACACCCTTGACTTCATTTAGGTGATTAAACTTTGCGTGTCGTCCAAATAAATTAAATAAATTTTAAAAAACTATTTTGTTTAAACTACCTATTAGAAAACCTGTTATTTGTGAAATTCCTGGATCTCATGGGTGAAACAACCAAATATGACAACTCAAATTCTTTCCTCTTTCTTAAATTCTCACCTTCTCGTAGACTCTGTCCTATCACTCACCTCTATCTTCGTTTTTGGAAGTCATCCCATCTGCCTATTAACCTTTTAAAAGAAAAACCTCTTCATACTTCAGTCACTCAAGGTGCTTAATAAAATAAATACTTAGACTTGTATTGACAAAGACAGACCGTGGGAAGACCGCTCCTCGCCCTCCCAATTCTTATTAATATTTCCACAGGTATGACGTTATTTTTTGGCTGTCATGTTCTGCGGGAGAATAACGGTTGGTCCACAGTACGGCCATTTTTCTTTCCTTCATTTTGTCACAATACAAGATGAGGAAGGAAAACCCACTTTTACGCAGACAACTACACACACCCTCACTCCTTAGTAATAAAGTTATGAAAGAATTTGAACCTAAGTCAGTTGTGGTTTATACACACACAAACACAATCACCTTTACGAAAACAAATGTTGTGATATATTGTGTTCCTTAAAAAAATGTTATTTTTAACATTCCCTTTTAAGTGTGCATTAAAGTTTGTGTGAATATTGAAGTGTTACCATGGCCATCCTGAAATGATAATTTGAGTCTTATATCATTTTATTTTGTGAAATGCTCTATACTTTTGTGTTGTCCCTGTAAACCTCCACTTAAGCGCAGCGAGGACTATGCAAGTGAGGTTGAAACAACCTACTCCACGATAAAAAAAACTGTGAATAAAAATAACTTTTGTGATTTTTACTACTAGTTGATCTGTACCCGTCCAGGACTCAGAAAACTTTTCAGACTGTGATACACATGTCAGGGACTGAGACCTGCACAATATTTTTACTTCTATTTGTATTTGGAACGTCTTTTTATCTGTTGTTGCTAGTGTTTTCATTTAAGTGTACCATTCCATTTTTATTTTACTCCAGTTATTTGGTTTTTTTTTAATTATGCCTTACTATTATGTTTTTCAATTGTATATTTTAACATAAAAAATTGTGATTTTTGAGCCAGCTTCAACATAATATACTAACTACTAATTTTCATGTTCTCACTATCTGGAGTATCTTGGAGTCGACCGCCGCGGCTCCATTCCATTTTAGATGGGGGAAATATTCTGTGATAATATTATTAATAACCTATAATCGCCCTTTCTGAAACTTCCTTTCTCATCTGGAAACCTTTCCGACTCCTTGGCGAGATGCTTCGTCTTTCCATATTAACTTTCTGCGCCAATTCTGGCAACCTCTCTCTGACCAAATTCTATTTTCGCGCTCTACGATGGAGACACGAGGCTAACTCGAATTGATTAAAACGTGTCGCTGTGTTTCGACAATAAATTTCAGTTATTCGTTATGATTTGGAATATTTGTGTTGCGGCCTCGATTGCAGTATTTTCAGGAGATGACCATTCCGGTTATCTCCTGAAAATACTGCAATCGATCTCCAATGCAAATACTGCAATCGATCTCCAATTGATCTCCGGTCTGCAATAAATGTGGTTTTGAGAGCGCAAACGAAGAGGAGCATCATCCAAATATTCATATTCTAGAAAAATATGAGAACTCTCATTTGAAATCCCTGCTACAATTAATCGGACTCTAAAAGAATTTCAAAATCTCTGTGGGAATTTATTCCTCGAATTAATGTTTGATATCGATGTAGTAATGTTTATCATAAGACCCAACAAACTTTTCACCATTATTTCAGTTGCTTAAGACTTTATTTATAACACAATGTTCATTAAGCCCCTGTGACGACATTTTACAAAGCTATCCGGTTCATCAAAATGTTCTTGAAGGACGGTCGATGACTTTTTACAAAGCAAGAGATTTCAAGCATTTATTTAGAAAATCCTGCTGAAAAACGTAAACATTTCATCACTCGCATAGATACCATTCATTGATTTATTTTCACTTGATTAATTCATCATAGTAGAATAATGATAATTTTCTTTAGATGTAGAGAGAAGAACTTGCTCCCCAATAAAACGTATATATATCCGATTTTTTATGTCAGCCCCAATTTCGATATTTTTAAATGTTTTCATTAATCTGATTATACCTTGTTTATGTTCCGAATTCTACATCGTGCGACAAAAAAGTCCAATCATGATTAGATTTTAGGCTCGGTTGTAACAAAACTGAGTGAAACGTATATACATAATAATAATAACTTTTGGGGTTATTCAATGAAATGCAGTATACCGAGCTTACGCCTTCCAAGTAATAACCAGATAAACAAAATTAAGTTTTCTATGTAATAAGTAAGAAGATTTAGATTTCCTGATCAGTGATAGTAACATATGTTGCCATAAATGCTACGAAATGGAATCATTGAAATTAGACTGTACTTTATTTAAAAGTCTATAAAATTTTTTTACTGTTTTACTTACAATTTTCCCATTATTTTAATGTTCGTTGATCAAACTTATTTTTCAGATGAATCACGAATCAATTTAGAGGGGTTTTTTTGTATATTTTTTATACATACACTGAAGTGGATATTATTTTCTTACTTTTTAGCTGTTATTTACCGGAGAAAAACAACTTGCTTCGTGTAAAAAATATACTTAGGAATTATAACATTAATGCATTTCTTTATGTTGGTATACATTATTTGAACCCAATCGTTGAGAACAAATATGGCATGATACATGCTAAGTTAAAAATAAATAAATAAATAAATAAAGCTGATAATTTAAAATTGTTAGGTACTCACCTATCTGTAAGAGAAAATATAAAATAGATATCCAATCATTTTGTGAGATAGTGATTTTTATAACATGTATAAAAAATTATATATATAATGAATATTATCTTACAGCAATGGGAACATATTTACATAAAATTTGGAGTTCTTACTAGTTTTTTTCAGGGGGGGGGGGGTTCTGGCTATCTAAATTAAGATTCTTACTTTTGTTGTTATAAGGTAAGATAATTGAATCAATACCATAGACATTGAGAAAGGCTGCCTGGAACAGAAGGTGAGTCAATTATATTATTTTGTACTTCTGAATTACTTGATAACAACTACATCTGAGCAACCCACTTATCTCGGATTGTCAACTCCCTGAATAGGTATCAGTTAAGTCATTGTGGTCTAGAAAAGTTAAAGAGTAATTATTGATTCTCAATGGACGTTTTTTTCATTTCTGTCTTACAAGACTCGCCTGAGTTCATTTTGGGATCAAGAGACAAATACAGCGTTGTTTTTAGCTAAAACTCGAGTGTTCATTATTTCTACTGTGAAAACACCAAAGGAAATTGAAGCTCAGGGATATAGTCAAGCAGGCATCTTCCCGAACATAGAAATCTTATAATCTTGTGATCAGACTTTATTTATTTATTTTTTGTTACTCCTTACATTTTCATTAACTATCTTTATACTGTTCTGTCCTATCTTCAAACTGGCATTGGCTAGTTAGCTAGAGCGGAAAAAATTGCAGTCTATGCGTATAAACGAGAGAGGAGTATATTCAAAAGCGTGGGACACTTGAATACGGGGTAGTAGTTCAATTATTCGAAGTTGTTTCGTTTGCTTTAAAAGCCCGTATGTTTTAACATAAATTTAGAGTATTTAGTACTTATGCTGCTGGTTTCATTCAGCGGAATTGCTAAGCGTGTCAAAAAATAGTAGGGTAAAAAATAATCTGCAGCATAGACTCTAATGCAATGTTTCCCAACGGGTGTACCGAGGCACTTTAGGGTGCCGCAAAATCGGCCAGGGTTGCCGAGAAATCTTTTTGGGCATAAACAAAAAAATACATAGTTTAAGGGCCCACTTAAACTATGTATTAAGCTGATATCAAGCATTTGTGCTTTAAGAATCAATCACAAACAAAAGTATCGACGTCTATTTTAGTAACATATAAGTAAAGCCTTAAACATAGTGATAATGCTTCAAAATTCCTTTGCTGCATACAGTACATTGCTTTACCTTAACTTCTACTTTTTCCCCTTTCATGATAGTAAATCACGTAACAGTTGTTAATAAGTGCATATGAACGGATACATTTATTTTCCTGAAACCAATTAAGACCTTAAACAAAGACCATAAAGCAAAAATTTGATTCTCATCTATAATGCATGCTTTTATTTATGTATTAAATTTTTATAACAAAGGAAATACAGCTATATACAAAGGAAATAAGCTTTCCGCATTGTTTCACTAAAACAAGAAACTAGCAGTCAGTCATAATGAGGACTTCTGTGCCACTCATTCCCAAACGAATTTTTTCTATCACTACTAAAGAGCTTTATAAAATTGACCTCCCTTTTCCAAAGACTTTCTTATTTCAAAAAAAAAAAATCATCTCACCATTTAAGAACCTTAAAAGGTGCCAAAATATTCCATGCTCCTTTTGCGATGTTTAATTTTAGCATTTTATTTTCTTCTTATCGATGTTCATTTTATTTCTCTAGTATAATACTATACTGAATCCCATGGCTATTTTTGAAAATGTATTAACATATTCTGTTTTGGTGTCCGTTACTTATACTTTTTAATAAGAAAATAAAATCAGCAATGCAGTAAGTATAATTGACCTCAAATTTGACATGTTCCAGTTATAAATTAAGCTTTTATTTAATGTTTAAAAAATTTTAAAAAAAAACAAAAATTCTAACATGAGTGCCCCTAGTTTCTAATATCAATCCCAAGGGTGCCGCAGACGTAAAAAGTTTGGGAATACATGATCTGATGTACCGGTGCATTTGGGGGTTACAGAAGAAATACTGAAAGAGCGTAGTTGCTGAAGATCGCTACCATGTCATGGAGATTCTAATGAGTCTTTTTTATTTAGGGGCCTCAAAAACTCAAGATTCAGCGCTTTCGTCCTGTATACAGTTTCTGATAATCTACCTTAGATATAAAGAATCAAAACATTCAGCTCTCGTCAATCATTTGAAAACATAGTGGATATAATATGGAGCAAATGATCTCAACTATTTAGAGCGATTTCAGAGACCATAAATATTTTTTTTCAAACATATACTCACGTATTTATGCGTCCGTTTAAGTGCATGTTCTATGTATTGTTATGCCCGTTTTTTCAATTAAATCTTTTAATATTTCACATGTATTTTCCAAACAGTTTTTCAGAAATTAATTTGTAGTTTTGCAAAAATAAATGAAAACAAAAGTCCCCTCCCCTTTTAAGACTAACATTTAAGACTAAGCTGTGCATCGATCTAAAAGATTCAATTAAATCTATAAACTTTTGAAAGCCAATAATTAGGAAATGTTAAAGAGGTATTTAAATTCAAGATAAGGTCTCAAAATATTGTATTTTATGTGATTATTTGCATCTTCAGATCAGGGGTTTAAACATTTGATTTTGTTTACCAACTTTCTAATTTTAAGGTACATCTTACATGTTCAAAAGCAACCTACACTAGGATTATCCTGATAGTTTAATCATGCTAAAGTTTAAAGTTTAGCGCTTACTCCTACATTCTAAAAACTCTTTCTTTCTCCAAGAAATGTACAAGCTAATTGAGAATTATTTCCAAGATGTTATCAGTTATTGATAGCAGTATCATTATGTATTTATGGCTTTGTTCCCTTTCCTCACCGTCTCCTTAAATCAAAATTTAAATACTTTTAACCAATTCTCTTTTAGAGCTGGAATTATAAATGATAGCGTAGGAAAATAGATACATAAATCAACATTTGTTTGTTAAACTTGTTTTAAACATAATATCTTATTCATAGGGTGCAACATTTCGTTATCATTGGAGAGTTCGTAGATTTTCAGTGCATGTAGCAATAAATAAACCAAATCGACCGTTTGAATAACATTTAAAACTATGAGGGAATTGCATGAGTTTACGGATCTTATTATTTGTTAAAGGCTTAAGAACTAATTCAAACGTTGTAGTCCTCTTATTTGCTTTTTAAAGATTACAGGTTCTTAGGTGCACAGGAGGAGTTTCATACTGAATGAGAAGATGATGTTGTAAGACATCAAGTTTGCTACTGAGTAAAACTTATTTTACATATAAGTAAGGCCTTAACCATACAGATAACGCTTTAAAATTCCTTGGCAGCATACAGTACTTTTCTTTACCTTAACTTCGACTTTTTTCCCTTTCATGATAGTATATCACTTTATAGTTATTAATAAATGCATATGAAAGGATACATTTATTTTCCTGAAACCAATTAAACCGTTAAAAAAGACAATAAAGCAGAAATTTCGTTACCATCCATAATGTATGCGTTTATATATGTATTAAATTTTTATAACAAAGGAAATAAGCTTACCGCATTGTTTTGCCAAAACAATAAACTAGCAGTCAATCATAATGACGACTTCTGTGCCACCCATTTCCAATCGAACTTTTTTTCTATCACCATTAAAGAGCGTTTAAAATCGACCGCCCATTTCCAAAGACTTTCTCATTTCAAAAAAAAAATCTTCTGGCCATTAACAAACCTTAGAAAGTGCCAAAATACTGCATGCTCCTTTTGCGATGTTTAATTTTAGCATTTTGTTTTTACTCTTTTATATTCGCTTGGTATTCAGAATCTTAGAATCTTTCTAAAACTACCCTAACCCTATTGAAATGGTGTGATTTGAAATTTACCCGGGAGTAGTCGCGCCTTTTTTTAGAAAGCAAGTAGTCGCGTTTGGTCCATTTGCCGCCGTTACCAGTTGGCCCAAAACAGAGAGGAGATTTGTCGGTGTTACTAGATGATCCGAAACGGAGAACATAGGGGAAAATATTGATTAAATTTGAAAAGATACATTTTAAAGCAATTATTATTGTAGTCGCGCCTTTTTTTAGAAAGCAAGTAGTCGCGTTTGGTCCATTTGCCGCCGTTACCAGTTGGCCAAAAACAGAGAGGAGATTTGTCGGTGTTACTAGATGATCTGAAACGGAGTACATAGGGGAAAAATATTGATTAAATTTGAAAAGATACATTTTAAAGCAATTATTATTTATTTAATTTAGGAATATATTCAGTTGATATTTGCATAAATGTTTTTAATAACTCTTTTTCTTTTTGGCAAAATATATTAAATTAATAAAAATTAATAAATAATTAATTTGACTGAATTTATCAAAATTCAGTGAATTACTTATCAGGATAAATTTTCAATTCTAAATTTGAAATCGCGCTGGAATAAATTATTTTGAAGGACAGAACCGCAGTAAAGTTGGATTTGACGGTGCTCCGGAACTAGGAGCCAATTTAAGTTGAACAGATACAGTTTACATGATTCATTTATTTAATTTTGAAAAATACTCAGTTGTATGTTTCAAATCTTGCTATTAAGATTTCAGTTAATTTTTATCTTATAATATTTATTAAAATAATAAAAACAGGAAAAAAAATTTCTCTGAAATTATAAATATGCAGTAATAATTTAATTTGAATAAATTTGCACTTATAGATGAAAAACATTATTCGGGAAAAATATTTTGCACAACAGAACACCAGCAAAGTTAATTTTGTTAAACCCTGTTACCAGGCGCTCATTGAATTTCATATAAAATGAGTTCCTGTGTCGTTTTTAAAAAAAATATGTATATATTGCCATTCACAGTAAAAACTTCATAAATAGATAAATTTTAGAAAAACCCAATTCTTATGATTATAGCATAAACATAAGCTGTATTATCCAAAACAGAAGATTTTTATTTGCATAACATTTGATCGACATTAGAAAATTTTCATTGTTTTGCACATTCTACACACAAATTACATGTATGTTCTATACAAATTACATTGCTGACAAAATTGTTTTGTAATTCGAGTTTGCTTTGTTGTGCCAAAACTACACCTTTCAGTTTTTAGAGATCGAACAACTTTTTTTAGGTAGTTCCTCACAAAATTCCCAGAAACTTTCCTGCCGAGAATTTCGCGGAAACTGGAAAGAGGACTGACTGGGAAGGGGAAAAAATGAGCTAACACAAGTGATCGCAAAGCGGTCGTTTAGACCGATTTCAATTTTAGAATGCCATAAAAGTCTGAGAAAACACAGGAATGACTTGCAATTTTACTACACAAAAGGGGGAACATTCAAGGTCAGCTAAGCAGAATTTCTCTATTGTAACTTTAAGGGGACAGTGGACTTTCAAAATTGTGATATTTGTTCAAAAATTCGATTTTTTAAATCTTATTGAATTGCGAAACTACGGACGAGTAGGAATGTGTTGCAAAAAGAATTTTTAATTTCTCGGATTACTATCCTAGTTATAGGCATTTGTATTTAATTTAGATATTATGTGGTTACTAATTGCAATAAATTTAAATGTATTTTTCTCAAAATAAAAATTTTCATTCCATAGGAATATTCAAACTGCTCCAGGCGCATTTCTAATTATCGTATTGCTTTGAAATTTAAGTTTTATATACTTAACTGTATATCAAATAAATCTTATTGAAAAAATTATGCTTCGTAGCTCAGAATTTCTAAATTTTGTACTTGAAAAGATGATTTATAGGTATTTTGCGTAATAAAAAGGGTATTTCCACTATTATTATTTTTTTCTCTTTATATTTTTAATGAATGCTTAAAATAAGAAATAAGTTTGATTGTTAGTTCTATAAGCTATCCTGTAAATACAAATTACCATATTATATGCAAAAGAAATGCGCATGGATCATTTTTAATTACGCCAATTTTTTATATAATTAACAATTCAGAATTCATAAATTATTAATATTTTTTCATTACATTTTAACCACTTTTACATATCTATGTTACTAATCACATATTCAAATTTCAGGCAAATCCATTTGTTGGATTTTGATTTTCTATTTTTGCATTTTTTTGTGTAGAAGTTTAAAAAACTCGTTTAATTGTCACTAGATGGCGATACTGCCGTAGTTTTTGCTATCGCTAACCTTCCTTCCCGCGATCTAATCAGTTGCGTGCATTCTTGGAGGAAAGAGTGTCGTGTTTTTGCTCGCCGTTCTATGGATTGTAATGATGTACTGCGAGAGCACCTTTCATGCCAATTTGTGTTGGAATTTCCTCTTCAAGTTTTCAAGTTTAGAAATGCCGACATTCTTCCGCGTGAGTATCTAAACATTGCCTTGTACTAGCTGAGTTTTCGCCTTTCAATAAAGTCAGTTTGTTTCAACATGCTTGTCATCATTAACAAGTTTGAGCATTGTCAAGTTGTCATCATTGAAGGTTTTCAAACTGTTTAACATTGAATTCTTAGTATCCAGAATGCAGTCATAGGAAAAACCCAGCGACCTTACGAGCTGTCTTAGAATCTTTTATCCCATAATTGCTGTGTGGTTCAGTTAGTTTCTACTAGTAAGAGTTATGTTTAACGTTAAGTGAACTGAGCCATACACTATTCAAAACAAAAAAAGTTAGGTTTGAAGGTCCACTGTCCCCTTAAAGGAAGAGGGGTTAGAGGAAGATTACTGATTTCGGTGGCAAAGAGATCACCCCACGACTACTGCCGGGTTAAAGGCCATATTAATTTCATATAATGTAAATTCGGCAATTAACATTATTAACACTTGTCTAAAAAGTAGCTTTTTCCAACAGCACTAGTTGAAAACATACCAAATGATTCAAATGAGCGTGAAAAAAATAATACAGGACAACAGTGGTTTGGGTGCCGGGGTATTTGGAGCTTATTTCTAATGAATTTGATGCCCTCAATTTAAATATGGCATTAGTTTTTGCCTGGGAGCTTAAATTTCTAAGATATAGCATTTTAGTGAAATTTACGTTACACAATTTTAAGTTAAACCCATGGATCAAATTTTAAAAAAACTAAACACGGAATTTTTTATTATTATTATATATTTTAAATGTTAAAGGAACATGAAAATCGTAGAGAATATTGCAGTAGTATATATCTAATGACAAATAACAAGAAAGAGGAAAAAGTCATCGATGAAACTAACTAGTCACTGAACCCTTCGGAAACTTCTTTCCGTAACATTCTTGAATGTATATTGGAACAGTCCCTTTTTATTAAACACCAGCAGTAATCTGCCTTGATGTGAGTATCGCATCTTCTTTGGTAGTGGTCCTCCATAGTTTTAATATCCTGGTGAAATCTTTTACTTTGTTCCTCACTGGCGTCTCCTAAATTTTCAGTAAAATGGTCTAAGTGGCTGTGTAAATAGAGCACCTTAATGCTCATGTTAAACCCAAGGGATCTGAAACTGTTTAGTATCTCGTTTACCAGTTCAACATAGTTTTCAGCTTTGCATTTGTCCAGAAAATTTCCGACAACTGTAGCAAATGAAGTCCAGGCATTCCGCTCAGCCTCATTCATGGAATTTACGAAGGCAGGATTTTTAATGAGTTGTCTTATTTGTGGGCCGTCATATATTTCTGCTTTTATTTTTTCCGTACTCAGGCATTTCCCCCCCCCCTATATAAGCAAAGCATGATCCTTTCTTATCAAAAGCCTTTACAAACTGCTTCATTAGGCCCAGCTTGATATGCATTGGAGGAAAGATGATTTTCTCTCATTCAACTAAGGGATCGTTAATGACATTCTTTTCCCCAACGTCCATGTTTTATCTCTTAGGCCACTCTTTTCTTACCCAGTGGTGTGTTTTGTCTCTGCTATCCCAGAGACACACGATGCAAGGATATTTGGTGTAGCCTCTTTGCTGTTCAAGGAGAAAGTTTACCATTTTTAAGTCCACACAAATCACCCATTGATGTTCATGATACTTTATCTTCTTCAAGATCAAAGCTATCGTGTCATATTCTTCTTTCATTTTCGTTGAGTGAGAAATTGGTATTGAACCATATTTGTTCCCATTGTGTAGAAGGACACATTTCAAACTTCGATTTGAGCTGTCAATAAATAGGCGCCAATATCTGGAAAATATTCATCTGGAAAATATTATGAATGTATTGAATAGAAAAAAAAAATTTATACATAAGTGGATGCACAGTAAAACATCGTTCATCCATCTCTCGTTGATCCTGATCTCCGCATAATCCGGATCAGATTTGTGGACATTATTTTTATTTCATGTTCACATTAGATAATAATTTTTAACTATGATAGCAAGAATATAACTACAAGTACAGAGGTACCTCGGCTTACGAGTGTCTCGACTTACGAGTTTTTCGAGATACGAGCATTCTCTCGGTAGATTTTTTGCTTCGAGTTACGAGTTAAAATTCGGGCTACGAGCAAGCTTCAGATATCCCACCTAGTTTGAGCAGGGAATGCCATGTTACGTGCTCATCAAATGAGAACACAAGAAGCATATAATATTTACAACCTTTATGTACAATTATTATACAATTGTATAATATTATTCTGACACTACTATCCAGTCTTATACCGAGAGATTGGATTCTGAGAAAATGTTCTTTGGACTCTCAGAAAGAAGAATCTGGACATTACAGCCACAGTGAACGATGCAACAATCGCCCAGCTACCGTGTCTCACTCGTTCACTTTAAGAGAGTAGCTGGTAATAAAAGCGAAAGTGAGGAAAGCGGGGCGAAAAGATAAAAAATCAACGAATAAGATCTAATTTTTCAGTTCAACCTTTCTCCTCCTCTTCCATCAGCATCTTCAAGTCTGATCTCCAAGTTAAATGTTCTACGTTAGACTTAATAAAACAAATTTAATGCAGTACATTCTATTGTATTTCGTTTTTATATAATGTTCTTCGTTTATAAGCACGTTTTTCTTATTTAAAAATATGTAACAAAAAAATGCGGTGTTTTGGGGGAGCCCGGAATGAATTAATGGCATTTCCATTCATTTCAAAGGGGAAAATATATTCGAGATACGAGTATTTCGAGTTACGAGCTAAGTCATGGAACGAATTAAACTCGTAAGTCGAGGTACCACTGTACACCAAATATTCGCCTTTTAGTTTGATTCAATGTACAGTTACTGCATAGATTGTACAATAAATCATGGTAATAAAATGCTTTTGTTGAGTTTAAGGGGACAGTGAACTTTCAAAATTGTGAAATTTGTCCAAAAATTCGATTTTTTTATTTTATTGAATTGTGAAACTACGGACGAGTAGGAATATGTTGCAAAAAGAATTTTTAATTTCTGTGATTACTTTCCTAGTTATAGGCATTTGTATTTAATTTAAATAGTATGTGGTTACTAATATCAATATCTTTAAATGTGTTTTTCTCAAAGTAAAAAATTTCATGTCATACGAATATTAAAACTGCTCCAGGCGCATTTCTAATTATCGTATTGCTTTGAAATTTAAGTTTTATATACTTAACTGTATATCAAATAAATCTTATTCAAAATAATTATGCTTCGTAGCTCATAATTTCTAAATTTTGTACTTGAAAAAATAATTTATAGGTATTTTTCGTAATAAAAATGGTGTTTTCACTATTATTATTATTTTGTCTTTATATCTTTAATGAATGCTTAAAATAAGCAATAAGTTTCATTGTTAGTTCTATAAGGTATCCTGTAAATAAAAATTGCCATATTATATGCAAAAGAAATGCGCATAAAACATTTTTAATCAGGCCAATTTTTGATATAATTAATACTTCATAATTCATAAATTATTAATATTTCATCATTAAATTTTAACCACTTTTACATATGTATGGTACTAATCACATATTCAAATTTCAAGGAAATCCATTGAAAATTAAAAAAAGTTAGGTATGTAGGTCCACTGTCCCCTTAAGAAAGCTTTACTAGACTTACCAATTTTTGTTAAGAAATGATGTGAAAAGTTATTGTTATATTTTTTAATGTCTTGTAAACAATACTGTGTAATTCTGTTACAAAACAAAGTAAGTCTTCTTAGTTAAGGATTTTGCATTATTTATTACCTATATTACCCGGATTATCTGGATTTTTGATTGTCCGGACTGCCTATTGTCCCAGTTAGTCCGGATAAACAAAGTTTTACTGTATCTAAAAAAGTAGAGCTGATAGAGAAAAACTGATTTCGTATTTAGATTCAGCGCCCCAAATATAGCTAAAATCAGTTCTAAAATCCTAGGCACAAAAATAAAAATTGTTTTTTTTTTGTAGACCTGTGATAATTATTGTTCCTAGTGCTAGTAAGTTCTGAATTTTAGGATTAAGTGTTGCACTCGGTAATAAACCTTAAATAACATCACCTTAAATAACATACCGGTATTTAAGGGGCTGCGTAGCTGCCGCATTGGAGTGTTAACATGTTGAGAAAAGTTTCTCTCTAATTGTCATCTTGCATTTAAATTGTAACGCATTATAGAGAAAGAAATTTTTATTTATACATATGTATTATTTTCATGTTTCAAAATGTGTTTGGGGATGGGGAACAATTGATGATTATATTGGGACAACCGATTCGCAGTGGTAGGCACTGGCCATTCCGCTCCTCACTTGGAAAACTCCTCCGAATTTTACCGGCATCGATCAGTAGATTTTTAAGTGTTTACAGATAACAGAATTTAATATTCTGACAAAATGATGCAATGTAAATTTAAAAAGTAAAAACTCAAGTTCAAAAATACCAAAATGATTTCAAAAATAAAGAAATGACGAGAAGAACCATTTTATACGCGATTATCAGAGACTACCTATCTGCCTAATTCCCTTTCCCTTTCTTCGTTTTATGAAAAGGTAATGCTCCACAAGCCAGAAACGATTACAAATGCATCTGAGAATTTCGATTTCGTAATCTTTAGCTCTCTTTATTGCCTTTTATTTCAATAAAATCATTAAAATTCATAAATTGCGATATCTTGTGATACTTGCTTGCATTGTAAAGTCACCATAAAACAATCTTCCATTTAATTAAGCCTTTGATTTGGTGAAATTTTCCGCAGGGCCTTACTTTTACTTACAAATTAGTCTCATGATACAAAAGATATCTTCATAACGAAATTTTTCCCGACATATGATTATTTCGACTTTCATAGCCCTTTTTTCAGTTTCAAACGTTTTACTTTACAGCTTTTTAACCCGCCTTTAGATCATTTGTGCATTGAGGGGATGATTCATAAATTTTTATCCATGAAAGTTTTCATATTTTAATGAACAAAGTTATACATAGAAGCTAAAGAAATGAAAGATCTGCATCGGGAAATTACTTTTTCTTGGAAAATTAATTGAGTTTAAATATGAAACACATGAAGATTTATAATTTATCATGTTTAAAAATTTAGAAACAGTTTTAATCATTGAATGTTTCGGTTTCTTTTATTTAATTTACTTTCAAATTGAATTTTTCAGTTTTGTAGTATTTTAAAGAAATTTAAAATTAAGAAATTAAATTCTGTGTGTAATATTTAATATCGATTTTGTTTTCTTAGTTACGAATTCCTTCTCGCATTAGTGAAATGAATTTACTTGAACATCTTATTCCTCATTTTATTATATAAAGTAGTTTAGGTTTTGTGTTACAACCTCTCTCATTTTATAAAATTATGTTTTTTATTGATTAAGTTCCATAAAATTAGTTTTCTTTGTAGCTGAGTTTTTAAAGTGGAACGATGAGAGTTCGTTAAGAGATTTATCTAACTATAGAGACTTAACAGTACTTGCTAAAAATAGATTTTGGGAAAATTTTTAATAACAGCCGAACAAATCAAGTTAATAACCTTCGAAAATGTGCAAGTTTCTTATAAAAAGGGAAAATAAATTTATATTATTCTTAATGACATATAAGTGACCTTATTGTATGTTATAACCCGCGCGGTGGCCCAGTTGGCAAGAGAAGCGGGCCAGTGATCTGAACGTCTCAAGTTCGATGCTCGTCACTGAAAATCCACCACCGTGTTCACTAATGGTGGCCGGGGCACGTAAAATAGGTCGTGGCTACAATGTCCTCCAAGTTCTCAAATTTACCTCTGGAGGTTCTGGATGAAGTGTTCCGGTCTCGTCACTTCACTCGGTTCAAAATTACGGAACCGGTCAATTAGCCAAGTTGAACTCCAACCCTTGGGGTGCTAATTCAAAACAGGAGCCGCCCCTTTCAGTCCAAAATTCTATTAGGACCTGGTGAATGGAACCTACAACCAGGGTCATTAACAACAACAACATAGCTTTTTATGCTTGCATGTTCTTATTACCTTATCAGTTTATACTTTAACTTTATAGTTTATACATTAACTTAAATGTTAGACAATTCTAAATACATTGGGAACTACAATTTGTTTATTTAATTATTCTTATCGCGTCATTGGAGTATTTCATAAGTAAAGGGTGAATTCCAAACACCTTAAGCAATAATCACCTTAAGCAATGCTGTGGCTTTTCAGCCACAGCAGGATGGCTCGCAACACAGTTCTTGCAAAAATCCTACAGCCTTTATTTATTTCAATCCTCAGAAATGTGTTGTCGTCGATAATGAAATGTTTTAATTTCGTCCTCGCGTGAAGTTCTCGTGTTCTCCAGTACATCTGCACTTGCCACTTTAACCTGTAAGAGCGTTGCACGAGTCGAAACGTTTAGCCGTCATCGTTTGTTCTAAATTTTATTATTTGGGGCTTCAGAAGACTTTAAGAACCTTGCTAGAAAATTATCCTGAAGACAATCGAAACCAGACAGAAGTCAGCTGTCAACTACGTCTCTCCGAGAAGAATTTAGGACAACAGATCAGTTTTCGTTGAGGATACTCCAAGTCTTTCCTTAAAATGTTTGCGCAAATTTCACATTAAAAGCTCTACCAGCATTCACTGGAGTAAAAAGTTTAGATGGGTGGAAAATGATTAGGCTTGAAAGTTTTCTAATGGACGAAGTGACCCTTTTGGAAAAAAGTTTTTTTGTGTCAATTTTATCCCTCGTGTGCCGGCGCCTTCTGCAAGAAAATTTTACCTATAAAATCTTATTAAATTTTGTCGTGTATTCCCTAACACATATTCTCTTACATTGGCGTTTGCAACACATAACCTATAGTTCAGATTTGGAGTCATATAGTATGCAGCCTAATTGAAGAAAGTAGTACAAGTCGGCAGATTAGAGAACCACAAAAATTGCTATGATTTCACAGTCAAAAATCTGATGTAAAAATTTCAAAGTGGGAGTAGAGTTGAAATAATTATCAAAACTCAAGCTGTAACCCCCTGAACCCTATCTGATAAAGAACCGTCGGTATATATAAAATGTTTAACCTGTTTTTGTTTTTGTTGTTTTCTTATTTCTGTTTTTGTACTTAGGCAAAAATTGACAATTTCAAATTCACCATACTTGATTCTTGAATTTGGTACTATTTTTAATACCATGTACCAGGACCGGAATTTGAACCTGTGTTTTTTAACTTGTACCGTGAAGCCAGTACTGTACTAATAGTGTCCATTATCGACCTCAAATAATTTGTGCAACATTTATCTGTTAAAATGTGAACAAATAATTTTATTAACTGTTATTGAATTAAAATCAGTAATTAAAAAGCGAAATACACTGATTATCAAATATTAAGGAAAAGTCACAAGAATAGCGATTACTCAAAAAGTTACGCATAGAAATTAATGAAACTTATACACATTATACAACACATAGGTAGGTATAAAATAGCAAAAAAGAAATCGCCAGACAATTATGGTGTTATAGAAACTAGCATATGTATACAATGAACAAATCGGATGTGTCAGTTTGGTTTAGGAAAATTACCTTTAATATGGCGTATGATCCCCCCGAGAAGCAATACAGCACATACAGCGATGTGTGATGCTGTCAAATATGCGGTCTATGAGTTCGGTAGGAAGTGAGAGCCATTGCACTTGCAAAGCAGTTGAAGGCGTGGCTAGGGTCCTAGGAGGACGATTAAGAGCAGCTATACGTCGTCTTAAAGCGTCCCAAACATGCTTGATAGGATTCAGGTCCGGTGATCAAGCTAGCCACACCATGCGCTGAATTATTCCCTGCTCAAGATAAGCATCCACGATGCGAGACCTGTGCGGTCTCGCGTTATCGTCCTGTAGCACGAAAGCATCACCTATTGCCCCGGCATAAGAGCGCACATAAGCATCAAGGATGTCATCTCTATAGGTGTGAGCATTCATATTTCCACGGGGAAGGACATGGAGGTCTGTGCGTCCACCCAAAGAGATGCCACCCCAAACACAGACACTGCCTGATCCGCATACATTTCTTTCACGGATGTGTGGAGGATGAAAACGAGTTCCAGGTTCTCTCCAAATCAAAATACGCCTACTATCGCTTTGGAGGTTAAACCTGGACTCATCCGTAAAGAGAACAGCCCTCCATTGATCTCGCGTCCAGTGGACATGTTGACGTGCTCACTGCAAACGTTCCCGCCTATCACGTGACGTGAGCGGGACGCAAATGGCTGGTCGCCTCGCAAATATATTACATTCGTGAAGCTTTCTACGCACGGTTGACGTTGATACCAATCTTCCAGAGCTTGCAGACGGATCTGTTCAGATGGTGTTCAGACTGAGTTGCGGTTTTATTCCTTTGTGCGCATAATGACAAATATCTGTCATCGGCATTCGTCGTAGCCTATGGCCGTCCTTGGCTGAACCTCCTGGATGCTGAATCCATGGTTAGAAATTGTTACCGAAGTCTATGAACCCCAGACGGACTCACATTTAGCCATCTGGGCACTTCTGTCTGACTTTGTCCTGTCTCTAGTCTCCCAATAACTCGCCATCGTAGTTATTTGGTCAAATGATGCCTGGAGGTCATTGTTACAATTTGGCTATGCCAGATGTCTAATCTCAGCCTCGCAGCGACAATTGTCACCTTGCTCTGAGACATGCACTTTTATGCTCCTCGCAAATGACGTATCCCGACTGCAGCGCCACTATTTTGCATAATGTAGTATTATTCATCACCTTCTATTTAACGACATATTCAAATTTTAAACAGATTGGCCTAATTTTGAACGTGTTATCCCTCTTTTTGTGATGTTTCCTTAATTTTTGATAACTAGTGTAGATGCACATTTTTTTCATAAAAATAAAACAAAAATCTGCTTTGCAGTGAGAACTGACAGTGACAACATCATACACATTAGGAACAAATGAATCTATATATCTGGGGCACATGCAAGCACATTATTATTTTAACAATAAAATTAATTTGGTCAAAATGGGGAAAAAAAATCAGAGTTTCTGAAGAAAAGTCTTTATTTTTCTGACATAAAATTTTTTGAATTTATACCTAAATAGTCTTCCTAATGGATTTACGAACTTGAAATAAATTGATTGCTTTAAGGTGGTAATAGGATCCAATTTAAAGTCAACCATTCGTGATCTAAAAATCACACTTGGGGAAAGAATATAGCTTTGTAATTGAATCGTCACTACTTTGGGATCTGCAATAATTATCGAGAAACACTTGAAACATAAGGCGAAGAAAATGGAGTAGAGGTTCTGTTTCCGTTTTCTATTAATTAAAAGGCTTTTTTTACTTTTCAATGAAACTCAAAGCCAGACATAGAATATAATAGTTTCAACCATATAAAGAAAATATAATTAGTGTTAATTTCTTAAAATGTACACGTTAAAGTTGAATTCGTAAATGAAATCTTGAATCCCCATAAATGTCATAATTCTTTTTTTTAATCTCATAAAAAATTTGTATCGTAAAAAAGACACAACTTATTTCTAAAAAATGTTATTTAAAGCTTAAATTATTGTAAGTTCATAGATTCATATATGCATTCGCATTCTTGTTTCATGAATTTTCAGATTTTGATCGATTACTCTTCTAAAATAATTTAAATAAGGAAAATATTTATGAAGAATTTCCTTTACTTCTAAATACTAAGATTTCGAATAATGAAGAAGTGAGGGATTTTTTTTACATCATGGGGTCATGTACTATATTCGTAACAATAACAACGTGTTACGGACAAAACGCATACCACATGTTACTATAAATGCACCAGAAAATTTGCTAAAAAGTTGTTCATATGATTGCCCCAATGAAAATGTCCCCAATTAAATCATTTACCTATCAACATTTTTAGTATCAAACACATCAATATCTAAACATAACGATATGTCATTATTATTTTGTCCATCTTTTATCTTAAGAATTCACAGAAAAATATATCATGAAAATTAAATATTTTATGCCAATGAAAAACTATTAGTAGGCTAAATTATGACTTATAGATAGATCTATTAATTTGGTAAATATATCTTATGAAGTTTCTTAAAATGTAAAAAACTGAATATTCGGATATTTAGTTACAATTTTTTTTAAATATGAAATTTCAAACACAATATCTCTTACTTTCATCTGGATGAAGTAAATTTAGATTTCTAATGCAGGTAATCATTCATTACCTTTACTAGTTTTACATCTCAGCATTTAGTATATATATATCTCCTGAAAACTTGTGCTTTAAAAATAAGAACAAAAAAAACAGGGATTTTGTTACTTTAAAATATTTACAGTCAGTACTAAAAGAATGAATTCAAACAAACACACAGAAACAAACAAACACACACACACACACACATATATATATATATATATATATATATATATATATATATATATATATATATATATATATATATATATATATACATACATATATATATATATATATATACATATATATATATATACACATATATATATATACACATATATATATATACACATATATATATACACACACATATATATACACACACATATATATATATATATATATATATATATATATATATATATATAACACAGACAAACAGGCAAAGAAGAGAGTTTTGGAGGAGCATGTGTTCAAAACAAATGCAATCCAATAACAATTAATTATATTTTATATTAAAGTTATTTTAACGAATTTTAAATTATAGAGAGTATTTCAACGATTGTAAATGAAAAAGTCTAAAAGTTTTTCTTCAATTTTATAACACAACCCTCTTTCCAGAACACGAACACTACAAACATCTGCAGAAAACTCGTAAAAGTACATTGTACGAATATGGGAATGTTCAAGTTACTCGTTCATCTAGTGACTCTACACATTAATAAAAAAAAGCTTTGAAACTCCACTTCTAAATCTAAGATGGGATCAAGTAAATAGGAACTCGAATTTCTTGAAGTAGTACATTAAAAGTATTTTAGAAGGATTGGACGATTTGAGGATTTAGAAATTTGAAACCCAATATATTTTTAAATTTTGTAATTTAATTTAATGTGTTGGAATGGGGATGACACAGCGTTATTTTGGTATTTTTAGTATTTTATAATAAAATATTAAGTGAACGACGATTTCCTGATACCAGGGGCTAGGCCTATGAAATGTACTTGTCATTTCAAATTATTTCTTTAAATATGGTGGGTGAGATTAACATGGGGATTTCAAAACTAGTTGTACAATGCTGAAGTCTATCTGTTAATATACTTACTGGTATGTTTGGGTTGACATTGTTTATTTTGTAAATTTAAATATTCCAAAAATTGCCATGGTAAAGGTCAACAATTTTTTTCCCATTCTGAAAAGGTTTTGTTTAATAACTTATGGAATTGTTTTATATGAGATGCAGGAAATGAAATTATTTATCCAAGGGCCCATTTATGTCATACTTTTGCAACGGGACTAAATTTTCAACACTTTTAAATATCCCTTATTGAATACAAGTGAAAAATAGCAATATCTCAAGTAACATTATCTCATGTCAAGAAATAATGTTTAAAAACCTTCATATATATTGGTATAACACTGGTTTTTAAACTTTTTCTGAAAGGGGATAGACAGATCATGGCAACTTCAGACAGGATCTTAATTATTAATATTGAATATCCTTAACTTTAAAATTCGATTTTCATTTAAAAATAAATTGGAGAAAAAAAGAAATTTTATTCCGCACAAAATCTAACAATGAAGGTTAGTAAAGTGGAATATTTAACAAATACAAAAAGGAAAACAATACGACATAACGCAGTATTTTTATAAGTTTTAAATTTAGTGTTAAAAATGTACGCTAACTCACCCACAGAATGAATAAGGGAGAAAGACATACATAGTACTTGCACAATATGTGATGTAAAACCTGCATCACTGTAGACTGATAGCATATATATAACGCATAATTATTATGAAGGAAAAAAAATCAGTAATGGAAAAACAAATAAATAGAAAAAATTGCTGACATGTTGTATCATAAACCTAAAAATAAAAAGATGAATATGCTGTAAATGGTATTTGATAAAAAAATGTAATAGCATACCTCAATATTTTTATAAGTTTTAAATTTAGAGTTGACAATGTACGCTAACTCACCCACACAATGATTAAGGGAGAAAGACATACATAGTACATGCATAATATGTGATATAAAAACTGCATCACTGTAGATAGATAGCATAAATAAGACGCATAATTAGTATGAAGAAAAAATCAACAATAGAAAAATAAATAAATAGAAAAGTTGCTGACATGCTGTATTATAAACCTATGTAAGGTATACACAAGATTCGAACTTTTGAATTAATGAATTAAAGAAGCTGCTTCAGATATGCTAATTTTGGCATACGCGCTTAGTATAAATACCACGCAGCGTCATTAATGAAAAAGGGGAGGTTGTTAAGGTTGAAAAGGTGTTATCCTGCGCTAGTGCTTAGCGGGCCAGAAGTTTACATGGCAGTACTGCTGGTTTGACTTACTGTTCGTGAGTATAAAAATATATTGTTCTTGAAAGTTGTGTTTATACATTCCGTACAAGTAGTACGCATGCTTATTGCTGTAAAAGCCAATTATATGTGCAACGAATTCAATAAACATTGTTTCATGTATAAACTGAATTTGCATAAAATACAAATAGAGTACCCCCTTAATAGAAACTCTATACTGGCGCCCGAAAATATATATACCCTGGTAGTTAGCGTTACATTTGTAACGAACAACATAATTGAAATTAAAAACTGTGTACTGTGTACTTATACTGATAAAATTGTTGCAAGTACTTATATACTATTTAAAAAATGAGTGTTGTAGAACAAAATCCTGCTGGAAATTTCCCTCGGGTAATTATGGTTCAGCATTTTGCGCCATTCGAAGACACCTTCAATGGCGGCCCCTCAAGCCAATTCCTAAAGAAAATTGAGCATTACTTTCAGCAACAATGCACCCCAGAGGGGGATAAACTTAAAATTGCTCTAGCCGCTTTAAGAGGTAGTGCATATCAGTGGTACACGTGTATGCAAAGCAGTAATCTGATTTTTGACTATTTGTCATTCAAGCAACAGTTTCTTAGTGTTTTTCCAAAGACCTTTAATCAAAGTGAAATTGAAGCGGAAATTTATTCGCTAAGGCAACGTGAAGGTCAGTCTGCATTAGATTTTAGAAAATAAATCATCTGACACTTCTATTGATGCTATACCTGATATTTTAGATGATATTCACACATCTGTTAATGAAGGAAATTTAGTAGATGACGAAGTATGCGTTACGGAAGTTAGTGAATACTTATTAGTTGACGACAATAAAAATTCTTTAAACGATAGTAGGAACTCGCTAGGTAATGATGATATTATTTCAAGTTTCCATCCGAATGAGGATGCTGTAGGCCAGGTTGATAATATGGTTTTAAATAAAGTACATGAAAACCATACTGAGAGTCAGGATGAAAAGTTGACACAGAGTTATACTGTAAGTAGTTTAGCTGATGCTTCGGAAGTTATAGACGCAGGTTGCATTAAAACGCACCAGTACGAAAAGCTTAATCTTCCTAAAACTGAAGCAGTGTTAAAGAATTTAAATGATAACGATTCTGATATTGCAAGTTTCAAAGAGACTTTTTCGTCAAAAGAGGATAAAACTAAAGTTAAGGGGGATAAAAAACGTGAAAAAGCGCCTTCAGGTTCCAGCATTAAAACTGCAAATACTTAAGTAATTAAGGTGGTAAACAAGAAGTTGCATAAGCACCAATACCAAAAACAGAGTCAGTTTGTTGAAAAAAATGACACAAGTAGAGAGATAAAGCCAGTAACTAAACACGTTGGTGCGGCGTATAAATTTGACAAAATAGAATCTGCATTAAAATCTAATACCGATACAAGCAAAAGTACGAAGCAAAGTAAGGTGTGCACTACAAAAACTCTATCAAAGGATGAACGTGGTACACATAAGGTACACAAGGTTATCAAATGGAAGAATGACAATTTTAAAGCTCCTTTGCATAAGTACAGGAAACGCAAGATATCAGCCGCCCAGCAAGGTTGGCCTCCTCCCAAGAGACCTCCTGTCCATCGTCAAGCCGGACCAGCGCCTCAGGACCAACGACCTGCTGCACGAAGGATGCCCACACGGTCAACGAACCCCTTTACTAGGACTGCGACCATCAAGAGAGGTTCCACGGATTGGACAGACTGGTGCAAGGAAGTTGCTGCATTCATGAGGAACAAGTCTTGTATCAACTTTCTTATTCTAACTCCCACCCTTTAATAAAACCGAACCAAATTGGTTTGAAGTTCCCCATTGTATATACTGTGTAAACATTTTGAGGGGAAGGAGTGAGCCACTGAAAAAAAAAACGGCATACTGTTGTTTTATAAATTTTTGAAGGGGACATGTAGTGACTAGAAAAAAAATACATACTGCACAATATACCAATTAACCACTAATGTACTAACTTCACAAAAAAATAACACATATACATTATAAATTGGGGGAGAGCAGATACAGTCAAGAAATGTCATGCTGTGCAATTGTGTTGTCACTTTTAATTAAAATAGATATTTTAGGGCGCAGTTGGCATCCCAGTATCCGCAACTCTGCAAATCCACTGTTTGATGGTGTCACCTGGACCCTTCGGGGTTAGTTTTGTAAAATGGTAGTGGCGTTTTTCCTCCACACAACGTGTGGAAGGTTTTTTTGACTTTGCCACCCATTATGTCAAAAGTCAGACCAGCACGCGTTTTCAATTAGTTAACTGAAGCCGTTCAGACCTCAGTAACCTAATTTTTTTTTTCGAGGGAGGCCAGTGTAAGGTATACACAAGATTCGATTCACAAGAATCGAACTTTTGAATTAATGAATTAAAGAAGCTGCTTCAGATATGCTAATTTCGGCATACGCGCTTAGTATAAATACCACGCAGCGTCATTAATGAAAAAGGGGGGATGTTGTTAAGGTTGAAAAGGTGTTATCCTGCGCTAGTGCTTAGCGGGCCAGAAGTTTACATGGCAGTACTGCTGGTTTGACTTACTGTTCGTGAGTATAAAAATATATTGTTCTTGAAAGCTGTGTTTATACATTCCGTACAAGTAGTACGCATGCTTATTGCTGTAAAAGCCAATTATATGTGCAACGAATTCAATAAACATTGTTTCATGTATAAACTGTGTTTGCTTCAACTTCAAATAGAGTGCCACTTCAAATTATATACACCCAAGTCTGGGTAGAAGTGAGCATAGATTCTCTATACCTAAAAAGAAAAAAGTGAATATACTGGAAATGGTATTTGAAAAAAATGTAATCCCGCATGTCTCTGAAATAGTTTAGTTGGTACGATACGAGCTTAGAAATTCGGAAACCACTGTTCGAATCCAAATCCTAGCAAACGATATGAGCATAGAGTGGAAGTAACGTGTTATCCCCCTCTCCAAAAATCCTATTTAATTGTTGAAAGCAAATACTCGAAAAATGAAATACGCTAAATTTAAACCCAAGAAACTCGAGGATCTACCCTTTTCTAAGTCACCTTTGCATATATCCCTCTCTGAGGTCATATCACTGTTGCCATGGCATCAATGAAAACATCACCAAATAATTCAGTCATTCGATATGCGCACGGAACACATATTTTGAAATTAAAAGAAAAAGTTTAGCATGCACAACATTTCTGATAAATCGTTTTTACTTCTTGAGAAAATAAATCAATTCTTCCAAAGTTACAAATATAAGTTAGAAAGAATAAAAAGGTTTAAAATCCACTTTATTTACCTTCATTGTTAGTTTTTGTACGGAATAAAATTTCTTTTTTTCTCCGATTTATTTTTAAATGAAAGTCGAATTTTATAGTTATAAAAGAACCAAGTAATCCATGTTCAGAATTTAATATTCCAAGATGCGGTGTGGGTGAGGGAGGAAAGCATTTAGATAATTTCTTTTCAAAATATTCGAATGTGAAATATTGTGGAATTCGAAAAGAAATTAATATTTTAGTCTTTTGTTCAGTCCATTATTCTTCTTTTCTGTTTTATCTGAGCTGATTAATTAAAATACTTCTGCAAACAGACGGATTTTAAATTTCAAACAATTTGTTACGTTTTTATGAGTAAAAAATAAAATGATATTTTGTGTGGAATGCTTGCGTTATTTGATTTTTATTCTGGTGTTTAGAACTAGCAGTGCAGTGCATGTGATAACTTGTAACTGTGGTTCAGTAAATGTGAAATCAGTAATATGGTTAAGGTTTATCACTGATTGTTCATTAAGAATGCTGCATGTATATAGTGCAACGGCAATCATTGTAATTGCGATATTTGCATTTGTTAAACCATAAGGCGTCAGTTTAGGTCTCTCAGAGTGATTAGCGAAGACCACAAGCCTAAGTAAAACACGTCTCACAACCGGTTGAGATAGAATGGTACAGTTTTCGTTAGGGTCCTAAAACAAACTGAGGAGTCTCGAAGAGATTTCTGCAAACGGAGAATTACTCCTCTTATTCTCTACAGGATAGTGGTTCTTAAACTTTTGCTGATGAGGTCAACAGCTTGACAAAAGAATAGTCCCAACCAACACTTTTAGAGGCGAAAATAGGTTTAATTTTATGAAAAAACAAACTATTTGTGATGAACAACTTTAATAAAAAGTTACAAATAAATTGAATAATAATTACGATATTTCTATTTGCTAAACCATAAGGCGTCAGTTTAGGTCTCTCAGAGTGATTAGCGAAGACCACGACAAGCCTAAGTGAAACACGTCTCACAACTGGTTAAGATAGAATGGCGGAGTTTTCGTTATAAAGGGTCCTAAAACAAACTGAGGGGTTTCGAAGAGATGTCTGCTAATTGGAAATTACTCCTCTTATTCTCTACAGGATAATGGTTCTTAAACTTTTGCTGATGAGGTCAACAGCTTGACAAAAGAATAGTCCCAACCAACACTTTTAGAGGCGAAAATAGGTTTAATTTTATGAAAAAACAAACTATTTGTGATGAACAACTTTAATAAAAAGTTACAAATAAATTGAATAATAATTACGATATTTCTATTTGCTAAACCATAAGGCGTCAGTTTAGGTCTCTCAGAGTGATTAGCGAAGACCACGACAAGCCTAAGTGAAACACGTCTCACAACTGGTTAAGATAGAATGGCGGAGTTTTCGTTATAAAGGGTCCTAAAACAAACTGAGGGGTTTCGAAGAGATGTCTGCTAATTGGAAATTACTCCTCTTATTCTCTACAGGATAATGGTTCTTAAACTTTTGCTGATGAGGTCAACAGCTTGACAAAAGAATAGTCCCAACCAACACTTTTAGAGGCGAAAATAGGTTTAATTTTATGAAAAAACAAACTATTTGTGATGAACAACTTTAATAAAAAGTTACAAATAAATTGAATAATAATTACGATATTTCTATTTGCTAAACCATAAGGCGTCAGTTTAGGTCTCTCAGAGTGATTAGCGAAGACCACGACAAGCCTAAGTGAAACACGTCTCACAACCGGTTAAGATAGAATGGCGGAGTTTTCGTTATAAAGGGTCCTAAAACAAACTGAGGGGTTTCGAAGAGATGTCTGCTAATTGGAAATTACTCCTCTTATTCTCTACAGGATAATGGTTCTTAAACTTTTGCTGATGAGGTCAACAGCTTGACAAAAGAATAGTCCCAACCAACACTTTTAGAGGCGAAAATAGGTTTAATTTTATGAAAAAACAAACTATTTGTGATGAACAACTTTAATAAAAAGTTACAAATAAATTGAATAATAATTACGATATGTCTATTTGCTAAACCATAAGGCGTCAGTTTAGGTCTCTCAGAGTGATTAGCGAAGACCACGACAAGCCTAAGTGAAACACGTCTCACAACCGGTTAAGATAGAATGGCGGAGTTTTCGTTATAAAGGGTCCTAAAACAAACTGAGGGGTTTCGAAGAGATGTCTGCTAATTGGAAATTACTCCTCTTATTCTCTACAGGATAATGGTTCTTAAACTTTTGCTGATGAGGTCAACAGCTTGACAAAAGAATAGTCCCAACCAACACTTTTAGAGGCGAAAATAGGTTTAATTTTATGAAAAAACAAACTATTTGTGATGAACAACTTTAATAAAAAGTTACAAATAAATTGAATAATAATTACGATATGTCTATTTGCTAAACCATAAGGCGTCAGTTTAGGTCTCTCAGAGTGATTAGCGAAGACCACGACAAGCCTAAGTGAAACACGTCTCACAACCGGTTAAGATAGAATGGCGGAGTTTTCGTTATAAAGGGTCCTAAAACAAACTGAGGGGTTTCGAAGAGATGTCTGCTAATTGGAAATTACTCCTCTTATTCTCTACAGGATAATGGTTCTTAAACTTTTGCTGATGAGGTCAACAGCTTGACAAAAGAATAGTCCCAACCAACACTTTTAGAGGCGAAAATAGGTTTAATTTTATGAAAAAACAAACTATTTGTGATGAACAACTTTAATAAAAAGTTACAAATAAATTGAATAATAATTACGATATGTCTATTTGCTAAACCATAAGGCGTCAGTTTAGGTCTCTCAGAGTGATTAGCGAAGACCACGACAAGCCTAAGTGAAACACGTCTCACAACCGGTTAAGATAGAATGGCAGAGTTTTCGTTATAAAGGGTCCTAAAACAAACTGAGGGGTTTCGAAGAGATGTCTGCTAATTGGAAAGTACTCCTCTTATTCTCTACAGGATAGTGGTTCTTAAACTTTTGCTGATGAGGTCAACAGCTTGACAAAAGAATAGTCCCAACCAACACTTTTAGAGGCGAAAATAGGTTTAATTTTATGAAAAAACAAACTATTTGTGATGAACATCTTTAATAAAAAGTTACAAATAAATTGAATAATAATTACGATATGTCTATTTGCTAAACCATAAGGCGTCAGTTTAGGTCTCTCAGAGTGATTAGCGAAGACCACGACAAGCCTAAGTGAAACACGTCTCACAACCGGTTAAGATAGAATGGCAGAGTTTTCGTTATAAAGGGTCCTAAAACAAACTGAGGGGTTTCGAAGAGATGTCTGCTAATTGGAAAGTACTCCTCTTATTCTCTACAGGATAGTGGTTCTTAAACTTCTGCTGATGAGGTCAACAGCTTGACAAAAGAATAGTCCCAACCAACACTTTTAGAGGCGAAAATAGGTTTAATTTTATGAAAAAACAAACTATTTGTGATGAACAACTTTAATAAAAAGTTACAAATAAATTGAATAATAATTATGATATGTCTATTTGCTAAACCATAAGGCGTCAGTTTAGGTCTCTCAGAGTCTTTGTGATGAACAACTTTAATAAAATGGTGTAATTATAACGTATAAAACATTAATATCGTAAAGGTAAACTTAATAGAAAACATAAAATACCGTGAAAGCTTTAAAAAATAATGAAAATTTTTAGTTTGCATTTGTTGTAGTAGCTGTAAAATTGCTGCGAAGCTGCGAAATTGCTATGATGCTGTGACTACGTGTCACAGAAAATAAGTCAGGAATTTTTAAGCAAAACAGGGACTCGACTTTTTTCTTACTCGAAGGGTCAGAAAACGGAAAAATCATAGGAATTTTTTTTGTTTGAAAAAAAATTCTGAAAAGGACTTTTTTTGTTCCCAGTTTTATAAAATTGTTAAATTCGTGGCTGTTTTGAAACAGCACAACTAATTTTTTTATCACTGCTGACTTCACGGAATACTTCTTGTTTTTTTCTGACCACTCCTGGTCTGCTGACCACCGATTAAGTACAATGCCTTAGGGGAGAATAGGAGACGCACGAGTGAAAAGTTGTGTCATGGTATAACACATCTCTCCGGATATTAGATGGTTCCGTGTTTGATTCACCAGCTAGCTAGTAGTACGAGCATTTTAACAGGTGAAAGGTTTGAATATTGAGAAAAACAGATCAGATATGTCGTTATAGTGCGTCTGAACATATAAAGTGATTCAAACGAAATCAGATCCATACACCCTCTCCCTGGTCTGTTTATGAAGAAGGCGAATATGAGGAATATTGGTCAAGGAATGGTGTCATGGCAGACCTCATCTTTCCGGAAATCAGAAGATCCCCTTTTTGATTCACCTGCTAGCTAGTAGTATTTTAAGAAAGAACACAATTGAGTAAGGCGTAAAAATAAATCGTAGGTCTTGGTCTAGTGTGCCTGAACAAATAAAGTGATTCAAACGAAATCAGATCCACACACCCTCTCCCTGGTCCGTTTATGAAGAAGGCGAATATGACGCATATTGGTCAAGATATTGTGTCATGGCAGACCTCTTCTTTCCGGAAATCAGAAGATCCCCGTTTCGATTCACCTGCTAGCTAGTAGTATTTTAGGAGAGAACAAAATTGAGTAATGAGTAAAAATAAATCGGAGGTGTTGGTCTAGTGTGCCTGAACAAATAAGTGATTCAAACGAAATCAGATCCATACACCCTCTCCCTGGTCTGTTTATGAAGAAGGCGAATATGAGGCATATTGGTCAAGGAATTGTGTCATGGCAGACCTCATCTTTCCGGAAATCAGAAGATCCCCGTTTTGATTCACCTGCTAGCTAGTAGTATTTTAAGAAAGAACAAAATTGAGTAATGAGTAAAAATAAATCGGAGGTGTTGGTCTAGTGTGCCTGAAGAAATAATGTGATTAAATCGAAATCAGATCCATACACCCTCTCCCTGGTCAGTTTATAAAGAAGGCGGATATGAGGCATATTGGTCAAGGAATGGTGTCATGACAGACCTCATCTTTCTGGAAATCAAAAGATCCCCATTTTGATTCACCTGCTAGCTTGTAGCATTTTAAGAGAGAACAAAACTGAGTAATGCGTAAAAATAAATCGGAGGTGTTCGTCTAGTGTGCTGAACAAATAAAGTGCTATTAGTCAAGATGTGGTGTCACGGTATAGCCGTCTTTATGGAAAGAAGAAGTATCCGGGTTTGATTCAGGGACTAGAGTTGAAAGGATTTTGGTAACTCTTGATGTACATGGTATTTAAATTTGACTTTCTACATCAGATTGGTTTAACACACACAACAACTCCCAGAATAGATAAAACCCCATTTTAATGAGTTACAACAAAATTTAGGACTTAGTTGCAAAACTACATGTACTAGACTATAAAAACTTACTAAATGAATAATGAGCTAACAGAAACAGTGTTCAGTTAACAGTGTACAGTGTTCTAAGCTTGCATTAGAAACTCATTTTATATCCGGGTTGAGAGATGCGTCAGTCAAAATTTGCATTAATCGTTAGTAAAATAATTGTTCGTTTGCGAGAAGTCGCATGCAGCTCTTGTGCTGCCTCAAGTCACCACAGATTGTTTATTGGCAGAAAAGTGTACAGAAGTGTCATAAGAGTTTTCTTGAAGAATCAAAGAGATTCGAAATAAGTCAATTCAATACACATAGTCACATATCTTTCCCATGTCAGTTTAAGGTGAAGAAAATCTTTGAAGGCGAAGTCATATCGTTGGAGAATTAGTGTCGTGGTGCATCACACCTTTCCTGAGAGCAGAGGATTTTGGGTTTCATTCAGGGGCTAGTAAGTAGAAAGAGATAAAAGGGTTGACTAATGAAAGAAAATGGAGCAGAGGTGTCGTTATAGGGCACCCGAACAAAGAAAGTTAATTCGAGCGGAATCAGCTCCATCACTCCTTCCCTAGTTTCTTTCAAGTAGGCGAAAATATAAGGACCATTAGTGAAGAATTTTTGACGACTTAGAACTAATTAGCACATCTGTCGAAAACCAAAAAGACACCGACCAGCCAACTCAGTAACATCAGTTGTAAGGCTACGAAAGTCCGTCTTGGAGGATTAATGATGGCATACCATTTATTGAGAGAAAAATAACAAAATTATTACTAAAATAAGCAGACGATGGGGTACATCAAGCATGACTCCGCAACATCACGCTATAGCCATACAAGAAAAGCAACACCTGTGTAGTCTCCAATGTGTGTCCGCCAGTATAAAAGGAAAAGAATTGATTTTTACATGGCGACAGCGATAGGGGGTTACGGACAGTTGTGTGCCATTACTGTTTCCAAACTACACTTTCCTATGTAATAATATGCGTAAACAAATAAAAGGAAAGAAAAGAGATAGCCTTGGTACCATAAATAAGTAATGCAAGAAATAAAGATTATATACTACAGGAATAAGAATTCAGAACGTTTAGTAACAAATAAATAAAGCCCTATTTTGTCAAGTTAGGGTTTGGCTCCAGCAAATCTATCTACAAGGTGCGCCCATAAAGTAACCGGACAATTTTTTTATAAATAAGAAAAATATGACTCACCTTCAAATAAATTAATCTCCTTCAAAATAATCACCAAAGGTGTCTATAAAATTTTTCCAACGTTTTTCCAAGTCATCGAAACACTGTTTATAGGCGTTGGAACTAACCGTTCGCAAAATACGCGTAACATTTCATTTAATATCCGAGCCATTTTCAAATCGCTGTCCTTTCATGGATTTTGCATTTTTTGATTACAAAGGATTTATTCACCACGAATTTGTTCCTGAAAACCAAACATTTAAACAGTATTTTTACGAGGAGGTGCTTTTTCGATTAAGAAACAGGAAAAGGCGAGTTAGGAAGGAACTGTTTGATTCTGGGAATTGGTTTCCTTTACACGATAATGCTAGGCCCCATACAGCAATTTCTCTACAACAATATCTTGCTAAGTATTCAATTTCAGTGATAAATCACCCACCGTATTCCCCCGACTTATCGCCAACTGATTTTTTCCTTTTTCCGAAGCTTAAGATGGCCACGAAAGGACAGAGATTCGAAAAGATCTCGGATATTAAATCAAATGTTACGCGTATTTTTCGAACGGTTAGTTCCAACGCCTATAAACAGTGTTTCGATGACTCGGAGAAACGTTGGAAAAATTGCATAGACTCCTTTGGCGATTATTTTGAAGAAGATAAATTTATTTGATGGTGAGTCATATTTTTCTTATTTATAAAAAAATTGTTCGGTTACTTTATGGGCGCACCTTGTACATACACGGATGTGATTGCTTTTATTTTTATATTTCGGAATAAAGTTTAAAAACTTTATTCCGATCCATTTAGTTGATCCTCTGATGCAGTTAGGAATATTGTAAGATACATTTTGTCATCAGTAAAAGAGTTCTGCACCAACACAAACCCTAGTAGCACAACTACGTCGGACTGACGTCGGTTTTCAGAGGCTATCCGACGACACCCATGTCCGCAACCCCAACGGTCAAACCGACGTCAGTTCCGACGTCGGACCAAACACAGAAGACAGTAGCGTGAGGTGATTCCTCCTGACACAAATTATGTTTTTTAAACAAAACCGGAAAGCTAAAAAAAGCTTATCAAACAACGAAAAAACTTCAATTGCTATCAAAAAGCTATAAAAGCTTTCAGAAATGGTTAATATCCATAATCTCGTATCTCATTTTTTACACTGACTTTCTAAATATATAAAGATATTATCCTAAAAGAACGAACGTATAAAACTTGCCGTTTAAAATATCTTAAGAAAAATTACTTCTTGGGTAGAAGAAAAGCGAAATTCGACGCGACTAACTTACATCGATATAGAGTCGGAAAGCGACCGTTGGCGTCCAGTCAGTTTCAAGTCGGATTTCAAAGCCGACGTTTGCAGTAGGCGTGGCCCAACGTATACGTGCTACTTGGGTAAGGTATGCCAGCAAACAACAGTCAGGTTAAAATTATATAAATTTAAATAAAAATGTACTCTGACCAGACGAAAGAAGGATGGAAGCTGTGATTGAATTCCATATAGTCACATATTTAGGTCGTACAGAAACGAATGACACAAATTTTGTCACAGGGCGGAATAAAATTTATTAACAGAAAACAGATAGTAGATATAATACCCCGGCCAAGTCAATGTACTTCTTCCATTTGGCTGGTAGGTCCCGGAGAGCTTTGGTAAACTATTCTTTGGGGGTGTTATGCACCACCTACGGACAATTGCATGCAATTCCGCAGAAGATTGAACGTGTTGGTCCCTGACTGCGTGGGCTTGATGCATACTTCCACTCTATGGAGCTGCGTTTTTTGTTTTATTTTTGAAGGGGGGGTCGTGCAAAAACCACGACTCACCCCCCGTGACTAGGAGGGCGAAGAAGTCATCCGGATCGGCATCGTGTAGTGCAAGATGTTCTGTTGTGGTGTGAGTGCATGAGCCCCCCCCCCCCACCTGGGCGCACACCTTCATAATCTCCAAATCGTCAAGCACAAACGCCTGCATTGTTCCTAGCGCAAGTTCTGTATCTTCCTGCATCTCGTTGAATGTTATGCGCCTGTTCACCGTGATCAAACCCGACACGGCTGCCACATTTGCTGCTGTATGCGACGTTGCTGGTCCCCCCGTGCTGACACCTTTGGCCGCAGTCTCCACTCCACTGCTGAAGTTGTAGACGGTACGCCTTGAGGGTGCTTTTCCCGCACACCGAAACCATGCAACGATGGATCTCTGTATCCCCTCCTTCCATAAGAATCACGCTGTCCAACGCTGACCGTGATAGTCACCTTCCTTGATTTGTTGTCCATGCTCTCAATGACAGCGGTAAAAGGGATGAGCGCTGACTCATACCTTTCGCCTGCAGCCAGCGCCATCTATGCATCCCTCGTAGCTCACGCCCCCTTGTGTCTATTTCACTGGTTTTCCCTGTCGCATCGTGTATACTTTCGTTATGAGAGCCGTCGTGTCAATCATTTCTGTACGACCCTAGTACAAAAAGCTATTGAATAATTTTATGACATAATACTTGCTCGGACAGTACCAAAGAGAGAAAGATACTCAGGCTTACCTTTTTCGTCTCCATTCATTATTTCAAAATCTGTGTGAAGCGGCCCGTCTCGGGATCTTGACACTGTTCCACACCATCTTTTTCAAATCTTAATCACGTTCGTCAAGCAAAAGCTCCTTTTCGTAAAACTGCCCCCTATAAATTAATTTTATGGATATTGAGAACTAATGGGTGCTGAATAACTGCATTGAACATGCCTTCTAAAAAGTCAAAAGTTGTAGTACTACAACTTTTGACTACAAGTTGTAGTCAAAAGTTGTAGTTGACTCCAACAGCCATCTCTTAGTTCTTCAAGTTAAAAAAAGAAGGGTGGGCAGAAATGTGTTATCCTATTCCCGGATCACTGGCTATACCGTCGAGCTTTTGAGCCCTAATCTCCCCGTTCTTTTCCTGAAAGCCCGGAGGAAAACGCATGGGCAGGCATACACCCTATGAATTTATAGATCGCCAATCTCAAGATGGTCCTTTGTAGGCATTCAAAGTGTTCAAAAAAACGGTGGCACTTTCAGGATATGGAATTGCCTTTCTCTCTGCCATTTACTCAGCTGATTAACAGCTCGTAACTAAATAGGAAATATTCACCTAACCAGTCAAATGCATATGTGACTGGCACCCTCTGGGAAACTTCCCGTTTCTAATTCAAAGTTATAGTCAGTGTTTAAATAGTATTTATTTTCAACTGTAGACTAGCAATTCCTTAGTCATTGCAAATCTACAGATGTAAAGCATATTCTTTAAGCAATTGTGACAGGAAGGAATTTGTTTTATGTTCGACTCCTTTTCTATTCATGGATAATGCCTTTAAAAATATTTTATATTTTTAGGGTTTCTCATCTTTTGATGATGGTCTAAATAAATGATTCACCAGAAGAGGAACCCTAAACAGCTAAACAGAAACTACAATCTAGGCCAACACAATACGTGTTTTATGGCACTTCTATTGGTACTGAAGAGTCATAAACCACGTTAAGCAAACATGTTCTCTTAAATTCTCCCTTTTGTAAGAGCGACAACATCGAAACTTTAAAAATATTACAGAAAAAGCTGTATTGATTTCTAGAAAATAAATTTGGAATAGGTTAAACCGCTTATTCTTCTGTTCATCTCTGCATGATAGATAAGCCAAAAAGATGGTGTTTTTTTTCATTTGTGAATATCAAAATTGTAATATCCTCCCTTTTTCTAAATTATACTTTTATTGGGCTGCTTCGAGAAATTTTAGTTTCTATTTAATTGATCATATTTTCAATCGAGATTTAGAGATTAACTCACCCGTCGCCAAGTTTACCCACCATAATTATCAATTTTGGGGACTATCTAAAAGTTTGTATCGCTACATTCTATACTGAGAAATAATTCCACCTCCATAATAAAATTACATAAGTCCTCTATCTTTCTAAATTATACTTTTATTGGGCTGCTTCAAGAAATTTTAGTTTCTATTTAATTGATCATATTTTCAATCGAGAATTAGAGATTAACTCACTCTTCTCCAAGTTTATCCACCATAATCAGTAATTTTGGGGAGTATCTAAAAGTTTGTCTCGCTACATTCTATACCGAGAAAAAATTATTTATTATTATGGGAAAAATTAACTTTTTTCTTCTAGACACAGGTAGTGCTGTACTTGAGGTTATAGTTTATGCCGTACCTCCAATAACTAAATTTTAAATAAAATTCTCCTGTAACGTCATAATGCTTAAATGTGATTGTATTTCCTATATACAGCATATTCTTCTATTTCTATGATTTTACGTTACTCTTTTCCGCGCTTCAAATTACAGACTTTTAAGTACTGGCATCACATTCAGATGGAGTTTTTAAGGAATGAGTTAGAGAGAACAAACTAGTGAAAGCTGTGAGCTAAGCACACTGAGTTTCTTAGAGAGATAAAATATAAACAATAGAAATAAACAAAAATTAAAAATCAAGCATAGACTGCTAAATCACTTTAACATAAAACATATCCTGCAAAGAAAACATTTTCAATAGAGGATAGCGCAAAAGCTTTATATCGCCATAATGAAAAAAACAAATAAATAATCCAACAGAGATAGATAAAAATAATACAAATATAGACAAGAAACAAACAGAAATCAAGCACTCTGGGCATCCACGCACCAACGGCAAGATTCTGTATAAGTGCCGGAACTGAACTATAAAACAACAGAGGTAACCGACAGATCTCTTCATCAGGGAGCCTAACCATATCAGTTACCTCAAGGGGAACTTTCTGAATAGGATGCAGGTAAGCCCAAAAGACATCCCAAGGCCCCGAGTCCCCCAAGGAAGAAATAGGTCAAAAAGAAAATGAAAAGACAAACACAACTTACAGTATGGGCTCAACGCACCTTACATGCAAGCACACAAAATCCTAATGCAAAATAAAAGATGCGTACACACCCCAATTCCGTAAGTGACGGTTATGGCGAAACAGCAGCCAACTCTATCCTAAAAGAGAGTGTACCTAGAGAGAGTTCCTAGAGAGGTACGTTCACAACGGGATTTGTGAGGCTAGTTGAAGATTTTCATGCTCAGTCACGACCAGTTAATTATCTGAGTTCTATGACATAAATAGAGGATGGTCGGCTTAGGTAGCTGTTTGACAAAAAGTGAATAATTAAATTTCTGTGTTATTGGAGTCTCGTGATAGCAAGAAAGATACAAGATATTAATTGCAAATTATTTTTGTTTTCAAATCAAACTAAAGGTCTGCGTTTTTTTCTGTTTTTTTTTTTCACCTCAGTTTACCTCTAAAGATGGGAGCTCTCTATAGAGAAATGTTGTTCCTCTGTATAAAGCTATTACATAAGTAATCCTATTTCTATGAAAAACATAATTTAGGTACGTAAATTGATGCAAGTAATGTTTTGTGTTACCTAAATTCAGCTTTTGAACTTTCAAGATTGTAAATTTTTTTGTAATCATAAAGACATAAAAATAATACCAGATGAATATAATTCAGAATTCTTACATTTCTGAAAGATATATTATGTGTTCATGCGCATATATTGAATGCTAAAATAGTTTGTTTTATTCAGTATATTGAAAAGGAGAGTTTCCTAACAACTTTTTAATTCTCTAAAACCTTTAACAACTATCTTAAATTCTGAGTAAAAGTTTCAGAAGTTTCTTCATTTAGTCAACAGTATAAAATAGCAACAAATCACTGTATTGATTTTTAGAATTTTTATTCCAAATGTCTGTAGGGTAAGAAAAAACGCCATCTGTTATCAGAATTTTAAACCGGAAACTAAAATCAAAAGTTCTCTTACTTTTTTTATCTTCCCAATATTATAGTCGCAAAAATTCTAAGTGTAAATGACTATGATCAGAAACTTAAAATAAACCTGCATCTATTCCATTTACAAGCAAAATTACTCTGAAATAGAGAACTAATATATAATTTCGAATAATATCCTAAAAATAGGCTTATCATTATTTAAGTAAATCTACACTGTGCCAATTAATTAATAAACGGTTTAACTAAACACTTCGAGGATTTTGTTATTAAAATCTTACATTTTATGCTTTATTTACTAGGATATTTTAGTGAATTTCAAAACGATATCTATAAATTAAATCACATTCATAAAGATTTCTCTCATTAAAAATTCTTTTCAAACGTTGTGCAATAAGTATGCTATAGAACTTTAATTTTTCTTCAACCATTTTAAATAATAAGGAATATAAATTTTAATAAAACAAGCATGAGTCATTCTAATCGTCAAACTTATTTAAATATTTATCCATTAATTTATCTGTCTATCTGCTTATATATACAGTGGAATCTCGATCTATCGTTTTTCAAGGGACCGATTGAAATGAACGATAAATGTGGGAAAACGATAGATGCGGAAACATAACAAAGCAATATGATCGTTGGAACTGGATAAAATGAACGGTACATACGGAAAAACGATGGATCCGAAAACGATCGATCGAGATTCCACTGTATATATATATATATATATATATATATATATATATATATATATATATATATATATATATATATATAGATAGATAGATACAGATAGATATATAGATAGATAGATAGATAGACAAATTTCTTATTTTGTGAGTTTCCTTTCATAGATATATTGAAACTGTATATATTAGAAATACCTGCGGGGTTAACAATACACAGATCTGCTATATCTATGCACAAATATGACCCGTATTCGGTACATATCTTATCCGTACATTTCCATATAAAAGCATACTTAATAATTTGAGACAAAAAATATAGAATAATAGATTTTCTTATCTCTCTTTGAGAACATGCCATTAAGTTTAAGGTTTGATCAAGAAAAATTATTAAATGAGAAATTTTCGCATTCCATATTTTAGCTTGTTTCGATAACTGATGAGGGTCATGCCCTAGTTTGTTAGTTTCAGCTAGAACAACCCCTTAATAACTAGAACTTTATTCTTTACTCTCCCTTTGCCAAATTCGTTAACATCAAAATAAACTAAAAATTTAGCATGACGTCAGATAGCATAAATTATCGAATCAATCTTGCAACTGTGAACTATATTTATTTTTATTTACTGTATTTTTTAGAACTGTGAGGAAAAGAGAAAATCCCTTCTTTTAAGAAATTTTCAGACACAACACTTAAAACTTTCGATGGCTGAAACTATTTCTAGGTCAAGTGTACGAAAAAAGAAAGTTTTGGTTTTCAGGTTTTTGTCCAAAGGATATTCTTTCAAATCCTACAGAAAAATGACACAAATGTCTTTCATTCCACGGAGTCGAAAACAAAAATGTAAATATGCCGTTTTACCAATTTTTATTTTTGATTATTGGAGATTCAATATCAGATTTCAAATAAACTATATTAGACATTCTTGATACTAACATAGGGTATTACGCACGCTTTCAATTCCAGAATTCTTCAGTTCAACGGTTAAGGAAGTTAAAATACTTTGCAGCGGAAAAATTTCGTTCATACACTACAGTACTGCTTATCTCTTTAGTAAGCTGGAAACGTTTACTTGTTGACAAATGACTATCTAATTAATAATGCCATAAACTTCTGTATGAGAGAAAAAAGTTTTGGATGACAAATTTTACATGTTGTTCAGAATAAGCCATATGCAAGTGAAAACATAAATTTTACCTACAAAATTCGTTTAGTAATTATTAAATACATAATTTGCAAATACGTATTAGAAATATAATAGGCGAAAGGATCACGCTCTTTTTGAATAGCAGCATATTTTAATAAATCACACCAGATTTTAGAGATATGCATTAACTATTATTAGAATATAGATATTTAAGAAATAACGCTTTTGTTTTTTTCTAAATTTCGAAGATAATTTAATAAGCGATTAGATATGGCCACAAAACGTAAAATAAAAAAACTAAAATTCTCATTTTTTTAATGCCTAAATTTTAACAAATCCCTATCAATAAAAATAATTCAAATTTTATATTATTTCTGATATTTTACATTGACTATTATTTAAATTCAACTACATTAATATCTAGCTTACAGAAATAAACTTCTGTATGTGTGTGTTTTTTGTTTTTACGAAATTTCACAATTAATAAAAAAATCTGAAAAGACAAAATAAAATCTTGCTCTCTACGAAATGGCTGATTATGCTAAGTAACATTATATTGTGATATAAATTTTCAAAGAATAGCTTAAAATTGGGTTTTTTTTCATTTATTAAGCCATCTTGACCGAACGTTTGCAAGAAGTAATCTAATTTAATTAAATTCAACTGAAGTCAAAGACAAGTTCTTTTTAATTTATACTGTCATCCTTATATATATCGTTTATTTTAAAAAGAGATTTTTGCAATCAGTTCAAAATGTTTTTGTAGTATAAGCCAAACGATAGCAAAAAATCAATGTTATACATAAAAGATACAAAAGTTTTTAAGTCTTTTCGTAAAACTGCTTTTCGTAAGTTTTTTCGTAAAACGTAAATGAGATATTATTCAACAATAATTGCTTACATATTAACGAATGTAACTATAATAAATCAGGCTATTTCATCCGTACAGCAAAATTACGAAATATTAATTACAAAACATTAATTTAATTTACGCAGAAGAAATATCTATAGGAATTTCCGAAACAAGAATGTTTAAAAATTTCAGTATTCCTAAATAACAAATAGCGCTTTAATAAATACTTTAAATTTAAAGGAAGATTTATAAAAATCAAAAAGTATCTATTCCTTAGCTTTGTCAAAAACAATTTATGAAAATGATCTTTTATTACTCCAGAAAAAGTAAGGAAATCACACTGATTTCAGTTTTCACGTTTTTCTATTCTTGTTTCATGATTTCGTAGAATTTCTCTTTTGTATTCTTAAGGGCCTGCGTTTCTCAGAATATCCCTTGCTTCGACTGGACCTATTGTAGTGTGACAAAAACTATTGAAAGGGCTATAAATTTTATGCCCCATTTAAACTAACTTGAATCACTCAGCTATTTCATCTGAATGTTTCTAAGGTATGGGCCACAGAAAGAGAAATATTTTCTACATCTGTTGCAATAAATTTTTCTGAGACTCTGTTGTATGTTTTTAAATAATAATACATCTTTGGTTTAACATCACACTGAAGTGGAATAAATCTGAAATTATAGAGTTTTCTACCTCTAGATTTTAACTTATTTTATTTAAACAAGTTTATTGAGTATTATAAGAAAACAAATATGATAAGTAAGCTTTAAAGAATATCACCTTCCCAAACTACACAATATTTTAACGTCTCTCACTTTCTAATTTCTGTTAATTTTACTGAATTTGTCTTCAGATATTCTATACATGGCTTGAAGTATACATATTTATTAGATAGATATTTTTTTCCAGGATTTTTCTTATGATTTAAATAAGTTCAGTTTTTGCTGAGACTAATGGGGAAATGTTTGTATCTCACTGGTTTTCTGTAAATAATACGTTAAATTCAGATATTTATTTGGATAAAGGCATGACTTAGCACTGTTATAAGACTGCATACTGGACATCTTTCACGAACATTATTGCCCATTGAGACAATAGTATCTAATGTTTTACGGTCTGAAGAAGGACTTTTTAGTCTGACACAACATTTCTTTAATGTTCTAAAATCAATACAGACACTGTCACTAGTGACTTTATTAGAATATTTTGTTTCACTCTCTAATTCAACTAAAATGCATTAATCAAAAGCTTTCGACAACTATATTTTGAATCGTATCCAGAAAAATTAAGTACTTTTTTGTTGTAACTCATTTTCCAGGATTTTTTTTGTGTTTTATATAAGTTCAGTTTTTGCGGAGACTGATGGGGAAGAGTTTGTATCTCACTGGTTTTCTGTAAACAATACGTTAAATTCAGATATTTATTTGGATAAAGGCATGAGTCAGCACTGTTATAAGACTGCATACTGGACATCTTTCACGAACATTATTGCCCATTGAGACAATAGTATCTAATGTTTTACGGTCTGAAGAAGGACTTTTTAGTCTGACACAACATTTCTTTGATGTTCTAAAATCAATACAGACACTGTCACTAGTGACTTTATTAGAATATTTTGTTTCACTCTCTAATTCAACTAAAATGCATTAAACAAAAGCTTTCGACAACTATATTTTGAATCGTATCCAGAAAAATTAAGTACTTTTTTGTTGTAACTCATTTTCCAGGATTTTTTTTGTGTTTTATATAAGTTCAGTTTTTGCGGAGACTGATGGGGAACAGTTTGTATCTCACTGGTTTTCTGTAAACAATACGTTAAATTCAGATATTTCTTTGGATAAAGGCATGAGTCAGCAGTGTTATAAGACTGCATACTGGATATCTTTCACGAACACTGTTGCCTATTGAGACAATCGTATCTAATACTCTACGGTCTGAAGAAAGATCTTTTAGTCTGACACTATTTTTCTTTAATGTTCTAAAATCAATACAGACACTGTCCCTAACGACTTTATTAAAGTACTTTGTTGCAAGCACTAATTAAACTAAAATGTATTAATCAAAGGCCTTCAACAACTATATTTTGAATCTCATCCAGAAAAATTAAGTACTATTTTGTTTTAATAAAACCCCAGTATTTAATGTACTCATTTGCAACTTTTAACACTGCACAAGTACTTGATTCTTGATTCATTTTTTTTAAAGAATTACATGTACACCTTATATTAGCAAAATACTTTAAAAAGTAGTCCAAAGATTTATAAAACATAAACCTATTTTTCAATTTGATATTCAATCCCTTCCTGTGTAAAACAGAAGAGATAAGTATTGTGATATTTATAGTAATATTTTAACATCTAATAATAGCAACCGTGATATAGATTTCTTATTTCCATGGAGTCACAAAATTTCAGTTTTAAAATGTGTGACTGAAATTCTACACTGTAGTAGGTAGTAGATATCCGACTGAGTCCTTTGTTCGCAGGACTGGATTCTATTACATTTTACTAAATAATAAAAATAACTTGTTCTATTCGAACCCAGAAATCTTTCACAACTAATTAAAATAACGCAGTCATTTAGAATTACATATAATAAAAATGCATGTTATAAAGACAGGGAAAAAATTTTATAATTACCAAAAAACTTTGTTGACTCCTCAAAATTCAAATTTTATGAAACAAAAATTCCACTTTAATGTACAAACTTTGGATTTTTTTGTATTTATATTTCAACGCCTAAATATCCTGTTACACTAAAATTCGCTGTATTATTTTTGAGCATTTTGTTACCTAAGGATAAGGAAAATTTTCAATTAAACAGGAATACGTTTCACATAAAGAGACAGTTTATCGCTACCATAGAAAAGAAATTCATTACTAACAAATGACTAACGCCTTCAATATCTCTCTCCCACCTTTTCTTCGACGTGCTACAGTTCACTTCATCCTCCGTGATTCAATTTCATTGCACGGAAATCCTTTTCTCAAATTTTATAGTATTTTTGTTCTGGTATTCCTTAGAAACTTTTCCAATGTTCCCCTTCTGCTTTCCAACCAACCAGCGTAAGAACTACCAACCCCAAAGCATTACCATTCTAGAGTCTTAAACATTCAATTTCCTTAGCTACATTAAGTCTCTCTGCGAAGGTAAATATGTGCTCTTTACAAAGATAAAAATCTAGCTTCTCTTTTCTTCTCTAGGAAAGGCGTACGTAATTTGCACAAATACGTAAAGACGCCACAAGTGAGTCAAATTACAAAGAGATTCCCTTATCCCGTTGAGATTTTTCAATCTCAAATGCTTATCTTTCAATTAACACTTAACACACCTCATAAAAAATCTCCTCACCTTTGAGTAGCTAATTGATTCGGATGGCAATTTCGGAACAATTGCTAAATCTTTTAGGTCGCGAAATTGAATTTCCCTTTCCTCTGTGTGCTTATTTATCTTTTCTGATTGGCTTCTTTTTATTTTGCAACATCTAAGATTACCAAGTAGCATAAAGTTTCCTAAGGTTTCCTTACTCTTAACTCTCTCTCATTAAAGAAATTACAGTGGAATAAACTTGGAAAATGAACTCAAGGAATTTAACTGCCTGGATAAAGCTGAAGATTTGAGATAAAGTCTTCACTGCATTAAAATTTTTCATTACTCTCTCCCTATTAAATATTCTAACCCTCAAATAAAATACTTTAAGTATGACATAAGTGGAAAATTACTTCTCAATTTTTAATGTACAAATTTCAAGTTATTCCAGCTTTTTGCATTTTTTATTGATTTTAGAGTACCTATAAGTGCATTAGTAATTTAAATACATCCCTGGGGATGCTGGCTTGTATTTTTTTGCCTAAGCATTTCTGTTTATTCAATACAAGCATTTTATGGAATTTACCTTTAATATGTAAAGGATGTTAAGGTAAAGGCTTAAAATGCATTATGAAAGTTTGTTTTATCAAACATTTAGTAAAAATAATTTTTCTCTTTGCCGTAGGAACCAATTCAATCAAGTGGAACTTGCAGCTTTAATTCCTCTTGCAAAATGCTGATTTGATTTTAACATATATTTGCTTGAATAAATAAATCATAAAGGAAAACTTTAATTTATAAACAAATACATATACATACACATACACATATACAAATATATACTATTTGTGGGCATACATACAAGCTTAATACAGCCAAACTTCACGGTTTCTTATTTTTAACAGTGGGGTAAATTTTACTCCATTAATAATGTTAAGAGCGTCAGAAGATTTTGCTAACAGCACTCCGTACATGCATATTCATTAACTATTGACTATTAAAACGTATGAAATTACCGTCCTCTAGGTGTCCAAGAAGATGTATAATTCTATTAACTACATGTTGTAATGTTTTATTATTGCGAATTTTGTCTCACCTGTTACTGATATCAGACAGGCAAGACAATAAGGAGAATTGAATAGCTGAACAGTTAAAAATGTAGTGATCTGGAATTCCTTTTTCACCATGACTGAGTTAAATATATCATTTTAATATTGTGAAATTGTGAAATTTTATAACCTTTAATAGAAATGGGTTTCCCTTCAGGTTTGACACTCGTTAGTAATACTTCTTTATTTGACACGAAATAGATAATAGATTACTATGTGTATTAATAAATATATATTTGGTACAGCAAAATTATGAAACAATTTCGACACTTTTTTATCCAGAATAAACCATGTAAGGGTCTGTAATGGGGTATTTAAGCAAGGAAAATTATTATAATGATAATTGAGTGATATTAATGCATTAAATATTGTGGTGTTATTTATTTCATTTAACTATATTTTTACAATTTGACAACAGTTGGCTGTATTTTAAATAATGATATATAAACTTATGTTTCATAATGATGTGATTACAATTTACACTGAAATATATAATTAGGTCTTTTTACTTCAGAGTTAAAGATAAACAGTCGTATTTTGAAATACGGTAGTAGAGTTTTGAGATACGGTTTCCTCTTTTTAACTCATTGTATTTTCTAACAGGGGCGTAACCAGACATAATATCCCGTTAACAATATTAAGAACATCAGGAGATGTTGCAAGACTTTCATACAGCAATTCTTGGTTTTCTTTTTAATTTTGTTGAAAGAAGTGACAGGGCTAACTAGTAGTTTCGCCACTGCGATCAATCGAATGCAACTGTTTTCGTCATACGACATCAGAGTGCGTGCGCTTTAGACATTGTTAGACCATGTAAACAATGCATTATGAACGAGGATTATTAACCTGTTATAAGATATCACGCTTGATAGATGTCACAAGTTCCATATCTCTCACCATTTTTGGTTAATTTTACTTATGACTTAGATTGTAACAGATTTTACGGTGAGGAATCAAAATAGTTCAATAATATTTTTAAATAAGGCTCTCGAATATGATATTATATTCTAGATAAAGAGATACAATATATCGGCTTTATTATTTAATATCCATGGCCTAGATTAACCCCCGTTATGTCACGATAAATAGTTTCCCCATACAATTTTTATTTAAACTTTTTAAAACTCTAGAAAGTTTTCACAAAATAATTTCATTTAAACATATTTATAAAAATAAAAAATGCAGTATTATGAGCAATTATAAAAATGCAAATGTTTGACAGTTGCAACTGTTCAATAGCGCAGACAACATGCATAGCGTGGGGACAAATCGTAGTTTAGATAGCATTTAAATATCGATCGTGATTCATCGCTAATACTCATACCCTGAGTATTTGGACCCGGATCATATTTTGTGTGTCGCTTTACGATTCTTGGTGGGTCCGGACTGTTAACAGCAAGGCTAATTCATTCCTGCAGCTGAATCAATCAATAAGAATTACAACTACTAAATCCCTTCTAGGTTGGAAAGTTATCTACCTATCTTATCTAACTCGTATTACGCAGCTACTTTATTACTGGATTCGGTTGTTGTAGCCCAACAGTGAGTGTCCACTAGTCTACAAAAGCGTGACCTTGGTCATCGGCGAGCTATTACAGCTAAGCATTGTAACTTGTAAAAGGGTTGTGTTTTTTAACACAGTTCTTTTCCCATCGTTCACAAATTCATTGACCTCAAATTGTCATCTTTTTGGTTCGTTCAGAGTGCTGCAGTTATTTTGTGCTATACAAGGGCTAAAAAGACTTGTTCAAAGCCGATTCCGAATTTCTACGAATTTTCATGTCACTTGCAAGTGGGTCTCGGAACTTACAGATTCTACCACCCATTCTCAACGCTCTTTGCCCTTCGGTTGTCACCTAGAACTTAAAAAATTCCATATCGCAGAGACATCAGTAAACTGGAATGTGCAAGAAGTAAAGCCGTTAAAATAAAACTAAATAATTCTAGCAATTTTTATGATATCGTCGTAAGAGCATAATTTAGTTTAACCTATAGCTTCTGTGCTTTAATAGTTACGCTACAAAATATCCCCTTCCAGTGCCTTTTACGTTCCTTTTTGTACAGAATATGACAATATTGCAATGTATCTCAGTCACTATTACATGCCTACAGGTTTTAGCAAATTGTACATTTTGCAATGCACTTAAACAATGCTCATTAACTTGCAAGTTTATGATTTCGTATCGCGTCTGTTTTTTGCTCGCACTAATTAATGATAAAAGAATTTATGATGTTAAAAATCTCTTAAATAATTAAGTTAGGAGTAAAACCAAATCCCTGATCATTATTTATGAGAACAAAATTTTATTAAGTTTATCTAAAGAACATTTAAAGGGTTCTTTTGGTAGAACGATGTAATGATGATGTGTATAAAACGTTCCTCGTAATTATTCCCACTACACGAAAGCTCACAATAAATTATCTGAAAAGTCTTCAGATTCATTGAGATAATTAGTTATGAAATCATGTCTCGTTATAATAAGAAAGGTCCTCGTTGTCTGAATTTAGTGTTCATTAAACACTATATTTCTTACTATAATTTCCTCTTCAAAATTCCTACTTATGCTTTATCATTATCAAATATTCGTTAAGCACAGCGAGAATGATTTATTCTTTTATATTGATTTCAGTGCTTAAAACAACAAATATTAAAGAAATGCATCTATATAATAAAAAATATCTGTATTTATGAATAAATAATTTTATTTCGTGCATATTTATATTGCATAATATAAATGCTACATAACATTGAACACAAGGAATGTTATATAAAAATGAATAAGTATTCTTATAACTAAAATTAATCTTTAGAGTATTCTTGTTTAAGTACTTAATATGAAAACTATAGAAATTTAAATGTCCTGTTGGAATTTTTCATTTTTATTTCAACATTTTAGCTAATTTTAATTATTTATTATGACCTAGCTTATTCCAGAATTGTAAGGTATATACTGGATAGATAATTCTGCAACACTCCACCTTAATGTAACTAATGAAACGCAGTCTGTAATTGAATTCTAAATAGATTTGATGACAGGTTATATATGATATCTGAATGGTATGATAACTGAATGTCGGTGATTCCTATTCATAATTTAGAGCTAATACGGAAGATGACACCCGAAGCATTAATACTCATATAATTGAATGTATGTACATAGATCAGTGCAAATATATATGTGAGTTCGTTTTCTTGGTGAATGTCCAAGTAGCTGAACAAGTTATGAACCAGGTAGAAAAATGTGTTAGTAAAGTAAATGTTTGTTAAGTGAACTATATAAATATGACTTCGGTAATTCTGTTTTTCTGTAAACCATACAGGTAGTATCTCTAATAATTTTATTCCCATCAAATCTTTCATGATTAGTCTCATGTGCTGTTTAAAGGGTTATGGGGAGTATCAAACAGTTATATTTTCCCTTCAATAGCAGAAGTTTAGTATTGTAAGTTATTCTGGTCATCTAACTACTATTGCTTATGACATCAAGGGTTGTGCACTTTTTTTCCAATGCAACATTTTAGAGAGGCATAACCCTAAAGATTTTAAGTTTTGACCCACCCTGGGATTTTTGTAAAGAATCCTTTTGTTAAAATTTGAAAAATGTAACAAATCTGTCCTTTTTTATATTTATTTATTTATTTATTTTTACAAAACTATCAATCAAGTAGCTTTCCTTCAAATTAGAAAAAATATTCCATTCTGGTAAGGGAGTTTCATAACACCATCGCAATGTATAATCAATACCAAACAAGATGGAACATTTCCATGACATAACTGTCTTCGTATTAGAAAGTTTCCACTAATATTGTCCGTGGCATATCATTCAGAGTATTGACCCCATAAGCAAGCAAGACCATGGAACAGTAAATGAACAACATGATCCAGTACTCCTAACCACTAATTTCCAATTCTTTAGTGCCTAGGATAGCTATAAAATGCTGTAATCCAAACAAAGTTCTATATAATAGGGAAAAATATTATATTCTTATGTTAGTTCTAGATATCCTTTCGTGTTAATCAAAATTGGCGGAAGTTTAAAATAAATGGATTGGGCAACCTTGGTAAAACACATTTGATGTCAACAGAAATTTGATATAAATTATAAAATGCTTTTATTCAAATTTATTTCTTAATCACCTTATTATCAAACAACTTATATCATATATTTTAGAAAAATATATCAGCTGTATTCCCTTTAAATTGATTACAAATATGGCTACTCTTAAACTATGGTAATACGTACTAAGGGTATAATACTTTTGCTTCCAAGATGGAAATAATTCTAAAAATATAATTATCGCAATTGTTAATTTCATCTTTACATATTGTTCATACAATACTAACATTTTTTAAAAATAATATTGGGTTATATGAATGGAAACAAACCAATCTAGGTAAAACGGGAAATTTAATTTCGCCAACGTCCCATCGTTATGTTTTTCTTTTCACAAAAAGAACTGCCTCTGATCTTTCCTGCCTTCTTATACATTCCTATTTTCTGCTACAATATTTTTGCTTAAAATTATAACTTCTATTAAAGTCTTTCAAACTAACATGGAGACATGAATCTTCCATATGAAATATCATGATTTTTTAAGTCACAGTACCGCCCTAATTATGTTCTTATAAATCCCATTAACTAATTTTAACAATATCTTTTTGTGGCTGAAATCCATTTTAAACAAATAATTCTATAAGAGACAAGAGTTGGGAATTATTGTTGTTGCAAATATATTAAATAAAAAAGTGATATACAAACATTTTTCACAACAATGCGTTTTCCTCTTACCATAGAACAAAATAATATGAGAGAATAGGGGAGAAAGGGAATGATTTATTTTTCAATAAAATCTAGCTTTTTCTTTCGGTCTGAACGACTTCGACATAAATAAATGGATTTGGTCAGTAATTGTTTCACTAAAGAAATACCCCAAAACCGACGTAGTTCATCATAATTTTTTTCCATTCTGCTCGCAGTAATTCTTTTCTATAAGAGCCCTGGATAAAAACAATGGTACAGAAAAAGAAGACGAAATTGTCGGAAAAAATAATAGCATACTTTTCATTTTCAGCACAAGTTCTTTCAAATACACTAGAACAGAGACCACTTGAATGATTTCCCTCTATAAACATTATATTCTTAGAGTATATATTAGCTTCCACAGCAGTCATAAGTTATAATACCACTGCGGTGATTCTCGCTATATAAAATGAAGTGAAATTAAAGAGAAAGTGAATGATTTATATCGCAATAAAACACTGATATTTCTTTTATTGGGAAGTAATTTTTTAATACCCAGAAGGTTTTGGATTGTAATGATGTTACGTAAACGTATCGTAAAATTCTATTCGGAACAAAATACCAAAAAGTTATTCTACACTTTAAGATTTTTTACGATAGAATCCGATGGGGTTTGGACAAATTTTGAAACAAGATGAGACGTGTTTTACTTTTTTATGTGTAAAATTCAGTATTATCCATTTCAATGGTAGGCTATAATTCGCATTTTTTCTAATTACAAAAAATGCAATTTAATATGGCGAGAAATCCTTTTAAGAAATATAAAAATTACATCCTGAAAAAGAAAATTATGTCACATACAAAGTAATATCAATGATTTAATAGTACTAATGGTATAATTCTGAAATATAAAAAATAAATAAGTACTTTTAGAATCATAACTGCAAAATTTTAGGTTGTCTATTGATTAAAAAAACATTTTGAAACTTGTGAGTAAATATTGAGAGGAATATTTAGATAAACAAATGGTAAGAAATTAAATATCAATTGAAAATCACAACGTTCTAACATGCACCAGCAGATTACACACCTCAACCAAATACGAGAAGCTATAAATTTTATCAAGAACAACTGTACCTGCTGAAACGAAAGCATTTGTTCGACCACAAGAGGATTCTCAACGATTTGACTGTCGAAACATGACTGTCGAACTCGTTGAACATTATGAGTTCTGAGAACTGGATTTGAGGAGTGGTCGAGTCCTGAGCTTAAAGAGCATATTTTTGGCAGCAGATTATCTAAGAAATTGTACATTCATGATAAGATTCAGCTGAATGATCCAATAACCCTGTGTGAATCATAATATAACGAGGGCAGCAATAAAAGTACCAACAGATTCGTGTAAGTCCATCCAATGGTTCATTACGTTCTCCTCCTCAAATCACGTTTCAAGAACATCTATTAGTTCGCCACTAATAGATACACAACTTCTAAATCGTCAACAATTTAGAGGCCTTCGATATCTTGTCACTAGTGGTGCCGCGTTAAATTGGTACCCATGCCGTAAATCAAAACCAACATAAAAATCGTCGACACATAAATTTTAGGAGTGAATCTTGCTTCACTCACGAAGCAGATAACATCCACGTTCGTCTGCGGAAAAGATTTCGGTGAATGATATATTTCAGCTTTTGTCGAAGAAACGCCGACTAGACGAGGATAATGGCAATGATTGCTATGGTATTTAACAAGCTAAATAGTGAAATTAAGGCAAAAGGACCACAATTAGGGAAAAAATATTTATTTTCATGAAAATGATCAGGCTTATTCATCTCCGACTGCGGCGGCAAAATCGTTTGAAGTATGCTACGAAATTGTTTCCCACCCTACGTATTCTGTAGATTTGACACCCTCGGGCTGCTAAAAACAGCTCCTCCAGGGCTAAATTTTACATCCTACTCAGAAGTGATTAGTGAAACAAACCTTATTTTACAGATTTCGAAATGGCGTATTTTATGAAGGGTATAAAAAGCCTGAAAACCATTGGACCAGACGTGTCGACCTTGAGGGTGGTATATAGAAACAAATAAAAAAAAATTTAAAACTGTTTTTACTCTTTTTGGACGAATTTATCAAACGACCCACTTTTATTTATATATATATATATATATATATATGGCGCCCCCATAATAAAATTGCCAGCAAAACTGCGGTGAATTATAGGAGAATGTCTTCGCGACAAGTGCCTCCGCATTGAAAAAAAATATTTGTATGTTAAGTCTATTAATGTATATTATACTGAAATTGTATTTTTAGTTGCACTTTAACTATACATTTTTTACTGGTACGTTTTCGTACCAATCGGCATACGTGTGTAGTACACATCGAGAATAAAAGCTAATATTAAATTTATTTATTAATGAAAATAATAACAAAATCGGGAATACCACAATTAAATGAAAAGCACGTTAGATGACTTTCTGACAGAATTAAACAATAAAATGTCTATTGAGTGCAAACATGATAGTTACTATGGAACTGAGGATGCAGTGGCACATTACACTTTTCGCAATTGTAGCTGCTTCTACCGGAACAGTTCTTGCAATGGGCATATTCTTGATCTGATCTGATTCACCAGTGACATTCTTGTCAAATTTTATTTGTGAGGCCTTTTATGCCTAAATGAAATTGGCTTACCTGGCCTTCTAGGCAATGTTCCATAAGTGCCTAACAGTTCCTGTGCGCATTGTCGTACGAACTCAAGAAGTGGGATTTCATCAATATCATTTTTCATTTTATACAGTTCCCATCCATTTATAACACTGGCGCTAAGTACAAACAAAAACAATGGCTACCACCACTTTTTAGAACGAATTCTTACGCGATAATTTGTCACAGCTTGATCAACAAGGTCGACACCACCCATATGCTTATTATAAATTTTTAGCTGTTGTGGTATGGAAACATTAATTTTCTTTTTTTCTGCGGCACTCCATCGAGTAGCAGATGCAATAGGTTTTGTAGAAACTTTGTTACTTGCAACAGTAAAAACTTTATTGTCATTCCATTTGACGATTCTGATATCTTCAGGACATATATATTCGTATGTCATGAAGGAAAGATTCGTATGTCATATTCATATGTCATGAAGGAAAGTTTCATATGTCATATTCATATGTCATGAAGCAAGATTTCTTTGGACGATAAAGGAGCATTTTTCAGCCTGTTTTCTCTCAATGTCCCGGTTCCTGCTATGCCTCTTTTCGTTAGCTCTTTCAGCAAGGGAATGCTAGTAAATAAAAAAAAAAAACCATGACAACATGTGTCCCAGGTGTGATCTCGTATTTGTCTAGTAACCCAAGAACAACATCGACACCTTGGCCTAAATCAGATTTTGGAAATTTTGCAGATGCCCCACAATAAGGTTCAGCATGCAAAGACCATTAGAAGAACACAGAGTCCAAAGTTTGAAGCCAAAACGTATTGGCTTACCTCTTTTGAATTGTTTTAGTCCGTGGTGCCCGAAATAAGGACTCATCTACACTCAAAATTTTATACCAACAGAATAAAATCATGACTTTCAAGGGGCAACATTTTATAAAATACACTTTTATAACAATGATTTAAAGTCAAAATATTATTTCAAAAAATTCTAATTCAAACGTGAAAGATTTTGATTTTAATTCAAACGTGAAAGATTTTTGATTTTAATTCAAACGTGAAAGATTTCCGATTTTAATTCAAACTTGACTATGCTTTAGCCGGTTGGTACGGTTTCGTACCAAAGATATATAAGTTTTTATATTTTATAATACAAAGCAAAACATGGCTTTCGAGTGGCTTGAATTTATAAAATACACTTTTATAACATTGATTAACAGTCAATATATAATTTTGAGATAAATGCAAAACTCTAAACTTACTATTTTCTATGTGATGTCAGAGGCAACTTGCTTCACGACGCTTTCACCTGAGCATAACGTTAAATAACAACAAGAACTTGAGAGCAAATAGCAGAAAATCTATTTTTCCCGCTATCAGTGAACTATTCTTGAAGCACATGAACAATATTGCACAACTAGACACATCTAGTGCAGAGAAAAATAACTATTCTTAAGCTGGTATATTTTCGTACCAATAGGCATTATTGGGTTAAAAATTTAAAAGCATCTCGCCATTCATGTTAATCGTGAATCGTCCCGTCCCGCGACAGACACATCCTGCTGCTCTGGGCGTCTACATGTCTCTACTCAAATTCTTCGTTTTCAAGCCCACCTAGAATAAATCTGCTTAGCTTAGCATCGAATGTTCCACAGCTTTCCATTTGTCGAATCATCAGAAAAACACCGCGTCGTTTCCGCTTAAAACCTACTCAATTCTAATAATAGCTTTTTATTCCCCGCGAATACGTCAAGGTTATCAACTCTGTGACATTACATTCACTAGGTAATTGTTGTCATGTATCGATTTAATATTATCTAATCTCACTAATGTAAATACTCCTGGCATTTAAAGCTTAAAAATCAGATCTTCTCTGACCCCCCCTTTTCCCCCCTTAAATTATGCTATCCATATAAATCCTTGACATATATATATATATGTATATATATATAAATATGTGTGTGTGTGTGTGTGTGTGTGTGTGTGTGTACGTACAGATGGGGAGAGAGAGGGGAGGAACATATATATTTTCCTCTATAACCAAAAACTTGGGGTATATTTGTTAAGCAACGCTCGAAAATAAGGAATCACAAAATATGACTTTTTCTCTCTCGTATTTATTCATTAGCGAGTTACTCAATGGAATTATAATTTTATACATTCATATAGCAAATTCTAGGATAGAATACCGTTATAAAATCTCCTAATCTGTATTAAGGAAAACAGAATTCCAGCGATATTTTAGTTCTTCCTCCGATTTCATTTATTCAGATACTTTAAAGAAAGTACGGTGGTCAAAAAGACATTTACTCACATGTTCTTTGACTTCCATTATCGAAATCTTATTTTTAGAATGTGGCCATTGCAGTGATATATTGAAATTTCCTAGATGAGGAACCCTTCTGGAATATAGGAACTTATAACTCAGTTGAAAGTCCAATGGTCATCCTACTGTAAAAAAGAAAGTTGAAAACTCTTAGATGGTCGTACGTTCGTAAATTACTTCGGAAAAGAAGATCCAATAGTCGGTAGGGAATAGAGTACAACAGAAAAATGGCCTTTTAAATAAGAATGAAAAGTTGAAAGAATGCCTAATCTTAAATTTTTTTAAATATAAATAGTTATTAAATTTTAAATTTCTAAAACCGTGGGATTAAGAATGTGATATTAATTTTTAATGAATAGTTGCAATGAATTATACTTTCTATTTTATCTATATATATAAAACAGTTTCGCGACTGACTGACTGACTGACAGATAACGCACAGACCAAACCGCTGGATCTAAAGGGCTGAAATTTTGCAAGGCGATTTTTCTTATAGTGTAGAGATGCACTAAGAAAAAATTTTGAAAAACTCTTCGTAGATTTTTTTAAACTACATTTTTAAGCTGTTTGTAATATTTTTTAAGTTTGCATTTAAAATAATGCATAATGGTCTGGCAGTAAAATAATAATAATGCATAAATTTTAAATAACTACATAATGGTCTGACAGTATTCCAGACTAAGTCCATATAGGCTAGCGAGCTCCGGTTTATAAGGGCACCACAAGGGTCGGAGTCCGATTTAACCAGGTGCCACCTCTGTTTTGAAATATACCCTCAAGGGTGACATCTGCGTGTATCTTACCCTCTCCCACCCTCTCTGACCTCATAGAGGGACTGGTATACGGATTTAAAAAGAAAATTTAAATAATTCATGATCAATCTGTCTTATTATTTGCAAAAAAAAATTTTAAATCAGCTCGGCACATAGAAACGACAATATCGGATATCTAATTCCCTTTTTCTCGACTTAAATGAAGTAAAATTTTGATACATGAATTTCATATTAAATTTTTCATGCAATTTATTATATATAGATGCTTAAGTAAAAAGCCAGTCAAAATAAATTATTTATTATATATACGTATATTCATTGTATTTATGTATGTACAACTTCATTTGTATATATATATATATATATATATATATATATACAGGTAGCTCTCCTACAGCAAAGCATCTTACAACACGGTTTCGCTCTAACATAGTTAAAAAATTGCGAAAACCTTTGTAGAACACTGTACTTCTACAGCACTAGATATCATAATTTTTGTTTAACACATTTAAAAACTAAAAATTAACCTAAAATAATGGCGGGAAGGAACAATAAACTATAGTGGCTTTACACGAAAATGTATCAACAAATTTTAATTTATTCATATATAACTCTATAAAATTGCAAGAAGGCCTAAGCTTGGCTGAAAAATCTTGAATCATTTTTCTTGAATCATTTCTTGAATCATTTTTCTTGAAAGCAGACTTCCGCTGAAAGAAGCCGAAAATTCAAAAGGGAGCTGCAAAATTGTCTATCTCTATGCCGTGAAATCAACAATGACCTTGTAAGAACCAGTAAACAAACCAAAATTACAGATTTTTTAAAGAGGATAGAAGGTGCAAAAAATCTAAATGAAGAAAAAGGTTCTGAAAGTGAAGGTGTCATCGTTCAACCGAAAACATGTTCTCGTTTGATTGTACTTAGCAGTGATGAGGAAGAAATTTATTAAATTAATGTCACATTAAATGAAAATAATATGTTTTGTTTCTTTTCGTTTTGTGGTATACATACATTTATATTTTAAATAAAAATAAAAATGCTTATATGGAATTTAAAGAAAAATTGTTTTTAATAAGTTTTCGGAACATAACCCCTTTTTTTGTACTGTCTCTGGGTCTCATATAACACGATTTCACACAACACGGCATTTTCTAGGAACCTATCTACCGTGTTATAGGACGGTCACCTGTATATATATATGACAGGTTTTTGGTTTGCTTGCTCTCACCTTTTCTTGAAATTGCAGTCATCATCTTAATACTGGTGGCGAGTGGTAGAAATGAAATATAAGTTCATTCTTGAAACTAATTTAGTTTATTAATCTTCATCGAACCAAAGCTCCAAAGCATCATGCTTACTATTCGCCATTTTGCATTTAGAGACGCGGTGAAACACACATCCTTCAGCATTGAAGTCTATCCCGCGCTCTGACAAATCTCACGGCCAACTCCGCGCGCCAACTCTTTCTGCACATGCGCAGAACCCAATCTAGACATCTCTCCAAGGCGAATTATATAATACTTCCTCTTCGAACGCTTAACCACAGACGCGCCAAGATTATATAATGAAAAGGGGAATTTCCCTTTCCCAATTCGCGCGTCTTGAAATATGAAAAATTAGAAGCGAACTACGCCACGAATATAATTTAATTTCCAAGCCCCCTTTAAATTTAAAGTAATCATTCTTTTCCCAGCTAAGTTCTGACATATATATATATATATATATATATATATATATATATATAGATACAAAGATAGAGATACGGAGAGAGAGAGAGAGACTGATTAAATTAAAATTTTGTTATTAACTTCTCTAACTCAAGAAATAGTCCTTTCGCTATAATTCCCATGTCTCGAAGGACAGAGCTAGTATTAAGCAAGTGATTAGAGCAGTTAACTGATGGATCCCACTTGCACGACAAGGTTGGCAAGTCTTGTAATATATTAGAATTACCGTAAGATCGCGGCATACAGCTTTCGCCTAAATGAATAGTTGGAATGGATATAACCTTTAAATTTTATTTTAAGGTGTCCATATCCGACCTATACACGGAGGTATTTAATGGCGCTTGTCGGGATTCGATCCGAGCACCCAAAGCACCGAAAGCCGAAGCACTACCACTACTCTACTTCGGTCCCGTCGCAGTTTTAAGGCACAAACAGAACTTTCGGCTTGTAATCTTGTCTGAACTCTTGCCCTCGTAAGGAAGAATTTTAATTGTTAAAAAGCAACGAAGCACTTGAATATGCTATTGCAAACAAGCAAGAATGGTTTGATAACGTTTTCAATATGAAAAAGGGAAAATCTTAAAAAATGATAATAGCTTGAACTCGTCAAGCACTTAAATGATTCCAAGATTTCAAATCGAAATCTAAACCAAGATATAGTCTATTTTCAGCCTACCTCTTAAGTTGAAATTATGTTCTCCGCCATGAACAATGTTTTGTAGAAGTTAGAGGTAGAATGGTTGGGTAAACAGTTGGGTAAGTCGAATATTCATTAACAAAAAAATGTTTAGGGTGCGCTATTTTATTAATTAAAAATGACAACTTGTTCCTCAGAAAAATTTGAACAGGAGCAAGTATCATCGGAAGTTATCGAATGAATGATGCCATTCTTTAAAATCAAATCTCCCATGTTTATTCTCTGAATTCATAATAGATTCGAATTCCAACATTCGATTATGATTAAACGTCGGCCCTCGCCCCTGGCTCCTGCGGCTAGAGAGTTCCAGACATTATAGGTTAGAAGAAAATAAATTGTAAGCTTTAAATGTTAGTAATCCATGAGAACTAAAAACTTTTTATTTTGTTTTTCTCTAATGTAAGCTGTATTAATAATTTTAATATTTTTTGTCCATGTAAAAAAATAAAGTCTTACATGAAGTAAATGAGATTTATCTATGCATCAGAATATATTCAATGACCTTAAGCGGAGAATGTACTTAATTTAGTTATTATGAATGAATTAATTTAGTTATAACAAGGATTCATAACATGAACCATTCGATATGACACCTCGTATGTTTCTAGATAAACCAATATTTGTCTCCGAATGAAACACGTCAATTATGTTTGCTGTGAAACTTGATTACTAATATTGAACTGAAAATTTTCAAAACTATGATGAATACTTCTCTCGGTATTTACTCTAATCGAAAAGCAAGTGTATTTGGCAAAATCTAGAAGATTTGCTTAGAGCATAACTGAATTATTTATCGCTCAATCATTCTCTGTAGGTGACAATCGTAATAAAAGATATTTACACCCGTGATATATTGCTGAAATTCTCAGCGCTTCAATAACTAAAAATGGGGGCTGGAATAAATTGTCTGCACCAGACGTCATATTCCCGTTTATATGCTTCTAATGATTTACGTTGACATTGTTATTTACACTTGCATTGTTCTAAAGTTTGCACATTATGAAATGACACTTTATCTTAAATGCTTAAGTCTTATATTTACGCGTAAGACTTAAGCAAATTGTTTAATATTTACTCTCTCAGATGAAATAAATATACTTTACAACGAATATTGAGAGAATACGCCATATTGTTTCTTAAAAAGTCATGCTTCAATTGATGTAAACATTTTTAAGTAGAAAACCATGGGATACGATCTAGACATTATATATTTCAAGATCCTTAGAAGTTGGAACACCCTAAGAATCTGTAACTGTTTTCTCTAATTGAAAATAACTTCATGTATTGTTGATTGTATCTTTCTTTTTCAATATTTTCTAATAAATAAACTATACTTATCCTTATGGGTTATCGTCAAACTAGAAATAATTTAAATTTCGTTTAAGAAAAATCTGAAAAGACTCTGAATCATGCAGTCACTAGCACACTGAGGGTTGCTTTCCTAGCAACAAATTTCAAGGTGAAATTAGGGATACAACATCGACAACAAAACATCGATGTTTTGAAACATCGATATTCAATAATAAAACATCGATGCTAATAAAACATCGCCCAAACACTATCGATGCTTTTAAACATCGATGTGTCTGAACATCCATTTTTTTAAAATTGGTGTAGTAACCTCTAACATTAATGTTACTTCGGTTAGTTGTGGGGGGGGGGATAATTTTACTCTCTGATTTGGCGGGCACAAATTACAAAAACTTGGTTGTTAGAGTCAGCGCATATCACATATTTTCCATGATACATTTTATTATTTTTACCATAAAATTGGAGAAGAAATTATTGTTATAAAAACAATTGATGGGACCAAAGCCATAAAGAATAATCCGTGATGTTTTCTAATTTAAATTGGTTGAATGTGATAAATTATTGTAAATATCGAGTCCTATTTATTTACAAGTTGGAGAATAATTTACTTCCAGGAGGCTTAAATAATTTAGTAAAAAAAATCCGAAGTTCATGACTGTAACAAAAGACAAAAAGGATTGGTTTCATATATATAGAATATAAGGCACAATCATTTAAAAGAATTTTTGAGTTTGGTTCAACAGAGTTTAATATCAAAAAATTAATAAGAAAAACTTATCAACAAATATTTTAATTTCAAATTAAATAATAGAAAAGAAAATTACATATATTTACACCAATTTGAAGTACTGATGCAAAACCAGCGTATGGGGGGGAAAGTGAGCAAGCTTATTTTTTCTTTACTGAAAATAACAATTATGGGGGCATAAAATTATTATATTGCCCCAATATTTATTATTTACAGTTTGTGAAAAAATAAGTTTGTTAACTTTTTCCCCCTTAAATTGACTTCTTTTTTCCTAACTATCCCACCAGCTAGGGAAAAAACTCTTTCCGATAAGACGGATATCGGCATTACTGACAAAAACTTAATTGCAACTTTAACCAATGTAGAATTCTTATAATTATAATTATCAGAGTAAAATGTGAGTGGGTTGTCTTTTAGTTTAAAAACAGGAGCTTTGAAGTAAACTGCAAGTTCGGGCAATAAACTACCAGTGTCATGTTCCTCCAATAGCTTCGACCTCTTTCTTAAAACTCCAGTTATCTTCAACCCTCTTATGGTGATCCTCCCAAAAATTATGTTCTGCACAGAATAATAAATACATACATGTAAATAATATTGTTAAGTTTTAAATTTATTTAGCACAATCTTAAAAAAAATTGATTTACCTCGAGAAGAAGCTGATGTTGGAAACAATCGTCCGCCCTATGAATCCGATGACTCACTCTCTTCCTTGATATCATTCTTAAGCTTTCTGAACCAGGTACCCAATGCAAGCTCGTCTTGAAAGTGAAGATTTTTAAATCATGGATCCAATAACGATGCCATTGCTAAAAATTGGCAGTTCTCAATGCCACCAAATTGAGCATTGAGCTAAAATTATTGCATTGAGCTAAAACACTTTCCTCCAGCTCTTTTTCCTAGCTCTGAACCGCACTACACTGCATTTATTTTATTACGCATCATTTTTACTATCGGTATAACACAGCTTGCTGTCACGAACTTTTCTCCTGATGCTTGTGTTGTTGCGAATTCTATACTTTGTAAAAATGTTAAAAATTCTTGTAAAAACTCCATGTCCGTGGCTGATAGCATTGGCGGAGCCGATTTATTGAAGTTAACAATGCTTGAAACAACCTCCCTCAACTAAAGGAATCTTTCTAACATGTAAAAGGGGGAATTCCACCTTGTCGATACGCTCTGAATCACCATAAGTTCTGTTTTTTTCCTAAGTTCATCAGTTCCTGCCACGCTAAGCTTGGACCATCTAACAATGGTTTTCACTCTATCTGTAATTAAAACAACGTCTGGTAGGGATTCATATAACTTTTGTGTCATATATTTTGTGATATGTGATTTTCATGTAGCTCATGAACTCCGAGAAATACAGACTCGAGTACCCAATTTTCGATAAAATGAGCTGTTACTCCAAGAAAGCTTCTCGTCCGTTAAGTTTCCGTCCAAATACTTGTTGTGAGACACACATTTAAGACATTGCTCAATCACTCTTTTAACGCAAATTAGACTGTTTCGTACTTCTGATCGATCATTGTATCTATTGTTCTTCGTGATGGAACAGTATATAAAGGCACAGTTACTTTTAACAAGTATTTAAAGCAACGTTTTCAATGATTGAAATCGGCTGAGAATGTCTACAAATCATGTAAAGAATAGCATGAGAAACTTTGCTGTGCATATTTCCACCATCTTTAAAAGAAATCACATTTGTGAAACTGTCTTTCAAAGGTTTTTGATGGAACCCAGGAATAGTGGAATACGAACTTACTGTTTCTTCTCTATGTTCCGTTTCAGTCCCCAAAGTGCTTGGAATGGATGGGGCCGCAGCATCTTGATTGAGAGGTTTACTTTTTGCCTTGGGCTTCATTGATGACTCAAAATACTCGTTATATTTATCACCATGTTTTGCCTTCAAATGTCCAGATAAATTAGTGGTATTGCCAGAAGTTTTGAGGGACTTAAGGCAAATATTGCCTTTTGCCAATTTGTCAAAGGTTTTGGAAAAATATTTCCAAACGGTACTTTTGGGAGGCATCTTATTAATAATACACTGCTGGCCACCCAAATTGCAACACCAAGAAAGACAAGAGATATCACAACAAAATTTATTTTGTAGATAACATGTTGACCAAGTATCAAGTGATTAAATTTATAGACTTCTGTGAAGTGTGGTTCCTGCCAAAATCAGTAGCCAGAATAGCCACAATTGATGGAGATCACCGCTGCCACAAGCCTCGGCATTGATTCAAAGAGACTTTGGATGAGTTCTTGGGGTACACCAGACCAAGCAGCTTCCACACGTTGCCAAAGTTCATCTGCTGTGGCAGCTGGGGATGGAATCTGGTTCAATCGTAGAGCAACCATGGACCACATGTTTTCTATCGGCGAAATATCCGGAGAGCGAGGCGGCCAGGGAAGCAATTCAATCTGGCGATTGACGAAGAACCGTTGGACAATGCGTGCCACGTGTGGTCGCGCATTATGCTGTTGAAATATGGCTGTGGGCCAGCCCTGAAGGTAAGGAAGGACAACTGGCTCCAACACCTCGGAGATGTAGCGCTGGCTGTTTTAAGTACCGGCAATGCGTACTAGAGGTGTGCGAGAGTGATATCCAATACCGCCCCATACCATAATACCCGGTGCAGGACCAGTGTGGCGGTGCATAACGCAGCTGTTCAGCATCCTCTCTTCACGGTGTCTCCATACTCGAATGCGACCATCGTGGTGTTGCAGACAGAAGCGTGACTCGTCAGTAAAGACAATTTCATTCCATTCTGCCGTCCACAACCTTCTGTCATCGCACCATTGGCGGCGGAGACGTCTGTGGTTCTGCGTCAAGGGTAGACAAAGCAATGGACGTCTTGCGGACAGACCACTCTGCTGTAAACGGCGTCGAATGGTACGCGCAGACACTGGATGATGCGTTACAGACTGCATGTGCTGTGCTATGGTTCGTGATGTAACTGAGCGATCCGTCACTGCCATGCGCACAATTTGCCTGTCATCACGTGAAGTGGTGCGCTGAGGTGGATGCGATCGAACACGCCGGTCCGTCGTACCCTCCTGTATCCAACGATCACATATCCGCATTACAGTTGTTTGGTTTCGTCCAACACGACTACCGATTTCCCTGAAAGATAATCCATAATCTCGGTAGGCCACTATCCTTCCTCTGTCGAACTCGGATACTTGATCAAAAGATGATCGCTGTTTTCGACGAGGCATACTTGATCGTTTTTTTGAAAAAACCACAAGAAAAACACAATTGCCGAACTTGAACTCGTCGAAATCTCCAAGCCTTAAATAGCGCTTTGAAGTGGCGCCACAGGCACACGTGATGTGCGTCTGCGCTGAAATTCTAATCATTTGCATATCTCACCTCCGCTAATGCATGTTGTAAATTTCATGTTATGTCATGGTGTTGTAAATTGCATGTTTCCTTCAGGGTGTTGCATTTACAGTGGCCAGCAGTGTAGTAACGTTAAATTATATAAAACCAGAACAAAACAAACACTTAAATGGCCGCTCTTGTGTTTATACTGTTTATAAAATAAGACCCCATGGAAGGTTCTGGAGTGCCGAGAATATTCCAAGCGATCTGATTGGTTCATTAGTTGTCAAATGCCATTTGTCTCATTGCTAGGGAATCTTTCCCCTTTTAGTTTTCGTCCTTTTTGGAATTCAGACTTACACTTACTGAGTGTGAAAATTATACTACGTGGTTAATTTTTTCTATCATGGTGCTTTATCATTAAAAAAAATAAAAAACTTCGAGAAAACGTACAACATCGAGCCCAAAACATCGATTTAAAAAAATCGGCTTCAATAAATCGATGTTTAGAATATTGATGTTTTTATCAAAACATCAATGTTTTGAAAATATCGACATCGATGTCGCATCCCTAGGTGGAATAACAGGCCATTATTTGGTGCTGCAAAATAAGACGCCAAAATGAATAACCGGCTGACGTCATCAGGAATTTTCTTAAAGGATAATATATAGAAAAAAATCGTAAAAAATGTGTTATAACATCCTCACTCATGCCTATAATTACACGGTAACTTAACATGGTTTAGCTTGGTTGGTTTTATTAAGATCGCTACGGTCATTTTTTTCTGCATCAGGGCTAATTAAACCGGGACCTACTGCATGAAGCTGATTCCAAACGGCTACAAACATCCGTGCCAACAGTGGGACTTCAACCCGCGGACTTCGGAACCGAAAGTTGGCTGGTAACTTAACAAGAATTTTCCGATTTGATTTTACGCTAGTGAGGGACAATTAGTTGCGCCCACAGAGGCAATGTTATGTGGTACTTGCTTTACTGTGAGAGATCAGTATTTCGGATATCAGAGTATTCAAGGCATAGTTTAGCAACATCATATGAGTGATATTCTCTTACTAGGAATTTTGTACAACCTGGAAGTAACAGCTCCAATCAATTTTGTGGTTGATAATGCAAAGTAATACGAAAGCTATATAAAATATCAATTTATAAAATATTTTCTCAATTTTACAGCCAAAAAATGCCATCACAATTAGTTATTGTTAGCTATTCTGCAACTAATTTTAGAATAATTAAGATGATTAAGATGGTTAAGTACACATTATTAAGTACACTTCTGACGGTTAAGTACACATTATTAAGTACACTTCTGACGGTTAAGTACACATTATTAAGTACACTTCTGACGGTTAAGTACACATTATTAAGTACACTTCTGATGGTTAAGTACACATTCATGCATAAAAGTATTAAAATATTATTATATAAATTACCTACAGGCTATATTAAAAGGTGCATATGTCACATAAATAGATTTTGAGTGAAAGTTGGGTTTCGTTTCAAAGATTTCTTATAATATTTAAGTATTTGTTAACAAAAACAGAAACAGATAGGTATCAGGCATTTCGTATTAAGTACTCTAAACTTCTGTGATATTTTTCTTCTATCCTATAAATTTCTCTTTAAAATTAATGTATTTTCCCAACAGCATGAGCTGAAACATTTTCTCGGGGGAATATACCATTCCTTCCACTTATAACTTTAATCATACTCACACGAGATTATTCTAGTTCTCTTACATGCTAAAAATAAGTTGTTTTATTTTTATTTTATGGAAGTAAATGATGTAAGTCCATGTTATCGTATGATTTATATATGCAGATAGTTATTCCTAGCTGTTCTGCAGTTAATTTTGGGATAATATAAAAAGATTTTAGTCTAAACGCCATGTCATTATTCAATACACATGCCAAACTTACTAAAACCAAATATTAGGTTGTTGTTATGCATTCATAACAGTGTTACGAAATTATATTTTTGGAAATTAACTTTTTATTGATTTCAAGCTTAATAATATTCTTGTTTTAAGTTTTGAGAATAGCTCGGGGATATATTAGAAACCAACTGCTACAGTAGATGATTATAAACACCAAACTAAAGTTACAACTTTAAACGCGGACGACAAATGCATATTTTTTAATGTTGCGACTAATTATGTGCTTAAATATATGTAAGCTGTATATAACAATCCGTTAGACCTCTTTTTTATTTAAATCTGCGACATTTAATTTCTTCATTCATGACACAATTCGGCATAAACATCAACTTGTTCTTATTATGTATCTTTCTCCATTAATAACATTCATAAATGGAATTCTCCATCATTAACAAATTAACTGAGTTACTTACTTACTTACTTACTTACTTACTTACTTACACACACACACACACATATATATATATATATATATATATATATATATATATATATATATATATATATATATATATTACATTAACTTTTTCGTAACTTATTAATTTTTAAAATACTAAAATACTGAAGAATGAGCTATCAAATTTGAACCTCCAAGAATAAATTCTTCACATTTTGCTAAAACAATTATAATTTATAAACATACATACATCCCAAACAATGCTCTGAGAGAACTTCGAAGAGTGAAAGCGTACTTCTTTTACAGTAATGTATCATGATGTCTGGCAGTTGAACTTTTATAAAATGTTGTAATGTTTTCACCTTAAAAGTTGAACGATATGAAATTCTTCAATATATACAGGGTGTCCATAATTAAACGTCCCTACTTTAAAGTTGTCTACAGTCGAAACTATTGTTCAGAAAGTTATGAAATTTTGGTGTAGGACATATTGAAGGGATGGGAATTTGCTTGAGCGAATAAAAAAATTAGTTCAAAATTTCACCACCAGAGGGCGTTTTTGATGAATTACAATTTAGCCAGCATTTACTATAGTTAAGAAAATTATTACAACAATTCATGTTCAACATGACGGCCATCATTTTCAGCTACCATTTGAAATCGTAAGATAGCATGTTCTACAGTTGACCGCAGTGTGTCCGGGGAAATGCTGAGAACATATCGTGAAATGCTGTCTCTCAGATCAGGTATAGTTCTTGGTTTATCAAGACTGACTAGATGTTTCACATGCCCCCAAAACCAAAAGTCGCATGGGTTGAAGTCTAGGGATCGGGGAGGCCACACATTAAGAAAGTGGCGGCTGATGACACGTTCTTCTGTAAAGTGATTTTCGAGAACGTTCTTAACACGAAGGCTAATGTGTGGAGGAGCTCCATCTTGCATAAAAAATGTGCGTGAAAGGCACTGACGAGATTGCAGATCCGGAACAATTTTATTCAGTAACAAGGATGCATATCGCTCCCCGGTGACCGAGCATGTTACTGGACTTCTGGGAATTGATTCCTCGAAGAATAAAAAATGCAGAAAATCCACACCACACGGTTCCTTTCGGTGAATGCATCGGAACATCTAAGATTAAACGCTGATTTTCTGGTTCCCAAATTCGGCAGTTGTGAGTATTCACCGAATCGTCCAAATAAAAGTGTGCTTCGTCTGTCCAGAGGATATTCCAAGGCCATTCTGCATCAACCTCAAAGCGAGCAAGAAACTGAAGTGAGAACCGCTGTCGAGTCTCGAAATCATGTGTAAGCAACCACTGCACATATTGAAGCTTGTACGGATAATACCGGAGGATATTCCGCATGACCTTCTGGACAGTTGAACGGGGCAGATCCAATGCTTCTGCCACACGACGGACACTGGTACTAGCCTGTTCGTTGGAAGCTTTGTCCTCTTTCACCCGAAGCGCAACCTTCTCTACAGCTTCTGCGGAAACAGGTTTCCTCCCTCTTCCAGAACGAATGTTAAAAGAACCATGTTCTTCAAATTTGGCCACCATTAATCGAAGACGTTTAACAGTCAATGGACCTTTTCGTATCCCCTTCCGAATTTTCGAAGTCCGAAATTTTCGTAGAGCAACTAGTGCTGAATTATTGTTTTGGTAAAACAATTTAACTAACAAATCTCGATCTGGTAATCGTAACGATGACATTCTAATTAGCAATAGCAGGCACGCTGAAAACAAAATCTCCGTGAAAGTTTCTAGGTTTTATAACAGCTTCTGCTCTACGTCGACAAAAATTAATTTGCATCATTTGTTTCTTCTTGTTCCTTCAAATGAAAATTAGTCTGAAAATTAGTTATCGGACAAGTTTCCGATTGAATTTGCAATCAAAGATTATAAAATTTAATGAGTATGATTTATTGTGTTAGGTGACCTATGGATAAAAAGAGGGCGAAATCTAAAGTAAAGAACCAGTCGTAAATGCGTAATTAATTTTAAAAATGCCCTCTGGTGGTGAAATTTTGAACTAATTTTTTTATTCACTCAAACAAATTCCCATCCCTGCAATATGTCCTACACAAAATTTCATAACTTTCTGAACAATAGTTTCGACTGTAGACAACTTTAAAGTAGGGACGTTAAATTATGGACACCCTGCATAAAACAACTCCAAGATCAAACAGCTCGTTCTTTTATCTTTAACCATATATAAATCTAGATTACCAACAATCAATTACGGAAATTTCCTTCAATTACTTGAATTATGATATTAAAGCAGAACATTAACCACATATGAACTTCAGTTGGTCGCTCATGTACTAAGGAGCAAAAAATTATATTCTATTCACTTTGATAAAGCGATTAACATACATAAGCATATATGTGTTCCGAATAATAATTGTTGTGTCTTACGAAGGGTTAGATCGTGTAATATGCGTATGTATCATATTATGAACGATATCCATTATATAATATTAATATGGATATCATGATAAATATGTATCGTGGTATGCGAGGTTAAATAGCTGTTATGTTGACCTTGCTGCTCGCAGGTATTCAACAGTCGCATATTCTACCTCCATTATATCGGGAAATTCAATGAGGATAATTACAGCTAGGAATAATTGATTTAAATTATATGATGAAATTCAAAGTAAATAAAAAAGGCTAGCTAAAAACTTTAGTAGTGTAAGTATTAACTTAAAAATTCGTTAAACACTCCGAGTTAATAAGCGCAAATAAAACTACATATAAAAAATATTTTAGCTTTTATGCATAAATAGAATTATTAAAAAAACTGAAAAAAAACTTTAAGGGGACAGTGGACCTTCAAACCTAACTTTTTTTGTTTTGAATGGATTTGCTTGAAATTTGAATATGTGATTAGTACCATAGATATGTAAAAGCCGTTAAAATTTAAAGATGAAATATTAATAATGTATGAATTAGGAATTATTAATTATATCAAAAATTGGCCTAATTAAAAATGCTCCATGCGCATTTCTTTTGCACATAATATGGTAATTTTAATTTACAGGATACCTTATAGGGCTAGCAATGAAACTTATTGCTTATTTCAAGCATTCATTAAAAATATAAAGAGACAAAAATAATAATAGTGAAAACACCCTTTTTATTACGCAAAATACCTATAAATCATCTTTTCAAATACAAAATTTAGAAATTCTGAGCTACGAAGCATAATTATTTTCAATAAGATTTATTTGATATATACTTAATTATATAAAACTTAAATTTCAAAGCAATACGATAATTAGAAATGCGCCTGGAGCAGTTTGAATATTCGTATGACTTGAAAATTTTTACTTTGATAAAAACACATTTAAAGTTATTGATATTAGTAACCACATAATATCTAAATTAAATACAAATGCCTATAAATAGGCAAGTAATCGCAGAAATTAAAAATTCTTTTTGCAACACATTCCTACTCGTCCGTAGTTTCACAATTCAATAAAATAAAAAAATCGAATTTTTGGAGAAATTTCTCAATTTTGAAAGTCCACTGTCCCCTTAAAGCAATTAAAAAGGAAACCAACTCTAAAACACACACAAAATAAATATTTTTATTGTTGTAGATCGCATCTATAAGTGGAATGAAATTTCTCGAATTTTATCAGGAGTTATACAGATTTTAAAAGAGATTGCAGAATTCAGAAAATTTCGGTTTCGGAAGAAAGAGAGTGGACAGCGGCTAAAAAGAAATTGAATTCTTCTTTTCCCATTCTTTCTTAACCAAAATCTCATTTCAAGGAATTGGCTACTTCACTGATATATAAAAATGTCTTCTCTCACGCAAGCATTTCTGGAAGAGAGAATGAAACCTGTTAGATGCTGATCAAATTGCCACCTAATCATGAAAAATGAAATTGGATAAAAAACTTTTAGTACCCCTAAACTTTAGGATTGCTTCAAAAAGTACAAGGTCAGACTTATAAAAATACAAAGTGAAAAAAACATCTGATCGACTATATATTTATAAATCTGTAAAATCTGACATTAAATCCAATACTGAAAGAAATAGTGGTTACTTATAAAAGGAAACGTATTTCATGTGTGGGACATTTATGTATACTTAGATATATGTTTCACAGTAATACGTTATACCATATTGATTAGTATGTTTCTATAAAATGTTAATATTGGCTGCCTTTGGTCTTTTTTAATGACTTATTGCTGCAAAGGAACCCTTTGATTCAAACTCTTTCCCAAGTTCTCCTCAAAGTATTAAGCGAAATTCCACACGTGTACTCATACACACACACACGCACACACATATATATATATATATATATATATATATATATATATATATATATATATATATATATATATATATACAGTGGGTTGCCAAATTATTAGGGACACTACGCAATTTCTGAAATTTCGGCTTTTAAATATATCTTATTACCAAAAATAATTATTCCCATGAATTTTATCATTTGTTATGTATTGCTGGCAACATTATAAATACTATTTAGAAAGTGGCAACACCTACGTGCATTACTCTGGAGCAGGTGAAAGCGTTTGTTCGGCTGTGGGTAATTCGTGCCGTTTCAACAGAAGAAACAGAAATGTGAGTTGTGTTTACTATTGTATTACTTTTGTAAGTTTTGTTTAATATTGTATTACTTTTACAAGTTTTGTTTAATACGGTATTATTTTTGCAGTAAATATTTTTGTTTTATTTTGCTTTAATCCTTAAAAATGTCACTGTTGGATTTTTCAGCATGGGAACAGCTTCAGACATTTCCCTGAGTAAATGTACTGAAATAAAGACGCTTCTGTTAAACACAACACATTCCCAAAGACAGATAGCGTCGATTGCCGGTGTTTCTAAATCAGTGGTTAACCGGATCAAGAAAAAAATCGACAATAATGTGGAATTGGAAACGGACCGTATAGGAAAAAGTGGAAGAAAACGCATTAACACCTGTCGTAGTGACCGCAAGATAAGGGATGCCTGTCTCGAAAATCGGAAACAGAGTGTGTCTCGTCTCACCACTATGATCAATGACGAAGGGATCAAAGTCTCCAAAAGGACAGTCCAGAGGAGATTGGCTGAATGGAACCTGATGGGTCATCGCCCAACCAAAAAACCACGCCTGACTGAAGCAATGAAGAAAAAGCGACGTTTATGGGCTCGAGAACACAAAAATATGACACTTGAGGACTGGAGTCGAGTACATACGATTTCTTATTGTGAAATATTCCTACGCAAAGAGTTTTGGAGGCTTATTTTAGTATTTTACAGGTCTGCTTCTCCGACGAGTCAACTTTCCAAATTTTGGCTGATAAAACCGCATTTGAGCGACGTCGCTCCGGAGAGAAATTTCATCCTGAATACCTCGTGGAGAGTGTAAAACACCCATTAAGCATTATGGTGTGGTTTGTGATATCAAAGAAATGAATGGGGCGCCTATACTTCGTCCAGGGGACAATGAGGCAAGACCAGTACAAACAAGTCCTGGAAAATCGCCTGTTGCCTCAAGTTGATGAATGGTTCCCTGATGATGAGGAGTACGTATTTATGCACGACTCAGCCTCCTGCCATAAAGCCAGAAGTGTAACAGCCTTCCTGGCTCAATATAATGTCAGAGTTTTGCCCTGGCCAGGCAATTCACCCGATTTGAACCTGATCGAAGACATGGGAGCTGACAAAAAGGAAAATAACGATGGAACTGATCACTAACAAGCCACAACTCATCGAAAAGCTGATACACATATGGAATCATTGTCCAGAACTGAAAGAAAATGCAAAAGCATGCATTGAGAGCATGCCTCGACGTCTCGAAGCCGTAATTTCGGCAAAGGGTGGCATTACAAAATATTAAACGTTTTACCAAATTTTTTTCCAAATGACTGTTTAAGATAAAATAAATACATATTAATAACAAACATGCTCTTTTCGTGTTCTAAATTAAACACTCTACGCAACTAAAATAAATTACGTTATCTCTAACCCTCAATTTTTAATCATTTTTGCAAATAACAATGGAATTGTCTAATTTTCAAGGTGTCCCTAATAATTTGGCAACCCACTGTATATATGTGTGTGTGTACACATTAATATGTGTGTAAACCTAGAAGCAAAAACGTGTATACATTATACTGAAATAAAAATAGTGATCATTATTATGAATAAAAAAAGTGCATAGTACGTGGGCCAGTTATACTCAGAATATTATATTATAATGATTTTAAGTTCTCACACAGTATAAAAAATAATATATGTAACTACTAGGGGGTAATTTTCCCCCCCCCACACACACACACAAACGCACACACACACACTGGCGGATCACTCCACTATTTGTATATTCAATTTCTGTGCATATGAAAGAAATAATGAGGGAGAGAGAATTGCTCCCTATACGAAAACGTAACAAAAAAACATGACACAAAAACGTTACAGATTCGGGGTAATTATCAATTTATCGGTCTACCCATCTATCTGTCTATATATATATATATATATATATATATATATGTCAGATCCGGGAGTAGAAACAAATTCCAAATGTCCAGGGGTATCTCAAAAACTAAACGTTCGATTACGGACAATAATTTATTTAAAGTTGTATATGTCAGCACATCACATTAAACCACAATATGACAGAAAATATAAACACTGATATAGTTCTAGCAATCATAACAATTGTATGTAGCCCGCTATGTCTACATACGCCAGCTTCCACTCGCCGAATGTCCACTCACTCTGGTGCTGGTTACAACGCCCTCTGGTGGATTTTCCATCATATATATATATATATATATATATATATATATATATATATATATATATATATATATTTGTGTGTGTGTGTGGAATCCGGGAGTAGGACAAATATCAATGTGTTATCCAGGGGTATTAAAAATTGACGGTTCATCTACCGACTAATATTTATTTAAAGTTAGAAATATCGGCACAGCGCAATATAGACAGAAATTAAACAAGTAAACACTATAATATAGACCTGTACGCGGCCCATAGCGTCCGCATACGCCAGCTTCCACTCGCTGAATCCTCCAGGTGCGTGGCCGTAAAATCGGGCATTGCCTACCGCGCCCTCTGGTGTATTCCTCATCCGACATATGTATATATATATATATATGTGTGTGTGTGTGTGTGTGTGTGTGGATGGATGGATGGATGGTTGATGAGGGGTTCTCAAACTGCGGTGCACGAACTCTAAGTGGTAATGACGAGACTTTTAGGGGGTGCGGAAGAACCTCTTAAGTTAAAAATGACAAACTTGAGAGAATCAAAAAAGTAAACTATGTCTTTTTCTTGGAAGGAAAAATTTGACAAAATTTCGAAAGCTTACTCAGTTATCTTTCCTGACTTAGTTCTGTTGTATCCATGCCGTCCCTAAAACAGTGTCCTATAAAGTATACTTTGCTCTTTGAAACTCATTTGAAAGTTCAAAGTACACATCTTTGAATCAGTGAGCTGCGCTACCCATTCAGGCTGTACCTTCTAACCAAAAAGGCCCACGAGGTTCTAATTTTTCAGATCAAAAATTAGTGCTGAATATTTCGATCAAAAACGCTTTTAGTTGATCGAAAGCGGATTTAGAAAATAGACACTCTCCATCTATGTCACTGTGTCGAAATTGCGAACTTCACGACGGACTTTATAATCTTGAATTATTTAAAAGACAGTAAATATTAGTCTTTGCAAAATGCTATGCATATTTTCGCTATGTACTTCTTCCAGATTGCGCAGACTGTGAAAGTTTTTGTTGAAAATACACCATGAGAACTGTAAGACTTCATTCAATTTCAGGAAAAGTTTAATAAAAGTGTTCCTTTTGAAATGTTCATTGTAGAAAACAACACTGTAGTAACACTGAAAAAAAATATTAAAATTTTTTCTGTGTTGTGTTCAACGGGAGTCTTTTCTCTATCTGAGATTGCTAAATTGTTAGATTTTCAACGTCTGTTTTTTTTGTTCACGTCTGATTTATGACTAACATAGCACAATTCAACAAAGAAAAAAAATTGTTGGTTTCAAAGCTGAATTTTATAATTCAGTAGATTTATATAAAATAATACATACACTTTTATAACAGAGGAAAACAAACATTGGTTTTCAAACACTTAATGACATAACCCGAAGTTCAACTTGTACTATACGCTACTAAATTGCGGAAAGCATTTGCTTTTCTTTCGAGGCATTTGTTGTGAGACATTTGCATAATATACCGCTGAAATTGTTGATTACTTATTAATTGGTTTCCTGCTTTCGTTTTTTTATTTTTCAAATTCCCGAAGAAAATTTTTATATTTGTTATACAAACTTTTTCATCATAGAACTGTTTCCATTTAATTTTTTTCTATCTATGGCAGCAATTATCATCATATATAGTATTAAGTCCGTATAATTAGGAATCTTCAAAAAGTTAGGCCATATTTGGAATATTTTTCCCCGTGGTTTTTCATTTTTTAACACATTAAAAGTTTCCTCGATAATTTTCTTGCGATTTAGAAAAAGGGAATATTTTACAAAAACTGTGAGTCAGAGAAATTTGCGGATACAATATAATAAATCTTTTTAAAATCACTGGGATTAGAAAATAGATATTTAGAAAAAAAATGCTTTTATTAAATTAAGGATATTATTATAGAACAAGCATGTGGGGTATTTTTTCATTTTGTCATATACGTATTAGTGGAAGAAAAATTTAGATGCTTCCAAAAGTTTCCAGCAACACAGAGGCTGGAAATAAGCTTTAATAAGCTTTATGAGAGTAAAATAACCCATTTGGATGAACAAGATCAATGTTTTGAAGGGTTGCAATGATAGATGAACAATCAGATACAGGTTCTAGAGTGAGCTGTGTTTCTGGACGGTTTTTGCACATGTTTTTGCAGGTTCTGGTCTTGTCAGGATGGATTTTCATTCCTTCGAAGTGTTTAGTGCTGAGTCTGGATATATTTGAAGAAATTGTTTTGTAGCAATTAAATTCTGTTGTGAATGGTTTACTGCTAAAATAAGAATCAACTTAGCAACTTCATCTGTGTCTTCCAAAGTGAGGATCTGAGAGTCCTGTTTGGGTCTCATGGTCTCCTTAGAGAGCCGATCAGTACATTCATTGTCTTTAATATCGACATGGGCAAGATTCCAATATACAGGGTGTCCCACAAACACCGCCCAAACTCTGCACAGCCAGATTCTTCGTTGGGAGTACATAAAATAATGCCCAAAGAATTGTACCTGTACGACCCATAGTTTTCGAGCAAAATACGGAAAACAAAGTATGACGTCCCATCCGGTGCAAGGAAAAAACACTTTATTTGACACATCAACAGCAGTATTTACATATCTTTTCCGACGATAATGTTCAAAATGTTCGCCGCGCATATCGCGTCATGCATGCGCGCACCGTGGAATGACGTTAAACCGTCGTTTAACTCGTATTTAAAGGGCTGCATCTTGCAGCTACCGATATGCTTCGCATGGTGATCATGTATTCCGTTCGTGAATATTGCGAAATGTATTTGATCTACGGCCAATGTAATGGAAATGCCTTACTAACTGCTTGGGAGTATGCCCGTCAATATCCGTCACGCCGTCCTCCCGATGCCTAAGTCATCCGCAGCCTGGACGACAGACTGCGTAATACAGGCTGCGATGTGTGCAGTCTTTCATTCCACAGCGCGCTCAAGCCTGCTTCGATATGCACAGCGGACACTTTGAACATCTGCCTTTATAAATGTTTTCAAATACTGCTGTTGATGTGACAAATAAAGTGTTTTTTCCTTGCACTGGATGTAACGTCATACTTTGTTTTTCGTATTTTTCTCGAAAACTATGGGTCGTACAGGTACAGTTCTTTGGGCATTTTTTATGTACTCCCAACAAGGAATCTGGCTGTGCAGGGTTTGGGCGTTATTTATGGGACACCCTGTAGAGTACAACACTTTGTAAGGTATACACAAGATTCGATTTACAAGAATCGAACTTTTGAGTGAATGAATTAAAGAAGCTGCTTGAGATATGCTAATTTCGGCATACGCGCTTAGTATAAATACCATGCAGCGTCATTAATAAAGGAGGTTGTTAAGGTTGAAGAAAGGTTGTTAAAGTTGATAGATAAGCGAGAGGGAGCTACGGGGTAAGTAGCTCCAGGTGCTATCCTGCGCTAGTGCTTAGGGGGCCCAAAGTTTACGTGGCAGAATTGCTGGTTGACTTACTGTTCGTGAGTACTGAAAAATATATTGTTCTTGAAAGCTGTATTTATATATCTGTACAAGTAATACGTATGAATCTTGTTGTTAAAAGCAAAGCCTACATGTGCAAGAATATTCAATAAACATTGTTTCATGTATAAACTGTGTTTGTATCAAATTCATTTAGAGTGCCACTTCAAATTATATACACCCAAGTCTGGGTAGAAGTGAGCTAATTTCTCTATAACTTCTAATATAGAGATGGTGAAGTAGGTTATTCATATTCTGGATGATACAGCTTCTGTCATTATGGATTGCACCAAGGGCAGATCTGGAGTCAGACAAAATGATGATTATTTCAGTGTACGGACATACAGTAGGAGAAGATGGATACGGACATACATTTACGGACTACATTAGGAGAAGTGTTGTACTCTATATTGCATGATTACAGTATAGAGTACAACACTTCTCCCAATGTAGAGATGGTGAAGTAGGTTATTCAAATTCTTGTTGATACAGCTTCTGTCATTATGGATTACACCAAGGACAGATCTAGAGTCAGAGAAAATGATGATTCTTTCAGTGTACGAACATACAGTAGAAGAAAATGGATACGGACTACATTAGGAGAAGTGTTGTACTCTATATTGCAAGATTACAGAATAGAGTACAACACTTCTCCCAATGTAGAGATGGTGAAGTAGGTTGTTCAAATTCTTGTTGATACAGCTTCTGTCATTATGGATTGCACCACGGACAGATCTAGAGTCAGAGAAAATGATGATTCTTTCAGTGTACGAACATACAGTAGAAGAAAATGGATACGGACTACATTAGGAGAAGTGTTGTACTCTATATTGCAAGATTACAGAATAGAGTACAACACTTCTCCCAATGTAGAGATGGTGAAGTAGGTTGTTCAAATTCTTGTTGATACAGCTTCTGTCATTATGGATTGCACCACGGACAGATCTAGAGTCAGAGAAAATGATGATTCTTTCAGTGTACGAACATACAGTAGAAGAAAATGGATACGGACTACATTAGGAGAAGTGTTGTACTCTATATTGCAAGATTACAGAATAGAGTACAACACTTCTCCCAATGTAGAGATGGTGAAGTAGGTTGTTCAAATTCTTGTTGATACAGCTTCTGTCATTATGGATTGCACCACGGACAGATCTAGAGTCAGAGAAAATGATGATTCTTTCAGTGTACGAACATACAGTAGAAGAAAATGGATACGGACTACATTAGGAGAAGTGTTGTACTCTATATTGCAAGATTACAGAATAGAGTACAACACTTCTCCCAATGTAGAGATGGTGAAGTAGGTTGTTCAAATTCTTGTTGATACAGCTTCTGTCATTATGGATTGCACCACGGACAGATCTAGAGTCAGAGAAAATGATGATTCTTTCAGTGTACGAACATACAGTAGAAGAAAATGGATACGGACTACATTAGGAGAAGTGTTGTATTCTATATTGCAAGATTACAGAATAGAGTACAACACTTCTCCCAATATAGAAATGGTGAAGTAGGTTATTCAAATTCTTGTTGATACAGATTCTGTCATTATGGATTGCACCAAAGACAGATCTAGAGTCAGAGAAAAAGATGATTCCTTCAGTGTTGTTCAATTGGTTTTTATTATCATTCCACATTGTCAGCCGGCGTGTCAAGTACTACGGTTCGGGTTAACGCCGAGATGTATGTTTGTGCAACTTAAATATTCCAAAAATACCAAATAAAATGCATGTTATTTCTTTTTAAAATTTAGCAGTTCTAATCGGTTTCTTTACAAAACATGTTTAACCAAGAACAATTTATTTTTTTCTAAATATTTCCTCGGTAGTTTAAAACATTGAAATCTGAGCTGAAATCTCAGTACTTTTTCAAGACATTGTTGTAGAGTCCTTTTGAGTTTGAAAGGAAAGAAGGCGTTAAACAGTTTTTTCAAGGATGAGTCTTACTCGCATTTTAGGTTTTTATTTTCTTTTTGTGTGTACTCCAATTATGAAAATTAAAATAAATAATATATATGCAAAATTATTGCAAATAAAAATCCCAATGCTTCAATGTCAAACGAAAGTTAATGGATTTATTATATTAAAGTGTTCAAAAGTAAAATCTTGAATATACCTTTTTTTATTTTTAATACATCAAGTGAAAAAATAAATAAATATTTTGTTTAAAAAGTTTCTTTTGTAATTTTTTTTACGTCTGGAAACATAATTTTAGTTCTATGAACACATAATTATTTATAATATAGTTCCTCTAATGAATATTTGAAATTTCTAAATCTTTCCGAAAATTTATGTTGTTGCTCGGGCAAATTTTAACAAATACAAAAGCAAACACTCCGTTAAATCACCAGTTTTATAGTTATTAAATAACTCTTCATACATTTATGCAATACATTATAATAAAACTGCATTTTTAACAAAAAATCAGTTATTTTTTTCTTGTGCTTTAAAATTATAATTAATTCAAGGAAGAAAATAAACCCATAGATCTAGATTTTACACTAGAATTGCTTTAAATTACACATGTCCTTAAGCATTCCATAAATGTCATCTTTTTAAAGGTATAGAAGTGCATACAATTCATAATGGATCATTTAACTTGTTTCCATATTCACTAAAATCCTCCAATATTAAAAAGCCACTCGAGGCGCTGTAAAATATGGAAAGAGATTTATTGCCGACTTATACAAAGAAATTCTAGATATATATCCTGAATAGACACTTTTCGTTGCAAACAACATCAGATATATTGAATTGGGTAAAGCCGAACTATACAGTTTTACTTGAGAACAACTTCTTTTAAACTCAACAATTTTTTTACTTATTTTAGAGAGTTCTGGCTAGCCCATTCTTTTCGTATTCCAGCAAAATATCTGGGTTTTTTAATTTTCTTTTCCGACTGATTCATTCTAATGCTATTAAGACTTCTTTCGAGGACATAAACTTTATGTCCCATAAAACTAAGTCCCAACATTCGGACATTCAAGAGATTGTGCTAGAAGTTAGTAGAGATAAAAAACTGTTTTTATTTCTCTAAAAGCCTATTGTATGTAGTATTATCACAAATTGTTTTGAAAAAAAAAATATATATATATATATATATATATATGAATATATAAATGATATATATATATATATATATATATATATATATATATATATATATATATATATAAAATATATAATCCTACAGAACCATTTGAACTAATTAAAAGTGTTACCTTCAAAGATCACTAATACAGTTTAAAGCTGGTATTTGTTAGGAAATTTTTCCAACACGAGCTAAATACAGTTCAACTTCATATAATTTAATTGTTCACCAAGATACTGTATAAACAAAGCCCTTTTCGATAAAGGTATATTATATTATCTATTTAATCTTTTTCTATTTTCAGTCTAAAGTTATCCTTTTCTTTCAGTTTTAGTTGTAAAACTACCTATGGTTTGATGCTTTAATTAGAAAGGAATAGAATATGCATAAAATACTACAGTTCCCACTGTTCCTTTATTTATCATGTCGTTACAAAGATCCCATCATTAAAAATCGAAATTTTAAAACCATTAATGATATTAAATTAGTGCAATAATCATACCGCTAGCATATGAATATCACTTAGATTTATTTTACCTTTTATCCCATATTTTTTACTAGTTAGTCATTGTGACCTACCATTAGATGTTAATACACATCATTTTCTGTTCTCTAATCTACATCTTTTTACAGATGTTTCAACGTGGGATTAGAAACAGATCTACACATTCGGACCATGCCATTTGGGGGATTCAGCTTTTGCTTTATTAGTATTATTGTTGTAGCATTGGAGTAGGCTCAAAACTAAAAAAAAATTACGTTTAACGTAAATAAATGATGTTAAACTCACGATTTCTCTATGAAAGTCTATGCACAATGCATGAGATAAATAGTCAAAATTGTTGCCTAAACGGATTAAAAGTTTAATTCAAGCGAAATGCAAAACCACTAATATTTCAAATACTAATTTAAGCCATTACTTCTCCACATAATGGGGACGTTATCACACTGAACCAAGTCACGCATAACCCCTTACCAGTGCGGAAAGCGTTTGCATATTTTAACTATGTACAAAATACAAATCAATTCTTTATTTAAAATGTATTAACGTACATTTAAATTTTTGTTTCATATCACAGCACTGAAATCGTATGTATAGAAATTATTTAAAAAAAATTAACTTTATTTATTTTTTCCCATAGCCAGGTTTAAGAATATATAGCGCTCGATATAAAAGAGAAGATTCACATATCGTTAATGTTAGGAATTCTTCAAAACTCTTCACCGTAAAATTCTCAAATTTCAGCAATAACAGAAATTCTGACAAAACGACTGAGATCAAAACTGAAGAGGAGTAAAATGAAAGCCGGATCTACCAGTTTGTTCCTCTCTTTGCATTGAAAATCATGTCAATGAAAAGGAAGAGATAACAGACTTCTAGATAAATACAATATATTTTGAAAGTACATTCTATACGAGAGAGAAAGAGAATTTAAAAAGGTATCAGATAGACTTAATAGCATCTCAACGCCAGGAATGACTTTGAAATAACTGTTTAGGAAATAAATAAATAAACAGAAGTGGCGAAAGGGGTACGTTCTATCTGTTTGCATCTTTTCCGAAAAAGGGGGGTCAAATACAGAAAAATATACATAGAGTGACAGGCCTGTTGTTACACAGCCTTTCGAGACGTTGCTGTTACACACACACACACACACACACACACGAAAGATTCCGCGAAAAGATAAATTAGTTCCAAAAGTCACCGCTAGGGGAATATTTAGCGCTGTGTAATAGAAAAATAGAGTGTTAACAAATGCAAATCAATACGGAAATTACTTTTTATTATGCATTCAAATAAGGTTCAATGTGGCTGCCGTTGTTGTGGACCACATATTGCATTCTGTACACAGTATGCACAACAGCAGAAAGTAACATGTCTGCAGGAATCTCCCGTACAGTCCGTGATATGTTATCCTTCAACGTAGCCAGGTCCTGGACCACTCCTTGGTAGACCTTGGACTTAAGGTAACCCCATAGCCAGAAGTCACATGGGGTAAGATCAGGCAACCGAGGTGGCCATGCAGTTGGAAAGTAGCGGCTAATGACTCTTTCTGTTGTGAATTTCTGTCGTAGCAGCTGTTGCACCCGTACAGCAACGTGTGGAGGGGCTCCATCTTGCATGAAAATGATTTCCCCCCAGGCATTGTCTTTGCTGAAGTGCCGGAATGACAAAGCTGTTCAACATGTGGCGATATTTCTCTCCGGTAACAGAACAGGTTTCCGGTCCTGTCGGGGTAATGTTCTCATAGAAGAATGGACCTACGATAAATTCCGCTGTGAACCCACACCAAACAGTTACCTTTGGTAAAATGTAAGGGAATTTCTGTGACTGCATGTGGTGATTTGTCATCCCAAATTCGGCAGTTCTGGGTATTCACAGTTCCATGCAGGTAAAAGTGGGCCTCGTCTCCCCATAAGATTTTCCACGGCCAAGCATCATCCACCTCCATTCTGGCAAGAAAGGTGAGAGCAAAAGTCAATCGCTTATCATGGTCGGGGTACAGTAACTCCTGTACACGGCTGATCTTGTACGGATAGAAGTTGATAATCTTTCGTAAGATTTTCCATACCGTACTGTAAGGCATATCCATATTCCGAGCTAATCCACGAGCGCTAGAGGTGGCAGCAATATTGTCTGGTCCTCTGTCGACAATCGCCGTGGCAACTGCTTCGATTGTATCCTGTGGTACAGGTTTTCGTCCTTTGCCTGACTGAACCTTCAGTTAACCTGTTTTCTCAAACGTCGCAACCATTGCTTTTAGCCCATTAACTGACACAGGACCGTTACCTTTACGCATTTTTTGTGCCTTCTAAAAGCACGAAGAGCGGCTGACGCGTTGCACTGGTTGAGGTAAAAGAGTTTGACCAGTAACGCACGCTCGACTAAAGAAGGAGACATTACACATAAACTTTCAATCCGATTGATTCGAAACGTAACACATTGCCTTTTAAAACCCAAGCAGCTGGCACTGTGCCAATGGATGTAACGTGAAATTTGAATAAAGAACTTCTTCTTCTGCTCAGAGTACGTGATATTGCAGATCAGGAGACTTTATCAGTGTTTATGTAGATTTTACGCTTTTTTAAAAGTGTTGCCATATTGCACTTGAACTAAATAAGAAAATGTGCATAATAAAAGGTAATTTTATTCCGTATTAATTTGCATTTGTTAACACTCTATTTTCTATTACACAGCGCCAAATATTCCCCTAGCGGTGACTTTTGGAACTAATTTATTTTTTCGCGGAATCCTTCGTCCCCCGTCTTGTTTAATCTTCCTACAAAATGTGGCGTCATTCTCGCAAATAGATCGCGCTACAGAACACTGTGAGCACTGTCAGTTTAATTATGGCCACCCGGTATATATATGTATATATACAATATATATATATATATATATATATATATATATATATATATATATATATATATATATATATATATATGTATGTATGTATGTATGTATGTATGTATATGTAAAGGAGAGGTGGGTGTGTTAAGTTAGCGGAATATCCATAAGCTAACAAAACGCAAACATTTAATGGACGACGATTACAAAAAAAATAAATTACATAAAAAGCACATCCGTCGTTGCATATTTTACATTGAATATGTCTTATTACAAACAATAAAAGGTTGCTGCCGCGTCATAACGGCTTTTTTGAGCCACACGTCGTTTCGACCTGGTTGATTCCTGTCAAAACATCATCTCCCGTCTTTCTTATCTCGCATTTTTAAACAGTTACAGTTAAGTCCTTTGCACCGATAGGTGCCGCCATCTGGTTGTGGTGTCTGAATGAACTTGACATATATATATATATATATATATATATATATATATATATATATATATATATGCGTCGGACTTGACTCTCACGCCCGATCTATTAACGTAATTTCGACCTCTTTGGAATCATCATGCAGTCAGCAGTGGTCCAGTGGCGAGGACATATCAAACCTTAAAACTCCATCAAGCTTTCAAGATGTTGACACAGTATCCATAGAACATTCTAGCTGATTTTACAAACATCTTTATTTAACTTCCAATTAATTACTCAGCTCCAAATCGTTATTATTATGCCCCATTCCCCTTTAGAATCTGTGCGCCTAACGGCACACGTCTGCTCCCTTCCTAAGTCACCATGGATCTGAAGATCTTCTTTGTTTCCAACCTTAAAACCAACGCTTAGTGACGCTCATTAATTATTCATTTCGTCGTATCGAATGTTCTTTCTGCTGACCGATGCATTTCCTTTCTTAGCGCCAGCTCAAGACTACGTCTACCTAAAATCCCCTCTTAGCCCAGTCAAAATAGGTTTTATGGCTAAACAAAATATGAAAGTTTTGAAAATTGGTGGAGATGTTTGTTTAGGCATGCTAATGAACATACTAAAAGTCCCCACCGATCAGACTTGAGGTTTCGCCGCCATCTTGAAAAATGTGTACACTTTTTCGGTTTTTTGGAAATATCTTTAAAAATATTGATTTTATAAAAAATAATTAAATACAAAAATTAAAGAGCATTAAATTGTGAACAAAAATCATTCATAACATTTTTTTATATGTCTAACAGGAACAAAGATAATTGACTTTGAAAAGAGCGCACTATCACACCTGGGACGCGCAAGCGCGGTTCCTCATCGCGGTGGGGGGAAATACCCGCGCATGTGCATACCATAATTAGCCAAATTAGTTTTACACTAAATGGGAAGGTTTTTTGTATTTTTTCAAATAACTAGGGAAATATTAACTTTACGTAAAAAAAGTTTATTTCACAAATTAAAAAACATTAAATTATGTACAAAAACGATTTTATACATTTTTGACGTAAACCTAACAGGAACGAAGATATTGACTATAAAATGCGCGTTGATAATGGAGGTAGCATCAAAGTCTTGTTGCAGGCGCTCTTCTTTGAATTTCTAACCTCTCCCACATTTCGGTATTCTTTAAACACAAGACAACAAAATTTAATGTTTTTGGCTATGTAGATCATTAATCATTATTAATTTTATACATGAATGTAGTAAACTTGGGGGTATTCACTATCATATTTCTATTGCGAATAATTGTTCAAGCTTACCTACTTTAGGATTTACGTGCTTTTTTCGGTACGGGATTCTCCCCTTCGTCAGGCATGTATAGATCGTCTATGGATCCGCTAGCAACGGCCCATTCATAAACTTCTTTCATTCGATCGTCATCATCAACAGGGCTGATGCCATTCTTACATACCCCATTGTAATTATTGCAGGCCATTGTGCAGTTGATGTCTGCTTTCCGACATCCGCATCTTACTCCACGGTCAGTCTTACAGTTGCAAAACACCATGTTTAAAATTGAATCGGGAGCTACTGCATCTATAGTTGTGATGAGCACAAGAAATTTCTCTTGACGCTTCCAGCCCCACAGGCAGTTGGGCCTTTCTTTTTCAGGTGCTCCAAAGTCTTCCTCATTTTAATTTCGATGGCTCGTATTTGATTGAGTGCATTTAAGGTTGCTTGCGATGGTGGTTCAGTAGCAAAATCTCGAAACAACTCACGGAGATTGTTACATTCCAAATCCGATATGTCCATGCCGTCAAAAATTATTTTTGCTAAAGCTGTTTGGGTCAATAAATGAGCTCGGACGGCCAGTGCCGCCCAGAGGGGGGGGGGGGCAACTGGGGCATTTTGCCCCAGGCCCCCAACTGCCTGAGGGGCCCCAAAGAAATTTAAAAAAAAATTATTTATTAGATTTCCACCGAAAGAAAATTCGGAAACTTGTACCGTACTTCAAAATTTAAAATAATATCCTGAAAAAAGGGGCCCCCCCAAAATATAAAAAAAAGTTTATTCGATTAATCAGATTTCTCTTACTACAAAATAGTCTTCTGAAAAATAGTCTTGGCCCCCAACAGAAGTTTGCCCCAGGCCCCGTAAAGTCTCTGGGCGACACTGCGGAATCTGTGGAAGACCTAACCACTTAGCACACATCCAGGAAATATCAGATGGCTTAGGCAGAGGTAAATCTTCCGCTAAAGGATTTAAGACATTCAAATCTTCGATAGTAATTGTTTTTAACCCAGGCCCTCGAAAATTTTCAAACGTTTCCAGGGGAATGATTCCCATTTTGCCTACGGTCGATGCGGATGTAAGTTCGGTTAATTTTTTTATCTTCGTCCCTGGTTCCACTGCTGGCGCTGGAGTAAAACAAGCAATGCCCCCCATGCTATAAAACGTATTCAGGCCATCAATTGTCGACACATTGAAATCTGCATTGTCAAATACGAATTAGCAGAATGATCCCTCACGCATTTGGGGTTGCGGGTGATTTATGGCTGACATCTCAAGTGTTTGGGCTTCATAGTAAGAAGAACAAAATCCCAAATTCAAGAGCATTGTTATTAAATTCTTGGAATAGAACTTTTTGTACAAAAATAAAGCAAGACCATTGAGCAGAGGAGACATAAATGATCGTGGCCTTAGCGCTGATATAATGACGTGAGCTATTGAAGTGACTTTTTTTCCCGCCTTAGCAGTCTTTTTTTTTTAATAATCAAGTGCTCCAAAAAAGATTTTAGGCTTTCTGGAATACCCTTGTTCACATCTCTGAAAACGTTATCACTTGGAGGGTAGCAATGATTGTCATAAACTGGTGTCTGGATATCTTCTTTTATTATGGCTACAGCAGTTTGTACTATTCGTAGACGCTCCTCATGGTCATTTCGTATCCTTTTGTCGTACCAAGAGTCTGATAAGACTTTCATTCCAGTATTACGTAAATATATGACAGTAACAATTTGGAGTTTGAAGCAAAAATAATCCCATCCCCGTATTTTTGTTTCAACTTATTTCTCAAAGTGATGTCGTCTGGAACTAGCCCTGTAATTTGAGATTTGAGTTCGGGTAGTAAGAATTGACAGTCGTCATTATTATCAAGGAAGAAGGATATTTCGTCACAGCTGCTGAGACGTAATCCGACTCAGGCCGCCCTCTCTTTCTGATTGGTGCAGTGTGTAGAAAAAAAGTCATGAAGCAATCTTGGTGATAAATCGCATCAGCTGCAACTAAATCAGCAACGTTTATTATACGACACTGAACTTCCTCTCCCCACTGGTCATGTCTATTCTCTGCAGCTTCAAGAACTGTGTTTTTCATTTCGAGACTCCTAACTTCGTATATAGTTCTTCGCCTGTCAGTTGGTTTTTTCTTTTGTCTTGCTTTGAATTCTTCGTCTATCACTGCCGTACAAAAGAAACATTTTGTTCGAAAATCGAACTGAGGTTAAAAAAAGATCGCAAACTTACCGCACGCTCTTCACTTTGGGATGTTGACGCGATTTCTGCATTTCTTTTTAAATCAACTTTTATACTTCCTGGTCTTGGGTAATTTCTCCGACACAACGAATGAACCGAAACAGATTTTAAATGTTCCAACTGTTCATGCTTATTGTCTTTTCTTTGGACACTAGCTCTCTTAAAGCGTCGATCCCCTTTTCTCCTACATTCACGAAATCATCATTTGACATTAATTTTTTACATATAAAACATAGTTCCGTAACAGCCATTGTTCACAGACGCACACGGAACGGTGACTAACTATTAACTGTCTAGGAAAATACTAGGGTAAGACCGATTTGGCGTATACGGTATGCACATGCGCGTGTCTTCCAGCCATTGCGATGGGCACCCACGCATGCGCGTCCCTGGTGTGATAGTGCGCTCTTTCCAAAGTCAATTATCTTTGTTCGTGTTAGACATATAAAAAAATATAATATATGTTTTGTGTAGAAGCTGCCTCCATTATCAACTCGCATTTTATAGTCAATATCTTCGTCCCTGTTAGGTTTACGACAAAAATGTATAAAATCGTTTTTGTACATAATTTAATGTTTTTTAATTTGTGAAATAAACTTTTTTTACGTAAAGTTAATATTTTCCTAGTTATTTGAAAAAATACAAAAAACCTTCCCATTTAGTGTAAAACTAATTTGGCTAATTATGGTATGCACATGCGCGGGTATTTCCCCCCACCGCGATGGGGAACCGCGCTTGCGCGTCCCAGGTGTGATAGTGCGCTCTTTTCAAAGTCAATTATCTTTGTTCCTGTTAGACATATAAAAAAATGTTATGAATGATTTTTGTTCACAATTTAATGCTCTTTAATTTTTGTATTTAATTATTTTTTATAAAATCAATATTTTTAAAGATATTTCCAAAAAACCGAAAAAGTGTACACATTTTCCAAGATGGCGGCGAAAGCTCAAGTCTGATCGGTGGGGACTTTTAGTATGTTCATTAGCATGCCTAAACAAACATCTCCACCAATTTTCAAAACTTTCATATCTTATTTAGCCATTCGTCAAAATCGGGTCTATTTTGACTGGGGTATCTGTGGTTCTTCGAAATTGAATCAAGCCGACCCATTAATTATATTTTCACTGCAATACAATACGCCGCTTATTTGAACTCCCAGACTTTTTAATTGTTAAATCCTATATTTTAATAACTAAAATCCCGTTTTAAGATCGCGCGATCGCCCCCATATTTAATAGCCTTACAACTTCCCCCCCCCCCCGTTTAAACATTTAGCTAACAATTTCAAGCTCGTTCTCAATCATCATCAGTGGAGGACAGAGGAGTCCAAGTCTCCCTAAAGCCATAGTCCGTAGTCCTCATTATTCTCTCTATTTCAGCTTTATATCTACTGCAGACTTGGTCCGTCGGTAGATGCTTTACGTCGATGTCTTTCCCTGTCTTCTTCAGAAACTTCAAACAGTTGATACAAACAGGTTCACCTTTGCAAGGTTGTCCCTCGTGACGTTCTTCCGCGCAGACTTTACATAACTTGGTGTTCCTACAGTGTTTAAAATTTATAGCAGATTGTTGGTTTTCTATGGTCTTTCCATGGACGATATTTCCATCCCACTTTTAGATTCATACTATTATCAATCTTCCTATATGTCTCTCCCTTAAGTCTCAACATCCAATTAAACAATCCTCTCTTCGTCTTATAATTGGTCAGAACATCAATTTCTTCATTCTCCAACTCAGTATTCTGCTTTTTTAACAATTCTATCATTTCATCTCTTTCATATTTTTCCTCAACATCATAAACTACTATACATGGATCTCTCATTTTTTGTGTAAGTGTAACATATAATGTGTACACCTCATTATTTTTACTACATGTCTTAACTAGGATGTCAAGGTCTTCTTTCGTCTAAGTTTCAACCACAATTCCACCTCTTCCAATCATTTTACATTTCTTTATTCTTATTCCCATCTTTTCCGGTTTTATGTTCTCTTTAATAATTTTTTGGTTACCTCCTATTCAAACGCTTATTCATTGGCATAGTTTCGATTTCATTTCTCGGCCTCTCTCTGTATTTTCTTCACCGTCTTTTTCATCTCAATAGCCTTCCTCTTATCTGCTTCGGCATAAGTCTTATTATCCTTTCTTTCAAGGATACTTATTTGGCCCTTTAGATTTTGTATCACTTTCTGTTGATCCGTAATTTAGCTAACTAGCTCCCGAATGTCATCATTTAATTGTCTCTTGACTTCCACATTCAACTTGGAAGTACTGATTGCATTGATCAGTCTCTGATGCTTCATCTTAACTAGTTCTTCAGTGAGCACTCGTAGCTCCTCCATCCTCTCCTCCTCACTTTCCATTCTTGGCTGCTTAACTTCTCAACTAAACCCACGCTCCTCCGGCATTAGCAACCAAACTTTCGGTCAGTCCTCAGGACCCACCACGTGGAGGTGCCGGAGGTGTAATTTGGAAAAATTTGTGCTAAATCAAGAAAGATAGCAAAACGAGCCAATAACCTTGAACTTGACACAAGTAGGACTTAGTACTAATTCAGAGCAATATCTCTAATAATAATCATTAGCTTGGGGTGAGCCCCTATATATAGAGAGAGATGGATAGATAGATAGATAGATAGATCACGTGACAAACAACCACTAATAAATAATAAATAGCATTCATAGCCATGCGCTAAAGCAGCGATTAACCACAAAGCAGAAATACACCATTTGTCAAAATTTTCAAGTTCTATAACCATATGTATGCTGCAGCCTAGCAACTAACATAGGGTGAGTTTAATACACTGAGTGAATCAAAACTCAAAACAACTTTAGGTGAATAAACACTCAAAAAACCATAGGTGAATTAACATCCAAAGAACAAAACATAGGCGAATTAACACCCGAAAGTTAGAATCATTGGTGAATTAACACCCAAAAGGTAAAATCATAGGCGAATCAACACCCAAAAACCAGTATATTAAGCAATGAAACAGAAAGAACGACCCGCTCGCTTGGCTCTTCAGCCGTGGGTAAAGCAAAGAAAAGTAATCAACACAAGTGGTTTCACCATGGTATCATATCTAAAAAGGTTTATAATTAAAATTAAATGAAAGAAACAAAAAACTCAAAGCTTCTTATGACACGACGGTCGTAGTTCGGTGCTACAAAAACAAACAAAATAAAATAGCTCAAATGAGAAACATGTATAAAACGTTATAAAAATATATATGAGCACCACCCCTCCCTATATATATTAGAAGGAGTACACGGCGTTGCCCGGGATTCTAAAAATGGTTGTTTGACAAAATCAATTTAAAAATTAAACATAGCATAGATAATATAGTATAAAAAGCATGCAAAATGATATACACATCATTAAAATGAAAATCCAAAATAAAAATATACAAATTTATAATAAACTCCTCCGCTAGATTCAGCCTTTCATCATTGTACCACTAAAAGCTAAAAAGTAAAAATGTCAGTTTCTTTTGGCCTTGTGAATTCTATATGAAAAATTAAACACAGTATAAATAAAATAGTCTAAAAAAAGTATGTGAAATTTTATACACATCAAAAATATGAAAACCCAATATAAAAATATATAAATTTATAATAAACTTCTCAGAATTCAGATTCAGCTTGTCATCATTGCAGTAAAAAAAGCTGAAGTTACAGGTTTAGCAGAATTTTCCAATAGAACCATGAAATCACTCATTATTTGTAACAAACATTGTTTGTAAACAACCCACCTGTGTTGCCACTCTTTGCTATTCTATAAAGCTCAAAAGAATGCAAGAATAAAACGATTTAAAAATACAAATCTATTAATAAAAATAATTAAACACCCACAAATGAATAAATCACACAAACGTTTATTTAAATTATTTAATCTCTCTAAATCTCCAGTAAGGAAATATTTTCGGGGCATTTACAAAACATCGCATACATCCCTTTTGAAAACACGCATTTACTGAACATCGTCTCAATAAGAAATTCATTTAATTTTAATTTCTGTGAGATTTTTCTCGCCACTTTCCCCTGTTAGGGTTGACTCACCCTCCCAGGTACTGACTATGAGAGATGCTGCTGAACTATTTCTAAACAAACAGCGTTACGGGCAAAATTTGATTTCGATTTGTTTCATAAATTGGCTAATTGTAGACCGATTTTCATTAAGTTAGTCTTTTGTGATCGCCTGGGGGTAATTAAGGAGAATTTTGAATTTTATTTTAGTTCTTTTGAGGTTTTTGCACCACTTTTCCCCAATTAGGGTTAACTCACCCTCCCAAGTACAGGTCATGATTGATGCTGCTGCATTGTTAGGTAAACATTCGTGATCTTGAGTTTTAGTATGATTGATAACTTTACTAATTATTGACCGATTTTAATTATTTTAGGCTTTGTGTGACCGCCTGAGGTGGGTAAGGAGAATTTTAAATTTGATTTTAGTTTCTTTTAATTTTTTGCACCTCTTTTCTCTGCTAGGGCTAATTTCTGTGAGTGAATCACAACTCCCAAAACTGTGATTAAAGGTTAGACTGATTCTTTTTAGTTAAGATATACAAATTTTTATGCTTTTTAAATTACATCATGAATTATAACATTAAAAACAATATAAATTACAGTATAAAAGATTTATGAAGTACAAACACATTATGTAATTAACCAAATTACCAAATTTCAGAAAGTAAACAATCGAAACTTAGCGAGATACATTAACTCCAACAGTGGTGATTACCTAGCTTATTTTTGACTATTTTAATTAAGATATGCATTTCGTTAATTATTATCTATTTATCTTCTATATGTTAACAACCAACTCTTCTAATATTACTACATCACTTCCCCGTTCTGTGTATCCAGAGAATGTAAGAGCGTGAGGCTCTTATATTTTCTGGATTCACCCTTCAAAAATTGTTGGTTTTTTATTAATTAGAAATTAACGGTAATTAATTTCAATTCCAGAAGTTCTTAGATACCTCGGCTGATTTTAACTACGCCTGTATGTAAAATTTCCCGATCGTAGATTTTAAACTGTGGATTTCTATGCAATTACATATATACAGACAAGTTTTCATTTTTATATATTACATATATATATATATATATATATATATATATATATATATATATATATATATATATGTGTGTGTGTGTGTGTGTAAGTAAGTAATTCTTTATAAGGTATAATTGATTCATGTCTTCCTAATTTATTTTTTAAAACTAGGACATTCAAATTTCTTTTAAAATCAATCTTTAAACAGTTTGAAAAATCAATGAAAAAGAAAGGAAAGAAAAAATATTCCTGTTATACTATCAACTGAAGTACAAAAAATTATCAACAAAAATTCCAATTATTTTTATACAGAAATCTTTTATATGAAATGCCGATAAAGATAAAAATATGCTATCACATAGTTTTCACTTTATAGTGAGCTCTTTTCTAACGATGTTTTACTATTTAACATAATAGTAGATATAAATGCATGTTTTCACATATTAAGAATCAATCATATAGTAAAACAGTTAATTTACTGTTATTAAAAAACCAGCTTCAATATATCCTTAAATTTTTTCCCAGTAAAACAATAAAATATCTTGAATTTTTTTGAGGAACTTCTACATTTTTTAAGGTACAACTCTTAATATATTCTCTTGAAGTTTAAAACTTTCATCCAACTTGACCTTCCATAACAGACAGCCTTCAAATTATTTCATCATGAAGTTTCATTTTTTTTCCGTTCAATATCACTCTTTTTAAAACGCCTTTTATACTTCAGTTTAGAAAAAAAGGTTATTTTCTCTCAGTTTTCAGAATTTTTTTTCAAAAGTGGGTGAAATAAATGGCATGTGTTATTTTTATCCAGATATTGAATGATAGACAAAGTGAATTATTTATCCTAAATTTTAACTTTATCGATTATAGATTTTCTCGCATTTTTGACGTATGTCAATATTTGCTACCGATTTTCTTTTTTTAGTACATTTTGAAAGTCAAATACGGTTTTAAAATGAAACCTGGGCTCAAATTTAATGAATATCTTAAGAAATCTAATATATCCTTATCTATATAAAAGAATCTGGAATTTTTCTTTAACAATATATTTCTATAGAATTTCATTTCTATAGAAAGGAAATTCTTTGATTAATTCTGTACCATTCTTCCCTAGAACCATTTTAATATAAACAGAGGCTAAGGTTATATATATGTATGTGTATATGTGTGTGTGTGCGTTTGTGTGTGTGTATAAATAGATAAGTGTGCGGGGGCAAAATTATTCTCCTGGGTTGTGTCATGGTGATATACTGATTTCTTTTTAACAATGCTTGTTTATTTTTGTCACGAAAAAATCTTTTTACAAACATGTAACTGAAATGTACATGAATGGAAAGATAGAGAATCTACACCTTCTAAAAAAAGGTCGGGGAAAATCAAACTATAAACCTGATATAGATAAAAACTCTTTTACTACTTTAACGACCTGGTTTATTAGATAAAAAATTAGATAAATAATTTTATTAGTATAATGTTAAGCTCATTTCTCTGCATTCAGAAATTCATTCATCGTTGCTATTTCAAGACTAACGTCTTGGATAAACATATGCTAGTTACTTTTACTTAGTACCTCATCTAAACAAATTAGTAATTAAGTATACATATATCAGAAAAGTTATTTAATGATAATTGAATTAACTTATAAATGATATATACAATAAAAAATTATTGAAGTCCCTTTACTCATACAAATGAACTCAGAATATCTAAGGATAGTAAAATTATATAATAAAACTAACAAAAACAGACCGAAGCTCATTAGTGATAGGAAGGACAAATGATACAAAAATACATCCAATGAATAGATTAGCTTTTGGTCGCCACACTCAAAGTAATAATTATAGGGTATTTAGGAATAATTAAGAATATTACAAAAAATGTTTAACAAGTCAGGTAAAATGATAAAATAAAAACTTACCAAAGAAAAAATTACGTATGAACTAATAACAAAAAAAACTAGCATGTGTATATCTGCATGTGTGTATGTAGAAAAAAAGAAAAATCTATGGATATAATTTCTAGAGGAAGTTAAGATGAAAAGTGAAACGATAATTTTGAATTACAGTTAAACAGGTTATTCTGTTTCACATGCTTTTTGTAAAAAAAAATTAAATTATAATTCGTATTTGTGTGTAGGAGGAGCGGTCGCAAATTTTTGTTATATTTAAAACTCTGAATTTCGTTTACGTTCTTTTCAAGATAAATAAGACTTAGTTTATATGTCATATAAGACTTTGTGAGGTATACATAAGATTCGATTCACAAGAATCGAACTTTTGAGTGAATGAATTAAAGAAGCTGCTTGAGATATGCTAATTTCGGCATACACAGTTGGTATAAATACCAAACAGCTTGATTAAGTGCAAGAGGTGTTATTAAAGTTGATAGATAAGCGAGAGGGAGCTACGAGGTAAGCAGTTCCAGGTGTTAACCGGCGCTTGTGTTTAGCAGGCCCAAAGTTTACGTGGCAGAACTGCTGGTTTGTGAGTATTTGCATAAAGTATTTCTATTGAATGTTAATATATATTCCGTACAAATAGTACGTATGTTTATTGCTGTAAAAGCAAATTCTATATGTGCAACGAATTCAATAAACATTGTTTCATGCATAAACTGTGTTTGTATCAAATTCATTTAGACTGCCACTTCAAATTATATACACCCAAGTCTGGGTAGAAGTGAGCTTATATTCTCTATAACTTGAAAATATAGCCATATTCGATGCATCCGATGTTTCTCCAGTAGAATAATTTTGCGTAATAAACACTTCTTCAATTTCACAAAAAAAAAATGAAACCACGTTTGCGAATTGTTCATCCCGACAGTCACACCAATGCTCCTCACTCTAATTATGAATTATTAACTAGGTCGAAACTTTTAGCCACCTTTTTTAGTCTATTGTGGAATTGTTTTAGGGTTCACTACTTACTTGTTATCACCAATGTCATAACTGTATCATTTTGGTCCTCCACTTTTCCCGTAGTAGATAATTTCTGAGCTACATAATACACCCTGCGACACAAATGTAAGCAGCAGTTTCATTTTCCAGTGTCTATGGAATGTTCCTTCAAATTCATTCAAAGAATCAGGAGGGCCCTCTCGAAAATGAAAGCTAACAAAACGCCCTCCTTTTTGAAGAGAAACACAAAACCAACTACCTTTATAAGAAAAAATGAATGATTGAACGAATTTAAACTTTTTTTCGTGTTACATTCGATGCCATTCATATCGAAAAGTGAATTTTTCAGAACTTTTGGTGTTTAAAAACTGAGGAACTGACTTTAATTGAAAAACATGAACAAAATTTCATAAGCGATGTGGTTTTTATTTCACGGTTATACCCAAATCATAAAAGAATTGCAAACAAAACGCACACAAAGGAGACTTTTATGAGAAATAAGTTCTGTATAAAAGAGGACAAGAGAAAAATTCAAATCTTGAACAGTTAAAAGTTGGTACCATACTAAACGAAAGCAATATCCCGGATTTATTTTAAAAAAACGGTAATGGAATAGTAAACCTTTATTAAAACATCCCTTTATTTAAAAAGGAAAGTCTTTCCTCCATTTGTAGCTGAAATTATTATGTTAAGTTAGTTCCAGTGGTAAATAAATTCCTCTAGTTGACGCAGTTACAGACGTACCTACAAACACGAACCAGGTATATCTGCTTTTTCTCTGCTTCTGTAGTTATTGTGTGATAATCGGGAAAATTAAAAAAGCATTAAAATTTGAACGTTATGGATTTTATATTTTTCTTAGCTTTTGAAACTTTAAACTGAAATCCAAAACTGAAAGCCCATACCCACACGTGTTTAAGTATTCAAATGCAATTACCCCTAAATTTCAGCAGAGTGGACTCCTCTCGAAAACCACAAATCCCACGCCCTTGAAAAATCTAACCACGCGTGTACAGCGTTACTATTATAGCCTAATAAAGGTCAGTCCCCCCCCCCCAAAGGCTGAACTCTATTAGGCTACATATATAAATCAAAAATGAAAATGCATAAAGAAAGGGTAATTTATAATGCATGACTTCTCGGAACCTATAAATTGCATCTCCCTATATATATATATATATATATATATATATATATATATATATATATATATATATATATATATATATACACATATTATATATATATACACACACACATATATATATATATATATATATATATATATATATATAAGCTAAACGTTTCGTTTCTTTCTGTCTGAGAATATATAAATGCCCGTAAGAAAGAGAGTAGAAAACAGACGAATTTTTTAGAAGGAATTTTGAATATCATTACAATATCATTATAGCATTTCCCTAGACGCATGCCCCATTAGATAAACATGACTGTCTTATTGCATTTTAATTGTTTAGATAAGAAAACTGAAATTGATTTCTACGTCAAATTACTTTTTGATTTAAAGTAAGTGCTGAAAAGCTATTATGTTTTGTGAATAATTAAAAAAGGGTAGTCAATATCTCCATCTCTACTCGTTAAATTAGCATCAACTTATCATCAGACAACAGGGTGTATTCTTTGTTTTCCAAGAAATTATAACTAACGAGGTTGTATAGTTAATTTTTTCAAACATCAGGCTGATATTCCCTTAAGATGTTTTATGTAATTAGATAACACGTGTACACTAATAGAAATTTTTTTAACCACATTGTACGTGCTGTAAAAGTGAACATAGATGAGAGTCAAAAACAGTTATGCATAGTGAATAATTTCCTTTCAATATTGTCAATGTTTTTTTTTTTATATTGATGGTGCTTGGCACACAATATCCATCTATGCACATTTAAAACTTTCGTGTAGCAGGTAGCCTTAATGGTCTTGGTTTATAAAACATAGCACTATCCACATTTAAAAGAAAAGCCTTCTGAGACACATGCATATATTCACACATTTAGAAGAACATTCTGCCACATATAATTACCTTGATTCCAAAAAGCATGGTATTAAAAATGTGTCTTGATTTTTCCCATTTCTCTATATGATAACATGCAGCTACCATTTGACTGCTGAAAAATGTAATTTGTCATTACAGAAACATTTGACCACTCGGTCCAACTCGCATACTCCTTCTACCAATTAGTATGAAACTATTCTGGTATTCGATGAAACACGTTCATTTGTTTTCTCTTCAGAAAAGAGATATTTTTTTCTCCAGCCTTCTCCTTTGGGTACTAGATGTAAACAGCTTCCTTATGGAACCTGTTACATTTCTCTTCAGTAAAGCTACATTACGACATTGAATGAGGGTTCAACGAACTGATATCCCAGTATGTGTCTTCTGGTGGATTTTCATTTATTTAGAGCAATCTTTACTGCCACGAAATAAATTATAATTGCACTGAAAAGAATATCCCTATTTTCCTCAACTCTAAATTTCTGCCGCGGATTGTCGAATAGCCAACTGTAGACTATCGTAATAAAAATGAGGAGTGTTATAGCCGTAGTACAACTTCAGTTGATATTTGTCTCTTGATTAGATATCTACACACTCTACTTTATTATCCGCTGCGGTTATCTTTAGTAACACGAGAGATAGATTGACAGGCACCTGTAGCTTGGAGCCGACTCTAAACGGTTGAAAATTATCATACTCACCGCGGAAATCAAACTCGCAAACTTAAGTGCCTAAAAATAGAGCCTTAGCAATTCATTCATTTATTTACTAATTAGAGAGAAATTTTGCCTTATAGATGCATAACTATGTTTCCAGTTATGTTGCCTTATGAAACTTAATCAAGGTGCAATACTTCTAGCATATATGCACAAATTAATTGATATTTTCTGAAGAAAAAAAATGGTATGTATAATGGAATTGCTATTCAACTATATAGAGGGACCAAATTTTGGTATTAATCAAGCTATTTTAAACATCAATTTAATTTTTCCATTGAAAAATGTCATAAACGACAATAATAGATTTGCGGTTTGAAAGGCCTCCAGTGAGAGAAACTATTTAAATCACTTTCTATAAATATAGCGGTAATAATTCCTTCAAAGCTACAATAAACTCATGTATCTCACAAAGGCTGTCTTTTGAGGAGCACTTCTTGGGATAATATTTTCAGTGTTGTAGTCGAACTCACGATTGAAACATTTGGAATACCTTAACTGAAATTACTTGGATGCGATAATTATTATTCATAAATATTATTCATGTATATACCGTCATTCTAATGTAAATCAATATAAAACCAATATAAAATCTAGAAAACGGGAAAGGTTCAGTGATGTAGGATAGGAATTGAGGGTAGTAACTCGTATATCCCAAATTAGACCTGATATTTTTCAAACGTGTAAAAGCTGCCACGCACAAATATATCATTAAAATAATTAGTAGTTTTGTTTTTGTTACTTGGAGCAATATACTTTTTCTGTTTATTCATTATTGCTTTTTTACCGCTATGTAATAAACTGTCTTATTTAATAGAATATATGCTGAATTTCTGAAACCACAAGACTTTTTTATTGAGATTTTTATTATAAGATTTGATAGATGCTGAAAAACATAAACATCAATTTTAGTGTTCTGCAAAAATATATACAGGGGTTGTCCAAAAAATGGAAACGATACGCTTAAAAAAAGTGAATGTCGTACCTGCTGATTAAAGAGTAAAGTTTGCCTTTTGTAGCGCGCTGGCTTTCGGTGCTGAGGGTGATCGGATCGAATCCAGGTGTAGCACCACTACAATGCCTCCGTTCGTGTCGTCCCTTCATAGGGAGTAATGCTGGTCCGTCTATATGGTGCCCCCATGATAAAATGGCCAGCAAAACTGCCGTGAATTATAGGCGAATGTTTTCACGACAAGTGTCTCCGCATTGGTTAAAAAAAGTTTACCTTTTGTCCTCAAAGCTGTATTTGATTACATTTTAAGCTGTGATTTACAAAAATTAGCTCAAGGTGGAGACAAAATGAGCAACCTGACAGAGTTCCAAAAAGTTCTAATTGCAGGTGCCTGCTTATTTGATGTTTTGTTAATCTCAGTTGCAAAGTTGTTGAGATTATCGAGAGGTATTGTGTCTAGCTTCAAGTCAGCGTTCAAAGTTCGTGGTAAAACATTGTCTGCGAGACACAATTGTGAAAGGAAAATGAAACTCACTGATGCAGACAGGAGGACATTCAAGGCGATTTTTACCTCAAACAGAAAGAACACTGGGAGAAAGGTGACTGATGTGCTTAATTTGCATGTACAGAACCCAGTCTTGACTCAAACAGGGAGAAGGGAACTGTACAAAAGGGAGAAAGGAACTGTTGTCTGGTGCAAAATATTTAAACCAGAGCTCCTTTCCCAAAACTCCTTATGTCACAGATGAATGCAAAACGTACACTACAGTGGTGAAAGGAATATAAGACATGGAATGCTAGTCAATACGGAAGGTCTTTCGCACTTTATGGAAACGATTTTGATAGTTAAGTTTCATGTATAAATGTCGGATTTTTTGCGGGTATTTTCTTCTATCTGATAGCCATGGTTCTTGACAATAGCTCCGGCTCGAATTTTCCATGAAAGTAAAACTTTTCTTAGTACTGTCATGTCAATTTTACCCCATTCCTCTTGGACCGTTTTCCAAAGTCCGTTCAATGTTCCTGGATGCCGTTTCCTAAAGCTTGTTTTAATAAATCGAAAACACAAAGGCTATTGGAGAAGCGTCAGGTTATTTTACAGGTATTTCCTTAAATGGGATACATTTTATTCCTGATTCTGATTCTTTCTTTGCTAAATAAGCGGCAGTTGATTTAGACGTGTGACTAGAGACTTTGACCATATGAAGCTCAACTTTATCAATGTCCTTTCTATATAAGGCTGGAATTTCTTCTTCATGAATTGGTTCTAAAACATTCTGCTGATACTAGAGCGAATTAATTTTAGCTTTACTTGAGACTTTATTTTTATTTTGCCGTTGTAACAAAATCCTGCAACTATCATGAATCTCTTTGGGAACTGTTTCTGTACGCTGACGAAGTCATTCCGTATGTTCATTCCCGCCAGTTGAACAATAGAAAATTGATCTTTTTTTATTACAGTCACTTGAATAGTGCAACCATGTCTTATCGAGTGTTACCACAAATTTTCATTTTTCAGCAGCTAGGTGTTTTTCATATAATTTCCTACGATTTGTTTTTCTTTCGGAAATATGCTTTGGCAAAATGCAGATGAACTTTAGGTTTAAACAACTTTTTTTTCTTCAAATCTTTATGAATCATTTTACTTACAGTGCCAGAAGACATTCCTAGTTTCGATACAATGTATATTTGAGTCCGCGGATTTTCTTTTAAAATCATAGACTTCCCTTTTTTGATATTTACCTGCGTTCGAACAGTTTTAGGTTGAGGTTTCGAGGTCATGTTTTCATTTTTACTTTCAGTTAGATGTTGTTTTCCTTTCAAATTTAATATATTATAAATACCTTTTTTTGAAATGTCATAACCCCGATTTTTACACCGCTTTATAATTTGTTGATACGAATATTTCTCCTCGGAAAGCGCAGTTACGTAGCCATCGAGCCAATTATCAATTTTAGGTATTATTTTCAAAACAATTCTTTTCTTTTACATTCCAATCAAAACAAAACAGTAGAAGACGACTACTCTGAAGTTGCCAAATTTTAATCTCAAAATGCAAACGCGGAAAATAAATTACAAAATCGTTTCCATAAAGTGCGAACGATCTTCTGTATTTCCTTAAATGGGATGCACTTTATTCTTGTTTCTGATTCTTTCTTTGCTAAATAAGCGGCAGTTAATTTAGACGTGTGACTAGAGACTTTGACCATATGAAGCTCAACTTTATCAATGTCCTTTCCATATAAGGCTAGAATTTCTTCTTCATGAATTGGTTCTAAAACTGCTGATAGTAGAGCGAATTAATTTTAGCTTTACTTTAGACTTTATTTTTATTTTGCCGTTGTAACAAAATCCTGCAACTATCATGAATCTCTTTGGGAACTTTTTCTGTATGCTGAAGAAGCCATTTCTTATGGTCATTCCCGTCAGTTGAGCAATAGAAAATTAATCTTTTTTTTATTAAAGTCACTTAAATACACCCATGCCTCATCGAGTGTTACCACAAATTTCCATTTTTCAGCAGTTAGGTGTTTTTCATATAATTTTCTAGAAATTGATTTTCTTTCAGCAATATGCTTTGGCAAAAGCAGATGAACTTAAGGTTTAAACATCCTTTTTAACTTTACGAATGATTTTACTTACAGTGCCAGAAGATATTCCTAGTTACGATGCAGTGGATATTTGAGTCGGCGGATTTCCTTTTAGGATCAGAGACTTCACTTTCTTGATATTTTCCTGCGTTCGAATAGTCTTAGGATGAGGTTTCGCGGCAGTTGATTTAGACGTGGGACTAGAGGCTTTGTCCATATGAAGCTCAACTTTATTAATGTTCTTTCTATATAAGGATGGAATTTCTTCTTTAAAAATTGGTTCCAAAATATTCTGCTGATAGTAGAGCGAATAAATTTTAGCTTTACTTGAGACTTTTTTAATTTTTATTTTGCCATTGTAACAAAATCCTGCAACTATCGTGAATCTCTTTGGGAACATTTTCTGTACGCCGACAAAGCCATTTCGTATGGTCATTCCAGACAATTGAGCAATAGAAAATTGACCTTTTTTTATTACAGTCACTTAAATACACCCATGCCTCATCAACTGTTACCACAAATTTCCATTTTTCAGCATCTGTGTGTTTCATATAATTTTCTACAATTTGTTTTTCTTTTAGCAATATGCTTTGGCGAAAGCAGATGAACTTTGGGTTTAAACAATTATTTTAAACTTCAAATCTTTATGAATGATTTTACTTACAGTGCCAGAAGATATTCCTAGTTTCGATGCAATGGATCTTTGAGTCGGCAGATTTCCTTTTAAGACAGAGACTTCCCTTTCTTGATATTTACCTGCGTTCGAACAGTCTTAGGATGAGGTTTCACGGTCATGTTTACATTTTTACTTTCAGTTAGACATTTTTCCTTTCAAATTTAATATATTATAAATACCTTTTTCTTGAAATGCCATAACCGCGATTTTTACACTGGTTTATAATTTGTTGATACGAATATTTCTCCACGGATAGCGCAGTTATGTAACCTTCGAGACATTTATCAATTTTGGGAGCCATTTTCAAAATAAATCTTTCATTTTACATTCCAATAAAAAAAATAGTAGCAGACGTTTATTCTGAAGTTTCCAAATTTTTATCTCAAAATGCAAACGACAAAAGTAAATTACAAAATCGTTTCCATAAAATGCGAACGATCTTCTGTAGAATCGTGTATTCTTTTCATATGAATCAACCTTCACATCTCAGAACGTGTTTACGTTTGGAGAATACCAGAAGCAGCTTACAACCCAACCTCTCCCTTTCCAATAGCTTATGGCTTCCAATAGCTTCCAATAGCTCCTTACAATGCTTATACGAGGTTCCGTCATGTTTACGGTAGTCATATTGTGGTTTCCGGCAGGTTCCATTATCACCTGAAGAAGAAGGATGACTAGCAGTGGCTATTTAACCATTTTGGGTGACAATGTTCGTTCATTGGCGCAGACATTGTTTCCTGTTGAAGATTACATCTTTCAAGATGATAGAGACCCTATTCACAGAGCTGAAAATATTAAATTATGGTTTGAGGAACATGGTGATGAAGTTGAATACATTTCCTTCCCGGAACAATCTCCAGATTTAACCATCATCGAGCCACTGTGGTTTGCGTTGGAAAACAGAGTGATTTTCCGTTACCCTCCTCCATCATCTCTCAAGGAATTAGAGAAGTTTCTTCCTGAAGAACGTGTAACCACTTACCACAATCCAGGACTTATATGCTTCTATTCCAAGGAGAATTCAAGCAGTTTTAAATACCAAAAGTGCTCGAACACCATATTAGGAGAGCATTACGTGCTTCTACAAGGTGTTTCCATTATTTTGGACAACCCCTGCAAAAACAGTGTTCCACATCTCTGAAAAGGTTAAGAACCGCTGTTGTAGATGTTCTGAATCCGCAAACATTTTTCAGCTGTCCTATAAAAGGATCCAAAACGAAATGAAATGCTTTATGCAGCGCAGTAAAAAGAGCAGCAGAAAGAAAAATTCGAGGACTATGTTAGGGTAAAATTGTTAAAATTCAATCCATGATTAAATAAAAGCATTTCACTGGGGAAAAAACCTTGTCAGTAACTATATTAAACTTTTAAATAGTAAGAATATGTAATAACGTATTATATATACTACTTTTTTATCCAATGCAGCCACTTATCCTGAGGACATCTGCCCATACACACCACCATTGTGTAAGCTACTTTATTATGCCAGAAGCTAGTTGATAAAATAGCTTTTCTCAGCATGAGGTAATAAGACAGAGACTTTCATGCCTTAGTCGAAGTTCGAACCCAAAACCATGCGGCAATAGGTTCCGGCCTAATAACCATACAATGTGGCTCTCATAATATATTGATTCTCAAATTCTAAAGATATGTGAAATAAATGAGTCTATGATATCTGTAATAAACGATATGAATGCTTTTTGAGCTTACAATTCACCTAAAGTCAAAAGACTACTTTTAATTTCATCCATTTAAATTTAAAAACTGCTTTGTCTTTATTTTTAGCTTAAGTTAAGTCCAAATCATTTTGTTTTCTTATAGTATACAGTTATCGTGGTGAAACAAAACGGATATTACAAGCATCAAGCCTCCAGAAAAAGTGATTTATGGATAAAACAGATGCATTTGTCAAATTGACGTATTTCTAATGGTCCAAAAATTTGTCATATTATGCCCTTAGTAATTAATATATTTGAATCTTAAATTTTTAAAAAATGTGTGACAAAATAAAGCTATTTCTTGCTCTTACGCTGTAAGATATTTCGGACGTACACCTAAATTCTTTGTCTCAGAAAAATACCTTCACTATGTGAATCAAAATTCAAATTCCGAGTTTCTCCTCCCTCTGTTTTTAAACTATTCGAAGACTTTCTGTATTCCATTCCATTCCATAGAATGAAATTGGATTCTTCTGTTTCGTGATTATGTGTATACGGAAATCGTTGAACCATCGATTAAGTTTCGTGTCCTTATCTGGCAGGTGGATCTCTACACTGAAGAAGAGATTTCTATGGATTACTGTAATAGCCATTTTCTGAAAACGGATTTTACTGACAGAAGGTGAAAAGAAGGCGAATGTAATTTCTTCGCTGCCATTTTCTATCGCCTTTTCGTGTAAAAATTTAACGATAAACTCTATTTATATATGTAGATTTTAATGTGGAGATAGAGATCTATTCAAAATCAATCCATCAAATAAGATTAATTTTGTATTCTCAAAGGAAATAAAACGTGCATTAATTTTCCTGTGTTTTGTGCATTTGATAGAAACAAGCGTGGAAAATACGGTGTAGTAGATAAATTAGTCGAGAAGTTTCAATGGGTAATGTGGTGTGGGTTAACAATGGTATTAATACTTATTATTTACATTTTGACTCAAATGCATGTGTAAAGAGCAGGTGGGAACTTGTCTTGAGACTCCACGTGACTTATTGGAAACATTCCACGTGATTTAGTGGAAATACGCAAAAAATACACCGAGATAAAAAAATTAACATGGAAGTTATTATCATCAATTCGATGATATTTTTTAAATAAAAGAGAAAAATCAAATCATTATTTCTTATTACCTTTATATTCATAAAAATTTATTACCTTTATATTCAAACTCACTTAATGGTATCCGTGGCAGAGAGAAATTGGACGACTTAATTCTTTCTTATCACTATACGATAATACTCTTATCCTTTCTTATTACTTACGATAATACTCTTATCCTTTGTTATTACTTACGATAATACTCTATTCTTATCACTAAAGTAGCAGTTCATCACTCGACGGCTGAGTTGGCTACGATTTTGCTGGAGTTAAGGTTTGTACCTAAAGTAATCCGCCGTACGGGCAAGGTATGCGCATAAATCATAAGTTGCGTTAAAGTAAATTTATTTTATTTATGGCTGAAGATTAAGCACAACATGACATGGACACTTCGGTTCATCATAAAGCATAACTGCAATTCAAAAAATATATAGAACTACTTATAAAAATAAGTCTCGTGCGTGCGAGCTGTCGAGAAAGTCTCGAGACAAAATTGCAGTTGCTTTTCAGCCCGTAATTACTCTCGTCATGGAGTAACTTTTTCCGGACTGAATTGAAGTGTCCTTATTGTTGCGGATTGGCGAGTGCAGATGCTGAATACCACTGAAACTCCTTTTCAACAATGCAGCTTAATGTGTACATAACCATCTTTTATAACTTCGCAGTTACTCTTCTAAAACACTCCGCTAATCCAGTCTCCCAATGTAAGTAATCACAAAGGCGGAACCTTGCAATTTGACCCCCTTTTTGAACCTCTAGTTGTAACTAGACATGAGGTTTCCTCATGATGAACTTCATGACGAACTTTGCATGGCGATCCTCAGCATTCTTAATGTGACGATTTAAATTTCATGAATAAACCAGAGTAATTGTAGAAGTTGGACCCTAATAGCCACAAACTCTTCGTCGGTTAGGCTGTCCATTCTTAACCTTTGATAACTTTAACACTAGAACAACTAAAAATATACCAATTTCCACCAATGTAAATATGACCTGTTTAGTAGTTCTAGTGATAAACTACGTCTTAAGTACCTGTACGAAACAGATTCTTGCCCAGAGAATTTCTTTTCGATAGTGGTCTCTTCTTACTTCATTTGCTTTCCCCGGTGATTCCCGCTTTGGAATGAGTTTCTGTTCTCTGTACCCAAGCTATACCAAAACATTTTAAAACATTGAGATGACATTTCTTTAAGATGTTGAGTAAAGGTGATTTCAAAACTTTGAATGGTCACCAATGTTTAACCGACCGTAAAAATTCGTTACTGAAAATGAATTCCCAATGATTTTAGTGAAGTTTACAAAGTATTTTTTCCCAAGGGAACTAGTAGTTCTCAACGGTTTTAAATATACAGTAACCACCGCTTATAGTGATCAGTGGTTATAAGAATCAATATCGCAAAAACAAAAACAAATGTATTATTTCCATGTTAAAATTTCCGCTTTAAAGAATCAATCCACCGGTTATAAGAATCAGTTTGCAATCTTCGCCTTCCTTTCATTTTTTCAAAAAATGCCACTTGAACTCTCAAAAGGTACGAAATTCTTTCTTAAGTTTTTGAAAAGAAAGATTGATAAAACTTTGGGGTGGAAAACAGTCGTAAAATACATTCCTTTAGACATAACATAAGAGTTTCTCCTTATACGTTTTTGCTAAACACCGTCTTATTAGCTTTACCCAGGGGCATCTAACCCGCCCGGGTCCGATTTCACTTTTCTCCAGATAGGCACTCCTTTTTTCCCACCACTTACTTCCTGGTTACGGATTTCTGGACCCTGAAACACACAAATCTTCCGCGAAGTGTCCACCATCACTTACGTAAACGGGACAGTGGATTCAGCACTTCAAACCGTGAAACGTAAACGGATCCATTTTGCTGAATCGGATGAACCAGATGCTGAATCAAACGTTTCACTGTCTGATTCAGAATCAAACCGTGAAACGTAAGCTATAAAGTGAATCTTCGTCTAAGACTGTAATAAGCATACGTCGCTAGTATTCACTTTAGTTTTCTAACAAAATTGCCAGTTAGTGTTAGAACTTTTTGATAGTCGAATTCAAATATGATAAAAACAAGGAAAACTCTTAGTTTTTCTGAAAAACAGAACTTGCTAATTAGATATGATGCTCTTCCAAAGTGTAGTCAAAGAGAAGCTGCCTCTTGTTGATTTTAAAATCATGTGTTGTTACTTATAGGTCTAGAAATTGAGTTATAGTATTTGTTTAGAAATTGAGTATTTTTAAAATTATAAAAAATAATTTTAATAAATGATAAATAACGTAAATTAAAGAGTATTTAATGCTAAATTATGTATATATGTGCCTGTGTGTTTATATATATGTACAAGTATATATTTGTGTATGTGTGCCTGTCCAAAGGGAAGTTTCGGTTATAAGAATCAACCGCTTATAAGAATCAAAAACAGTAATAACAAACGTGATTCTTATAAGCGGAAATCACTGTATTTTAATTTCACTTCGTGATTTTTATGCATCATTTAATTATTTCATGTCAGAAATCTTATTTTCAACATTTTATCGTATCATGTTCTAGTTTAGTCCTACCGTACTGTTGTCATTAAGAGTGACTAATGGACATTGGTTCAGAATATGACCTCACAAAAAATTTAAAAATTATGACGTATCACAGAAACATTGTTATAAAGACAAAACTGAATATTTTTTCTTATGAAATGAATAAACTTACACTTTTGCAGCAGTAACTCTCCATTTATTTTCAATAAAGGCCTTTTTAATCATACATGATAAGCAATTACCGTATGAAACGACACCAACGCTATAATCCGAAAAAATATTATTGTTCAATCATTCACTGTATATGGCTCTTGAACTCTAAACCATTTTAATTATAAAAAAAAGAGTTTACAAAATATTTTATATGATGTACGTGTGAGATACTATACTATACTCCAAAGAAAAATAATCATTAACGATTTGCAACCGCCTCCAACTTTGAAAAAACGTTTGTATGCTTCTTCGGTAAGTATGCGGCTTGTTACCACCTCCTCTTTGTGATCCATACATAAGCGATCTTTCATGGTTCATTATTATCACAGGGGATTGTGTATTGCGTAGATTCATGCTGCAAAATAAATAAAAAGCTAAATAAAAATGACGTTTGGATAAAAAAATAATTTGACCTTCATTTATGATCTATTCCATATGACATAATACATTTTAATAAAACATGAGAAGAAGCAACATTTTTTTCAATTTCTTTTAAACTGGATGTCAGTAAAATGCTTAAAATTGAATTGCTCAAGCATATAGATTTATAAACTCGTTTCAATTACAACATTTCTGCTAAAGCTGCATACCTCTAACTTATATCATGCTTTCATTTACAGGTATTTCTCTTGGTGGACCCATAAATTGAGTTGATCAGACTAAGGGAAAAAGATTTGCCTAACATAGTTCTGTTGGGTGTAAAGGGCCATCAACGAATTTTTTCATATAAAGTACTTTAATAAATACCATTGCAAACAGGCTGCATTTTATTTCAAGACTTATAGCGAAGCATTACTCGATAAAATTACAAAGAATGTGTACTTTAGATGTTTAGATATAATTGTACACCGCATGTTTGTTTTCCGCCCGTCACATATTGCATAGCTAGTACCATAACATATGTACAATATCCTTTATTGAATATCACCCTATCAAAACACTCATTTCTTAACAATCTGCCAGACAGCACAAACAGAGGTAAAATTACTTTATTTAATACCTTTTCTCTTGAAGGGTATAAAAAAGCTTCATTATTAATAGGAAGATTTTACAATAATTCATGAAACTCAATTTGTTAAGCTATGAATCTATATATATAAAACGCGTAGGTATGCGGCACAAAAATCGACGATATTTCTACACTCCGAATGGCAACGGCTGCAACTACCAGATGCAAACATTAGCGGCACTTTGCAATCGCGTGTCAACATGGATTTACGCACTGAAATCAGGAATGCTCGAAAGCGAGCTGCACGATCAAGTGAAAATTGGGAACAGTTTCAAGAAAGAAAGCGAAGAAGAAACAATTCATTGAGAGAGAGGTGTGAAAAAGAGAGCATAAATAATCGCGAGGTTAGACTTAACTGTCGCCGGCACATCCAGTAATAGTTAATTTTGTATACTTTTTTCAGTACTTGCTGAATTTTTACTCCATTTCATAAATGAAGAAATTTACCCAACAATTTATTGTTTGATATGATTAAGTGTAGATATCTGAATTGTGATCAATAGTACATACAGAGAGTGATGTAATCCATACTATATGTTAGTACTTGCTGAATTTTTACTCCATTTTTTTAAGTGAAAAAATTTTTCCCGACAATTTCTTATTTGATGTAATGATAAAGTGTAGATATCTTAATTTTGAAAAAAAGTACATACAGAGAGGGATGTTATTTTTAAAATCATTGGTGTTCTCAGTCTTATCTTTAACTCTGTTCTGAAGTAATGGAAATTCTCATTTTTTAATCATGATGTTTTAGAATCAGCCTTATAGAGAATACCCCTTAACAAAGTATATTTATGAGGACAGGTAAGGGTAACATTCCTTACATACGTTACTTTCAGTTGAGTTGTTTTGAAAAAGAAAATATAAAAGTAAAAACGACCATGCTGGTCGTGCAGCGACTAGTATTTTTAAATCGTTGTTAAAAGTTGTAAGACAGGCATATTCGTTGCGAAAATTCTTCCACTTTACTCCGACTCAGAATAGAGTTAATAGAGTTATTTTACTAGTTAAAGGTCAGAAAAGTTAATATTCCCCACCTGAACTGAAGGATGTTGTTAACTGAAGATGTTGAAAAAATAACACATTTTCTATTATTTGATATGAAGTTCTGCTGCGAATTGTCCATTATCGAGGATTAATTTCGAAGTACGAGTATATAAAGAATTTAATTTAAGATTAAGTTTCAAAACTTTAGTCTATGAAGCAGAAAATAAGACTTTGAATTTGCAGCCGAATGCCTTGGGCTATAACTTGCGTTCAATAGAGCTAGTACTGTAATTTATTTCAAAACAAGATGAAATAAATTGAGCTACCATTTTAGCGTTTCGTTTACTTCAATTTTGTTCGAGCAAATTCAAAATTATCTAACTAGCCACTGCAACTTTTCAGTTTCTAAGTAGGAAATAGGCTCACCCGAAAAGTCTGTATTCTTTTTTTTTCTATACCTCAAGCGTCGCATTTCTCTAGCAAGAATGTGTGTGTGTGTGTTTGTTTGTTTGTTTGTTTGTGTGTGTGTGTGTGTAAGTAAGTAATCAAGTAAATAACGATAACGCCCCACCTTTATTACTTAACGCGTATTCTAAATTATCCTTTTATCCGTTCAATAAAGCACAGTCCCTGTTCGCGACCCAGGAATAAACGAACTAACCAACTAAATTATCCCTTAACCGCACGAACGGTAAAGTTATTTTTAACCTCCTACCCACTAACAGGCGCGTGGAAAGATGAGTCAGAGATGATTCAGAGTCATGGCATTTTGAATCATACCTTCCCGTGGTCAATCATGTGTCAGTTTCTAACCAGTTATAGAATTCTAAACACCTAGCGCCCCCATACTATAAAAGGTATACCAGAAGATTTTCGTGCGCTCTGCGTTTTTGCTCGTTGCGTTTTGTCCTTTATGTCATCCAGTCCCGATGATCATATTTCTTTGTTACGTTTCCGTATTAAACAATAAGCTAAAAAGATTACTCCTAATTTTTATTTTGAGTGTTCAGATAGTTTCGGGATTTTTCAATAATTTCGGAATAATATAGATTTGGGAACTTCGATGGCGTGAGCTGCTGCTCTCATGGTGCCTCTTATGGTGCTGATCTTATGGTTTTTCTTTTGACGCATCAAGAACTGTACAATCGCAACTCATTCTTTGCTTGAAAACTTTTTTTCATCTTACTTTTACAATGGGTTGATATTCAACTGAAATAAAACAATTTATTTTGATCAGCGAATGAAATTAGGAAAATAGTTATAATACGTAATAATTAGGTTAATCAAAAAATTGAAAGATCTGTCAAAACAAATGACAGATGTCATGAAACATTAATTTTGATTGAAGTCTTCGCAATTTTGCATTACAACATAAATTACAGCTGCATTCGCCAATAATTCCCATTTAAATATTCACTTGTTGCTATCAGTATGGGACAGAGGGAATATTAAAATAATGTGTATGTTTAAAGCGTAAGAAAGGACCAATTATTTAAGCATTTAATTTATTTTCATTTTATGACGCAATTCAAAAAGGATATCTTTTGCCACTACAATTACTTTGTCCCAGAGGCCATGTAAGAAATGTTCCAATTGTAAGAAATTAGAACATTAACTCAAAATGTAAAATAAAATTTATTTGTGGTTGATTACAGCATGCAACAAACAATGGGGAGGACAAACAGGCAACAAAGTACATCCAGAATATTCTTTCTCTACGCTAACATTACTTAACACATTTATTATAAAAATCCCCAATTCCCAGCAGAAACTTCCACTAGTCAAGTAATTTGAAGTCTGAGTTCTAAACTAGCTTCTATTAGCTTGACTTACTGCCGTTGGGTGTGGCGGTAGTCAGCTTCGCAAGCCAAGATTGAATTTTGTCTGCCTCGAGGCTTGAGGGAAACTAACAGACACCGTTCGGATGTCTTCGTTCTATATAGTAAATGGCTTGTTCCATTCTTACGTCGTACCTTTTAATTTGACTTCGACTGTTCTCTCCTTTTTCGCGTCGATATAGAAAGGAACGGAAGGTTTAAAGGAAGATTGGCTAGATGAGAATTTGGTGGTAGAACGTTAACTTGAAACTGGCTAGCAAACAGAAAATAATACTTACAACTAGCAGCTTTCTTAGAAATAAAGCGGAAAAGGAAGTAACTCTGATAACACCCAAAATATCTAAGCGGTGGTTAATAACGCTTACTGTCACAGTGTGGGCGACAGTTTTCGCAAATAAAACAGATGAAAGATAGGCACAAGTATAATAGGAGAAGAATATATTCAGAAAGGGTAATAAATGGTGACCAACTGGATTTAACTAACTGCTTACGTGAAAATGAAGACGAGAGATGCCAAGTTGAAAGGAAATACGGACAGTGAAGGTGGACCAGCTGGATTTAATGAACTAAGCAGGTGAAAATTGAAATCTAAGGAGTCAGAAGTGAAAGATGAAATAGGGAGATAAATAAATTTATCATGTTGACTTCGTTAGGAGCACAGTAGGAGATCGAAGGGATTCGTGAGAATTTGGGAGAGTGAGGGAACCCCAGAAAGGTGGGAATCAGAAACAGGGACGGGCGCCCCCTTCAATTTAGATTGGGAGAAGAATAATTTTAAAATATATGTGCAGCCAATAATATAGGTCCAGGTTTACCCATTGGTCAGAAGGTGGCCACCAATTGAAGCCCAGAGTGAACGAGTTGAAGTTAAGTTCAGAGTAAGAAAAGTTCAGCAGAGCAGATTGATTTGAGAAATCGAGAGGCGCAGGCAGAATCAAAACAGCTGAAAGGGCCGCAGTTGATTTAGCATGGCGGGTATGTAATCCCCATCGTTAGTTAGGGAAATAGATAGTGATGAAGAGTCACGTACGGACTGAACCTGGCATAGAGAGGCAGTCGTACTGATACACGTAGTCTACCTAAGAGATGTAAACGGAGCTCGAAAGAAGCAGGTAGATGTGGTGATCGGCCATAGTGAGAGTAGTCTGAAGTAGAGACAGAAGTATTAGCGATACAGCCTGAATGACTATTGGAGAAACAGACGCAATCCTCCTGTTCCAGTGCGTGAAATGCCTGTCCGTTGAAGTGCCAGTTATCCGGAAAGACTCACGTTCCGACCCGAACCAGATGAGCACGCCTGCCGATCCAAGGAGAGGACAAGACGCGGCGACCAGCCCTTAGTCGTAGAAGGAGTCCCCCATCCATTTCAACGTGGAATTGGAGTCTCATCCATGCCGAACCCCTTCGTAGAACGTAAGCCATCCCTCAAGGTTGCAGAGTCTGGTAACCAGTTGTCCAATAGAAGAAAGGCGCAATCTAGCCATCCCCGCTATTAGATAAGATCCCCGCTATTAGTCAATAGGAGAACCCACTGTATAGTAAAGAAAGCGCCTTCTCAGCTGTGCGAGCGAGAAAAGTGCTACAGGTATGGGATTTTTGTAAACTTGGTAATTCCATGTTATATGCTCACTGAATAATGATAAATTAGATGATCGCATAGGATAATGATAAGAGAAGCCACAGTTAATATTGCATATATTGCCATATATATATATATATATATATATATATATATATTATATTATATATATATATATATATATATATTATATATATATATATATATATATATATATATATGTGTGTGTGTGTGTGTGTGTGTGTGTGTGTGTGTGTGTATGTATATATCACTTAAGAATTGTGGAGTAGTAAATTAGTAATTTTAGTATTATTAAGCACGAGATATATTATGAAATGTATAAGTGTATGTAATTTATTATTATGTTTAATAAATTTATTTGTGTATGTACATATGAGTAATCACTCGTTATCATATCAAGACAAAGTACTAATCATATCAACGAATACACTCTAAACGGCCACACTTACAATGTTAATAACTTAGACTGCATTCGAGTTTTTTATTTCATTTCAGGAAACTGATGCTTTAAAAGTCATTCTATAACTTACAACCGCTTCATATATCAGCCGCAATAGAATTTCCTTAATTGATTCAAGTCTATCCACTTTGAAAAATTCTTTGAAAGCTAAAATCTCAATTTTTAAACCAATTCTGGGAGTGAATATTTAATAATACAATACTTAATAAAATATATGCAATAGAAATCATTTAAAATCTGCAGAGGATTTATTTCGTATTAAATATTTGTATTTTATTTTAAAGGATGAAAATTTGTACATTAATATTTCAGAATAATGCATTAAAATTTATGAGTTGATGTTTCGTTATATTGAATCCTTTCCTCCTTAAAAATATTTTCTTAATATGATAAATAAAGAGAAATATTATATGAAGGTAAACAAAGAACCATATTTAAAACAGTACCTTGAATAAGTGAATCATAAATAACTTTTATTAGGAGAGGGAAAAAGGTGCTTCTTTGCTATGTTGAAAATACATTTTCCCCCTTCAGACCTTTATATATATGTGTGTGTGTGTATTAATTCTGACCTGCAGTTGTTTATCAAGAAATTTCATTTTCACAGGAGCAATGCATAATTTTGAATGTATTCAAAGAGAGAATTTTAAAATAGATTAATAACTTCAAATTCCATTTATGGGAGACTTAAATATTTACAAAATAAATTGTAACTTTATAGCATTTACTATTCCAGAAATATTTACCACTGAAGAAAATGATTTATTCATCCAATATGAATTGTGAGTTTGAAAGGAAATTTCTTGTTTTAATTTAACTCTCAATAGTTACTAAAGCTTGAACAATTCTAGTAGTTTGAAAATCTAATATTTTATTCCCCTGTAATCTTTAATTTCAGCTCTGTTAATATCATTTTACATGAATTAAATTATAAATGCAACATGATATTTGTAATCGTCCTGTGGGAAACTGCTTATTAGGGTAAGAAAAAAAACTAATTTTTTTTACTTAACAAAAATTTTCAATTACTTAACTTAATTACTACTTATTAAGTTACTAAGTACAAAATTAATTTACTAAACCATACTGCATTTAACTCTTTAATCAGATTCGTGGAGAACTCGAGTTCAGATATAAAAGTTCAGAACTTACAAATACATCAAAATCATGAACATTTTATTTTTAATTAGTACATACTATGTTGTGGGGTTTATTAAGAGTTTGTGATCAAGTTAATTTTGATATTTTTGGTCATTCATAGTTTCACTCTCAAGTATAGTAGAAATTAATTTTGTTTTGTTATTTTGAATTATAATTTTTTACCACTCCATGTTAGAACTCAGAATAGCCAGTTCATTACAATGTGAATATTTTAAAGGATTTTAGAAATTTCAAAGAGATTAAGTTTCCCCTTAGGCCTCGTACACACGATACGGTTTCGGATTTATAATCGTTTCGGTGTCAACCGAAAGCTGTGTTCACACGATTCGGTTTTTCTTTCACCGCATACGGTTTTCCCATCTGAACAGAACACCTTTGCAATCATTGCAGTGTAGTTCACTTTACAGGATGGACTTAAATACCTCTCTTGTAATGTACTGGTATCGTCGTCGTCGAAGCAACATTAAAAAAAATTATAGAACGTATTGGGTATATCCAATTTTGAGGGACAGATATTGTCTGTGATCTTTACAAACGCTTATGACTGACTTAAGAAGAGATTAATCGAAATATTTCAACTACTTCCGAATGACGATACATACATTTATTGAGTTAAAACTTTGAATTTTTTGTAATGGTTAACCATATAATTTGCAAACAAAATCACATCATAAAACTTCTCATAAAGTTTTTAAAAAAATTTTTAATTTAAAATTAAAAAAGTGGGGCAATTAAAAATCGTTATAACTTGAAATATTATCTGTCGAATTTCAAATTTTTTTCATTTAATTAAACAGAAATATATGTTTTAATTTCAATTCAGCGTTTTTTAAAATATTAATTTTTTATAAAAATTTAAAATATTTAGAGAATTTTTTTAAATAAAAGGTGTAACTTATTTTTAAAAAAACATATTTTCAAAAGTAAATATATTTTTCAAATTTGTTGAATCAAAATTAAAGTAAAATAAAAGATATGTTCTAAGTTTGAAACATTTATCTTTAACGGTTCTTCACTTATAACAATTTAAAGATGAGAAATTGTGAAAAAACCCATCACGCAGAAAACGTATTTACAGGTTTAAACAAAGATTGGCTGCTATTAGAATGGTGCAAATAATAATAATAATAATAATAATATCTTCTGTTCTAATTAAGATATAAACATGATTTAAACGTCGTTTAAAGGGTCATTTAAAGTAAAACATTTTTATGTTTTGTCTCAAATGGTCGGTCTTTCTTCAACCAAAGAAATTAAAATTTCTGTGTCGATTTTCTCCATTGTGTAAAAAAAAAAAACATTGCAAAAAACTGTAAAAAAACAACTAAAAAAATTACTTCAAAGAATCACTTCAGTAGTTAGATCGGCACTGGTGTACGTTTCCTTCAAAATAACCGAATCGTGTGCACTCCTGCTCTCAAATCTATACACCAATGGCAACCGAAACGGCCTGGCGTCGGTTCCGTCTATCCGGTTTCGGTAGACAAAATCGAACGACATCTGCTACCGATTCGATTCTTCCCTCGTTTGCTGTTTTCGACCGCAACGTGTGAACGTACAAAACAAAATACATTGTTTACTGTAAACGGAACGGCAAAACCGAGACGATCATAAAACCGAAACCGTATCGTGTGTAGGAGGCCTTACTAGACACATTTTGAGAAGGAAATTCAAAATCTTGAGTTACTGTATTTTTCGGATAGGATTTTAGAACTTTTCGTGGTTTATTGAGAGACGTTTTGTCTTAGCCTCCTGTAGGATTGCTCAACAGACTTTTCGTGCAAGCTGTAACAGCAGATTCAACTCCCTGACCTATTCAATTTGTTTTAATGTGAAATAACGAATCGGAAAGAGGCGTGTGGCAGAGGTGTAACGGATATTAAAATAAATTAATCGCAATATTCAATACGTTGCTCATTTTCTGTGATAAAGTATATGAAACTTAATAATTCAAGGCAACAAAATTTATTTCTTCTGGAATTAAAAGTACTAGTAAGAATGATTGATTAAAAGTATATCAAAAAGTGAACCAGGGTAGATAAGCTTTCTTAAGGTACCTCAGAACGAAACATGTACATTTCAAGAATAAAATTCGACTACCGTATTTTCGGGCGTATAACGAGCACGTATAATTTTAAACTACATTTTTAAAATTTTTAGGTATATTCTCCGTATAACGCGCACCCTTTTCTTGACGAAGATACCTGAAATGTACTTGTAGAATGCTCTTATCTTTTGAAGTCATTCATTCGAAGGATTTTCTCAAGCTGTCGAACAGTGATATACTGAATTAACAGGCAATAAGGGGAACAATATGTGTGTGGGGGAAATGTTTGAGGGAGTAAATAATTCTGCAAACAGGGGGTAAGAACGCACTTCTGACCGGAATGAATTCACGGAATTAGCAGTCAGGTATTTTCTTTTTCAGAACTATCTTTCAGAAACAGAATTCGATCGTGCCTGAAGATATAACGGAAGACGAAATGACGAACTATTTATGTTATCCGATAATTAAAATTTTTAAGTTCATAAGGTATGGCATTTCTTTTAAATAAACAGCATTTAGGTACGCGTAGAAATCTAATTTTTTATGTTCATCTTTTCCTTATTTTAAATTTATCATTTTTATATCCGGCGTATAACGCGCATCCGTAAATTCCGATCTTATTTTTTCTATTAAAAGTGCGCGTTATATGCCGGAAAATACGGTCATTGTCTCACGATATGGGAGTTCTATAAATTTCAGTTCTGCATAACACTGTTTAAAGTATTAAACGCAATATGTTTTGGTCAATTAATTCTGAAACAGCAATTTTTTGATGAAGAAAAAAAATTTTGTGTTTGTGTGTGTCTTAATAAGTAATTTCGAAGGACAATTAAAAGGTTTATATGGAATTAATTTTTTGATTGATGTAGAGAAATGACGTAACCCATGAAAAGATCTGAAACTACCTGTTTAAAAAATTTTCTGATTTTTAAAGTATCCATATATTTTGAAGCTTTAATACCTATTCTGTGTCAAATTTCAAATGCTTTCCCTCCAAATTCACAGTTCGCATTGGATACCTGTGCAGAAATTTAACCACACAACATTCCAATAAGTTAGCTATTTAGCTAACCTATTCTGTTTTGGTACCTACTATTTATCTGATCCCTTTGTTTAAAAGTACAATCAGCATCAAGAACAGCCGAAAAATCTATAAACAATATACGAATTATTTTTGAAAACAGTTAAATTCACTACAGGCGCGGTTATTAACTTGGATGACTATTTAAGGTACTGATGACTGCAGCATAAACTTTTTGCCTGTGTGGTTTACCTACAAACTAAGGTCTCTGTAAACTACGATTTTCCATTTACAATATTCTGATTTAACTAGATTAAAATCACAGAATTTAAGAAGTATACTGTTTTGTAAAACAGCAACACCGCACGAGTCAGCAAGTGACTAGTTCACTTTAGTCCAGCCACGCATTTACCCGAAGAATAGCACTCAACGACTGGGTTAATTTCAACTAACCCTTTGTGATGGGTACGGAAATTTTGCGCCATTAGCTCAGGACTCAGCTTTTGCCTAAAGTTCAAAGTATAAATCAAAACTTCGCTTAGCTTTTCCAAGCAAAAGATCTAAAGTTCTGCAGCTAAGTTTAAAGTATAGCTTAATTTGCTCCACCTACTGAACAAGAAAAAAAAAACCTTCTTCCCATGATATCTTTCTTAAAATACTCTCAACGCTACGACATCATTCAGAAGCACGAAAATTGTAATGAAGAAAATTCACTCGCTATCCACCATCCGCCATCTTGAATTTCATCCCGATCTGACGCGTATTGCTAGCCTCCTTTTCTAGTGATGTATACAGTATACTCTCGATTATCCGTGCGCGGATTATCCAGTTTGCGAATTATCCGTGCAAAAAAAATGACATCTTACTCCGGAATATTATGTACACAATTTATTAAAAACTTATTATTAATAAATTGATTATTAAAAATAAGTAAATTTATAACTTAAATTTATTTCGATATATATATATATATATATATGTGTGTGTGTGTGAAATATATTAAATGTTATGCCCTCCATTCTAGCATTTAAACTCCCTTTCCTAAATCCAATCCCCAGTAATATTAATTTATCGCTTTAAAACCTTAGCCACACAACTTCCCATGAGTGGCATGCTTTTGCATTTCTACACGTATATATGTCCCAATTCAGGAGTGGGTTAGCATCGCGAGCCCTAAATCTGCAGACCCTACAAATAATAGTCACAGGTTTTTTTCGCCTTCTCGCGTTTAATGCTGAAAGGTGACATTATTTTTCGAACCATTCTTCTGAAATGAACGGATGTATAGTCGATCTCCCGCCAGAAGGGACCTGACACTGGTTTTACGGCCTGTTTCTCGGGTATCTTCTCTTCGGAGGAATGCAATACTTTTGTCGCTGTAATAAACGATTCGGCCGGACTGCATCAAAATTTCATTCATTTCAGGCTGTCTGGCTCCAGCCATGTAAATATGAGCTAGTTTTCCCTTTCAGGTTATAATTTAAGGACGTGATGTAATGGGTATATTACTTACACTTACACACACACACACACACACACACACACATATATATATATATACTAGCTGAAAACCCGCACTTCGCTACGGAGTACATTCAAAGTAAAAACATCGGTGAATGTATGCAATTAATGCCAATATATATATAATAAATACGACGATCAATGTATATAATTGATGTAAAATATATATATATTTATAAAAAAATCGTAAGGGATATTTTTATAGACAAAATAATGTAGAAGAAGATATTCAAATTAAATCTAATATAAAGAATACTAAAGAATATAGTACAGTTAATATAGTACAGTTTCTAGAAAATTTCTTTTACTGTATTTTAATATTTTTTTGGATAATGTCCAATCGTCTGCCGCATTAGCAAGAAAAAAAAATTATTTTTTGTCTATTTAGTTTTTATGCACGTGACGATAAATTTATTTAAAGTACCAGAAAAAGAAGTCACGTGATCAGCATTTAATAAATTAAATTCTAAAAATTAATCTTTAAAAATTCACCAAAAATCAGGAAATGAAGGTAAAGATTCGAAAAAGATTTCATTTTAAAGGAATTTTTATGATCTTTCTCGTGGTATAAATTTTATAACCCTCAAATTATTATTTTAAATGCAAACTTAAAAAAAGTAAAAAAAACAGCTTAAAAATTTAATTTTAAAAAATCTAAGAAGAATTTTTCAAAAATCTCTCTTAGTGCACCCCTACACTATAAGAAGAATCGCCATGCAAAATTTCAGCCCTTTAGGTCCAGCGGTTTCGTCTGTGCGTTGTATGTCAGTCAGTCAGTGAATGAATGAATGAATGAATGAATGAGTCAGTTACGGAACTGTTTTATATATATAGATTATATAATAAGAGCCTGGTGACCTAATATATACAGCGCTATCGTTTGTCGACAGTTTGCTAGATTATATGAGTCACTAGAATTGTGAATACAGTGATATCAGAGCTATTAGGAAAATACGTCGTGAAATCGAAAACCATTTCAAAGATTCGGTAAAACAAAAACAAAAAAAAATCCAGTTTACATACACAAATTAAATTAATAATATGGAAAGGCAGGGATGTATTATATTTTGAAAATACAAAAAAATTTAATAGAAATCGGATTATCCGTGTTCTTCGATTATTCATTCTACTCCTACCTTCCAATAATCCGGATAATAGGAATTACACTGTATACCAATCTGGAACCCCCATCTCTTGCTGTTTTCGTTAACTTAGATAACATAGAAGAAATTCACGTCATAGCGTCCCTTCCTGTTGGCTATAACACTTTAGGGTTTATATTCAATTCCAAAGCAATTTCTAGTCATTAAATTATTATCAGGAAATTCAAAAACTGTGACTGCTGCTCCACTTGCATAAGATCTGAAGATTGATTATTTTCCCCAAATTTTTTTAATCTCTTTGCATCGTAGCATGCGATTAGTTTTGGTGAGTTAAAATTATTATATGCTGATGGAAATATTAAACGCTACAACAAAATGTATTCATATTTCAAATATGATCTTGATTTATTATCAAACAGATGAAAAAAACACGGTACCTGGAAATCACTATGAACAAAGACAGCAGAATGATAGTACGTTTTTCTGGTTTGTGTTTTCTCTACTTTCATTAATTTTTTCCTTCTTAATGAGTTTAAGTGTTGTTTTCAAAAACTCGGGAATAAAATGCATTTTTTTAAACTCTGTACCTGGAAAACATTTTAGTAAAATCATTAAAACACTTTTAAAAAAATTAGTCTTTTATGTTTTTCTAATTGCTTTAATTCTTCCCTCGCATAAACGTGCTAGACCGGTGTTTTTAAAAGCTGGAAAATTTTTAACTATTATATTTAAAATGTATTTTTTAAAAGTTGGGACGTAGTGAAAATTTCAGCAAACTAGTAAAAGAGGGTTTTTTAAATAAATTTAAATAATGTATATAGTAAAAGGATCTTTCTAAGTGAGAATAAAAAATAATTTAAAGTTAGAATATATTTAAAGAAAATTAAATACTATTAAATATGTGACTGAAATAAATTTTCTTTAAACTTTTTCTGCATTCCAAAAGAGGTCTTCAAAGAAATAATTACCAGTTAAATAAGTAATAATTCAGTGGTTAAAGTACGAATATTTTATGAATTCCTTGATAGGTCTCTAAAGCCCATGATAAAAGTAATTTCCTAAAAAATTCGAAGTTTATTTCCGTCATAATTTTCTAAGTTAAAAAAAGGACTCTTAAAATTTTTGGCGACGTGTATCTGCGAACTGTTTTGATTTCTGGGAAAGTGTTTAGATACACATAAACATTGACGCGTTTAACACGCCAAACATAACATTTTATTTAAACAACAAAACAAATAATTAACAAGAATAGTCAAAGAAATGAAGCTGAGCCGTAGACAGGGCCTTTTTATAGCATGGGCAAATCGGGACTTTGCCCAGGGCCCCCTGATGCTAGGGGGCCCAAAAAACCCCTTGGTGTATGCACCTAGTACTTCTAATAGTATGTATTTTTATAAATGTCCATAAGGGGGGCCCCCAAATAGCATCTGCCCAGGGGCCCCCAGCGTTCATAATCGGGCCCTGGCCGTAGATACAGAAATACAATTAAGGTATCTAGCTGGCAAAGCAAAGCCGCGGTGAAAAACCTTCCACATTGCTAAAACGAATCAAACAAATTGGTAAATAGTACCTGAACAACGGGTGATCGCAAATCACTAGTCGTGACGCACGGTAGATATTGCGGGCAACACAAATTCCAAGTTTTAAATTTGCTTAAAATATTTTTCTAACTTCTACAACTTAATTTTAAAATATCGGCTTAAAAATTTATTTTCTTCAATTATTTACTAAGTTTTAAAAGAGAACCCGCAAAATTCCGAGTTTCAAATTTATTATCTTCCGATTTAATAAGCTCCGAAAGATAATTCTAAAATACTGTGTATAAAATTTATTTGCTTCAAATAATTTTTAAGTTTCATAAAACAGTTGATAAATGCCATGTTTGAAATTTAATCATTGCTGTGAAAATGAGAGAAAAGTTGTGAAAAAACTCCTAAAACATCGCTAAATATGAAATATTCAGCTTTTTCTTAAAAAAAAGTGTTTTTTAGCGATATCGCTGAATTTTTTTCTGGAAGTCCAGCTTTTGAAAACACTACGTTGGCGAGAAATATTTCCATTGAGAAAGCACAGTGGCGACCAAAAAAGAAAAAGAAAACCAAGATGGCGGATGAAGACCCAAAAATTAAATTAAATGTGAGAATTCATGATGTCACATACTTTTTTCAAATTATATACTATTGATATCTGTAATAATAACGTGAAATCATCTTCTCTAACTAATAAGTTTTTCCCTTTCAAGCAACACCTGGATGATAAATTTGGGATATATAACGCAAAAATAAATTTTTAATAACAATTCAGTCTTTTTAATTTTATATAAAATTTTGTCTTAATTTATCTTTTGAAGGAATAATTTAGATATATCATAACCTATATCTAAATTACGAATAAATTGTAATTTAGATATAGGTTATGACAAACAAACATTATATATAAAGGAATTTTAGCGTGTATATAAATATGTAAGCATATCATTCAAAATCTATAAAGAACGTCTGCCAGAATGGGTATCAAACTCGGTTCTCCATATTGGTGCTTTCACTTGGCTACGTTGGCAAAGTAAGAAAGTTCGGTACTTACGTATTATAACTGAAACTTGGCCACTTGGCGAGAAGACGTCAGTAATGCGCCAAATATGCGAGCTAGTCTCATTCCCATCAATATTTCATCTTCTTGTTAAAAAGATGAATTTTAAACTAACTTTATTGCAATTATGATAGAAAATTCGAATTTCCCTCACACGGAAGAGGATGCATATCACACGGAAGAAGATCTTTTTTATCCATAATCATGGAATTCTACCCACTTAGCGTGGCTGTCAGAACGGCCACAACATGCGTATATATTTTAAATCGATTTAGTGCTCGAGATATGGTGAAATGTCGGAATTCAAGTGGGAAAGTGCCTCTATGGTTCACGATTGCCTTCGCTCCTTTGGATTTTTTTTTTGTATATTTCTATTTTTCCTTTTGTACGCAATTTTTACTTTTATCTAAAATTATTTATATCGAAATCTTGTTCGTTATCTGACCCCTTTTCATTAACCTATGTTTTATCCTTAATTCGAAGTAAATTGAAATGTTCTATCGTTTACATCAGGGGTGTCAAACTCGCGGCCCTCGAAGAACATTTTTGCGGCCCGGCCAATATATTGGCACACAATAATATATATTAAAATACCGACGCAGAATTATAATAAGATAGGAAGGATTCGCTAAGTGTTTTCTTAATTATACTCTTTTTTTGCTAATATTAAGCAAAATGCGTATATTTATGTTGAATATACTGTAATTAGGTAAATAATCATACGTTTGTATTAATATTGATTTTTTTTTTTTTTGCGGCCCACCTATAGTTAAACCTCGTTTGTTTGGCTCAAGTTAGCCTTCGAGTTTGACATCCCTGGTTTACATAAATTCGTAGTGAAGTGAAATGTTCTACCAGTTAAATTATTTAAAAGTAAAGTGTATTCACCTATGCTGCGTCTGTATAATTTACACCTCGTGTAGTTCTTTATAATGTGATCTGGTACTCGTTAAAAGGGGATTAATAAAGACAGTATTCTTTCAAAAGGGAGCTCGTTTACGTGCTTGATTCAATTCCTTCAGTCCACTAAGGGTAAAATAGCTCCACCGTACGTGTTTTCAATATATTTGATTTTTTTTTTTACAGGTGGATTCCAAAAATGTTGTCAAAGGACGGTTAAAATAAAGATGGTCACAGTAAATTAGGTATTTTTTTTTAATTAAAAAATACACATAAAAATCCCGTGTACCACAAAGTATCACACGGGACTTACAGAGGTAAGTATAAAACACTAAGAAAACATAAGAAACAGACAGAATAAAACAAATAAAAGAAACTAAGAAGAATTACAAATATTTACAATAAATTTACAAAATAAGCCGAAAGCACACTTCCCAGAAACGAGCAGAGAGAAATTGGGAGGCCAGTTAATATTTAAAAATTAGGTATTGGTAAGCTAATTTTGCGCCAAGCCTTAAAAAGTTGGCAAGTTTCAGTTACACCCGTAACGGAACATTAAATCAAAATTATTCATAGATTTTACGTTGATCGGACAATTTCGGGGTTGAACAGTAGAACTTTTGGATTGTTATACGATTTTTAAATGTGAAGAAAATCGAATCTATGCATAAAAAAATTCAGATTTTTCGAAAGATAGAGCACTGAGATATTTGAAAGATATTCAGAAAGTTTCTGATCCATAAAGAAAAAATAAGGGACTAAAAAATTTTAAACGGCGTCAAAATGTTGTTAAACAAGTATACTAAGTAGCTTTAGAGTTAATCAAAAAGATCGTGGTTAATGGAAAACAAAATGAGGATAAAAAAAATTTTAACTATAGACTGAAAATTTCTGGTTTATTCCGAAAAATTAAGGGTTAAACGGTTTTAAAGTTTCTAGTCCAGTCAGACGTAATAGAATCTGAGCAAGTTAAACTTAAAATGCTGAGGTTTGGTCAGAAAAAATTGGAGCAGAGAATTAAACGTTGTCTAAGATTTTCTGGTTTAGTCGAAAAAAAAATGAAGACAAGGAATTTAAAAGGGATGACGAAAATTTGTTTGAAGATTAAATGTAGAAGCTAAAGAAATCGCTCTGTGTCCAACTAGAAATTTTCAGGGTTTATAGCGTAAACAAGAACGTTACGAACAATTTTTAAATTCATCGCACGAGTGGTTAAATACTTAAATATGGTTAAATAATAAAATCTGAATTATTTAAACTTTATTCCTATATTTTGGGTTTGTCATGAAAAATTGTCCTTTTGGAAATAAAGGGAAAAAATATTAATGAATTATCAAAAATTCTAGCGGCAAAAACAGAAAAAAAATTAGATTTTGTTGAACTATCTCTCGTTTAGATATAAACGATTAGATACTTATACAGATATAAATAAGCAAAGTTTTTATAACGTATTTAGTTATAAAAAAATTTACTTTTATTAGAAAATTATACTCACTTTTTTAATATTAAGAATCAGAACTGATATACATATATTTATAGTTAATTTTAAAATGTAAGCCTGAATTGAAATTTTCAGGATAATTTTTGAGAATTCAAAATTTCTCCTGCGTAAGCAAAGGAAAATTTGTTTAAAAACAAATTCAATGCGTTTGGACTATGGTGAGTTTTTTAGCAATAAAAAATATTTTTATCGCATTTTTCGTCATTTTAAACTACGTCACTGTTAAATATCTCTCTTCATTAATTTCCTTGGAGGGGTCAGTCTTAAAAAAGCTCTCCTTTATATATGAGCGACATAAATCCTATTATAATAAAGGATCCTAAATTCAAGTAGAAATATTATAACTTTTTAGTCGGAAAAAATAAGGTTATTTTTAGAATATAATACCTACCATAGCAAAAATTGGATTTTTTCTCAGAATTACGTAAATTTCAAAATTACACATGTTTACTGAAGTTTGAATGTTAAAGAAATATGTGAAATGTTAATGTTATATTTTATAGCAGTGTACGACAATAATTGTACAAAAGTTGTTTCTGGACATAACTGAAGTTTCTAGTTTTCCTTTGAGGTTTAATCAGGAGAAATTGTGACCTTTTAATGCGATATTTTTACTGGCAACATATGCAAATTTCCTTTCTTAATTCGTAAAAGGAGGTTCATGAATAAAATACGAGGAAAAAGTATCTGAATTAGAGTCTGGAACATCTACAATTTAACTCTATAATCTTTTATGTTTAAAAAATTTACTACTTTTTTTTCTTTTTATTTCATAATATGTGTTACATGATATTTACTATATCAATAAAGCGTAACTTTAAATTAAATTATCTTAATATCGTAAAAAATTACACTCGATGTACAGAGTGAAAAAAAGCAGTGGCGGATTTAGAACTTGGGCAACTTGGCCGCAGCCTAGAGATTGCAGGTGAAACTGTGGAGTTTTTCTCAACTTCTAAATCTATGTGTATATTGTTTTAAAATAACACAAAAATATGAGTGATAACACTTCAAAAACAAATAAACGATAAACGTACGTAATTAATTGGTTATCACATAGATGGTAAAATTTTTAACTTTTCTATCTTCCAAGGAATCGAAGAGGGGCCCCAAAAGAAATTTGACCTGGGCTGCAAAACTTCTAAATCCGCTGGGAAATAGTATAATAGATTTGTCTCCAGGATCGGTGAGAATACACAGATATTCCTCGACTTACGACCGAGATAGGGACCGATATATTGGTCGTAAGTCGAATTTCAAACAATTTGTTTTTCTTTGTAAATGCACATGCATATATTTTTTACTTTCATACGTAATTTAAAATACATTGTATTTAGAAAACATAAATTATTCTTCGTCATCAGTACTTATTATGTTAGTACAATCCATTGGCTCAAAATTTGCGACAGAAGATACATTGAAAGTTTTTTTAACAAAGTTATCCAAGGTAGTCTGAACAGCTTGCGTCTTCTTTTCCTTGTATATTGTCTGGTAGCAAGCCAGATTTTCCAGATTACGACAATTTAGACTTGTGAATCTTTCTTCATTTGGATCCATTGCTTCTAACTGTTGTAGTCTTTTATTAATATAATGAAAAGTTGAAGCCATTTCTGAAGCCAATGAAGGTTTATTTGATTTACGTGTGGATATCGAAACTATTGCATCATACGTTTTTATTATTGCGTCATAAATTTTGGCAGTATTGCAGAATATTACATTATATTTTTTAATAATTATGTAATACATATAGGTATGTACTGTACATTCGAGAAACAGTATTTTTGAGAAAAACATTTTTTTTAATATAAAAACTTCGGTCATAAGTCGAGGAATACCTGTACTTACCAAGCTGCTGTCTTAGGCCGGACCCCTTCGTCGGGACCAGACAGGACACTATTCCTTCCCCTTTCCCTCCCCCCCTACTCCAATTACTAGGATAAACTATCAAGATAATAATAATCTAATTACGCTACTTCAAGACGAAAACTCAACAGTTCGAATTTTATCTAGAAATAATTGATGAATTAACTTTTACAACTGCTTCCAAACATTTAGGTACATGAAAAGAAAAGATAAAACCTTTGTGCTCGAGGAATAAACAGGAAAATCAACGTAAATAAAGCACAAATAGCAGTAAGATGCAATTACTTTGCATACGGCCGTTTCGAAGCTACAAAGAAGCTTCTTCATCAGTGCAACGAACTTAGTGGCAGCTCAAAAAAGCCGAAGACTAAGCGACCAGACACGTGCTCATGCACTTAAATACCCGCACGTATCGAGCACCCAAAGGCACGAAGCAGCGGAGAGACCGAAATTGAGCAAGCAGCGCCATATCTTGGCAAAAAGAGGGGAAAAAATTGAAAAAATTTCAATTTTTCACTTCAATCTTTTCAATCTTTTTTCAATTTTTCAATTTTTTCCCTCTTTTCGCCACGAGAAGGCGCTGCATGCCCTATTTCGATCTCTCCGCTGCTTCGTGCCTTTGGGTGCTCGACACGTCCGGATATTTAAGTGCATGTGCACATGTCTGGTCGCTTAGTCTTCGGATTTTTGAGCTGCCACTACGTTCGTTGCACTGTTGAAGAAGCTCCTTTGTAGCTTCAAAACGGCCGTATGCAAAATAATTGCATCTTACTGCTATTTGTGCTTTATTTACGTTGGTTTTCCTGTTTATTTAGGTACATTTTTCTTTTTTTGCTTCTCTTTGGACAGCTATGTTCTGTTTTTAAAACACCACCACCTCCGTAGTTGGATATATTACGAGTGAATAAAAGTCAGAAAAATAATCATTAACATATAAATTTAGGGTCAAAAATTATTTCGAAGCCAAAGATTAATCACACGGACATTTTGGGTTAAAACTTCTGATGGCTCAGTACGCACTCATTTGTACAGGTAGTCCTCGATTTACGACTGCTCGACTTACGACCGCTTGCACTCACGACCGAAATTTAAATTTTTTTAACTTATTTTTATTTTATTTTCTGACAAATATTGGTCCTCGGATGTACAGTACATATCTATATATATTAAATAATTATTAAAAAATATGATGCAATATTCTGCAATACTGCAAAAATTTATGATGCGATAATAAAAAAGTATGATGCAATTACCATCAAACTACCTTGAATAACTTTGTTGAAAAAACTTGCAACGTATGGTCTGTCGCAAACTCTGAACCAATGGATTGTCCTAATATAATAAGTAGTGATGGCGAAGAATAATTTATGTCTTCTAAATAAAGTATAATGTACAGGTAGCCCTCCTACATCACGGCATCTTACAACACCGTTTCGCTCTAACACGATAAGATAAATTGCGGGAACCCTCGTATAACACTGCAACCTGTGACAAGGTTTCGCTCTAACACGATAAAAAAAAATTGCGAAAACCTTTGTACAACACTGTACTTATACAGCACTAGATAACATGATTTTTGTTTAACACATTTAAAACTAAATTACCTTAAAATAGTGACGGGAAGGAATAATGAACTATAGTGGCTTTACAAGAAAATGTATAAACAAATTATAATTTATTCATTTATAACTCTATAAAATTACAAGAAGGCCTAAGCTTGGCTGAAAATCTTGAATTATTTTTCCCGAATGGAGACCCTTCCGCTGAAAGAAGCCGAAAATTCAAAACGTAGCTGCAAAATTGTCTATCTCCATACCGTGAATCTACAATGACCTTGTAAGAACCATCAAATAAATCAAAATTACAGATTTTTTAAAGAAGATAGAATGTGCAAAAAATCCAAATGAAGAAAAAGGTTCTGAAAGTGAAGGTGATTTCGTTCAATCGACAAAACGTTCTCGTTTGATTGAACTGAACAGTGATGAGGAAGAAATTTATTAAATTAAGTACATACACACAAAAAAAAATGTATGTACATACACACAAAAGAAAAATTGTTTGAAACTCGACTTCCGACCAAATCAACTTACGACCAATGTATCGGGCCCTATGTCGGTTGTAAGTCGAGGAATATTTGTGCATGCAATCAGGGCCGCCGCGTGGGTATGAGGCGCCTTTGTGAAAACTTGTATTTGGCACCCCTTACCATCCTCCCATCCTCCTCAGAAAAAAAAATTTAAAAATAAATAAAATAAAACGTAAGATAACTAATTTATTTATTTATACAAAATTTAAAAAATACATTCATACATAATCACACTACAGATCAGTGTAAGATAAGCACAATAATATATGTTTTTTTAAAAATTGTTCACAAATAATCAATATTTTATTATTATAAAAATCACAATAAAGATAATGTTATATTTGTATTATTGATAATATTAATTATATCACATTATAAATGTATCAATTACATGTTAGCTTTGGTATGTATTATAACTAAAAAGGGCGAATAACTTTGCTGATTAAAAAAATCAAATAATATTTACTCTTCTTGCTTTAGCCGCTACAAAATTCTTAATTAAATCTTTAAAATCTAAGGTATCCATCATATCATTTTCGATTGATATTAACGATAAATCCGTTAGACGTTTACCTGACATTGTGGAGCGTAAATAATTTAAATAATATTTAATAAGGTATAATTTTGAAAAACTCCTTTCTCCTGAAGCTACTGAAACTGCTAAAGTTAAATAAATACGTAACACTATAGTTATAATGGGAAAGGTGTTAGTTCGATTATTTTAATAAATGTTGTTTAATACATCGTGCGGAGACATGTTGTTTTTTACAAAACATTGCAAACTTTTTATTTCATCAAGCAAGGATACACCGTCAATATACCGATTATCCGAATTATTTTTTTATCGTTAAGTTTGTTGTGTATATCTGAAGTGTTTTGTTAAATCTTCATCAGTCCATTCTTTCAATTTGCTTATGTCGTGAATGAGTTTAAAATCATCGTTATGATTTTTTAACTGTACAAATCTTTCTGTGATTGATGTTATTGCTGAATCTAATACCATGAAAAAAATTGGATTTTAAATATTTGTTTAGGATCATTCATACATTAATCTGATGATTCATATTGAAACATCCTCTGTTTGGTTCGTTTTCGAATTTCTGGAAAAATGGGATCAATATTAAGTTCGTTAGCTATTTTCGTCGCAGAAATAATAATGTTTTCGAAATTTTCATCGCTTCTGCAACTTTTCAAATTGTTTGTAATGATTTCAAGATTTTCTGTAAATGTTTGTAAATTTAATGTTGTATTCTGCATTATTTTATTTACAACATTTGCTAAACTTAAGATATCATACCAAATTTGAATGTAACAAATAAATTTAAAAGAAAAAAAAATTGAAATCAAGTTGTCATCCTGAGCTCTAGAATCGATATCTTTATTTTGATCATCTTTAATTTCTAAAAGAGCCTGATGAATTTCGCCGAGGTTATTTTCAAGAGGTTTAAGGGTTTCTACTCTACTTTCCAACCTAGTATTCGAGAGTGGTTTTAAATTTAAATTTGTTACATGTTTTTTAATACTGCCCACCTTTTCAAGGATGCTGCGAAATAATTAAAAAATTCTTGTATTACCCCCCAAAAATTAACCGTCTCGAACGAAATCTTAGCTGCATCATTAACAACCAAATTGTGTGAATGAGCAGCACATGGAATAAAAAAGCTCTTGAATTTATATGAATGATTTTTTGTTGTAATCCGTTGTGACGTTGTCTCCATTACTCCACGAAAATTGTAACTATATATGTCTGTGATGCTCGTTCCTACCCCTCAACATGAACTTGTCATCTATCGGCGAAATGTTAAACTGAGCGGTCTCATAAACTCTAGGATAAGAAGCCATAAATTTTGTGTAATATACGCTTCTGACGTTATACAAGTCATAAATACCAGAGTGGTTCAAGGGCTCTCCAGAATTTTGACACTATAGCGACATGTGGAATCCCATAAACTTTGGACCCTTACGACCACTTAAAACGCCGGAGAAAGCTTTTGAATTCGTCGACGTATAAAAGAAGACCCCCAATACTCCATAGAGAGAGAGAGAGCTGTTTTTGAGCGTGAGAGAGACGGAGCTCTCTGGTCCGAGAGGCCTTCTGTAGGCCAGAGTTGGCTGTGAACCCGAGCCGTCCTGACATCTCTAACATGTAAATTCTAACTCGCTGTACATATTTGCTTTTTGTAGTTGTAGTTTGTAGTTGTTTAAGGTGGCGTAGTAAAGTAATTGAAGCGAAACGCTTGTCGTTATTACTACCTACGTCACAGCTGTTGTCAGAAGAAGTGAGATAATTGAATTAGAGTTAGTTAGAGGTTTTTAGAAGAAGAATACGTCAGTATTTAGATATTGTTATAAGAAGAATACGTCAGTATTTAGATATTGTTAGAGAAGAAGAATACGTCAGTATTTAGATATTGTTATAAGAAGAATACGGCAGTATTTAGAGTTTTTAGAAGAAAGTGTACGAGAAATTCGTCTGGAGCGAGAAAATTAGTTGCTGAAGCTTGTGATTTTGAGAAAAACTTACGCCAGTAAGAAAAATTGTGGGAGCTTTTGATGTGAGAAATCCACGGAAACTTACGCCAGTAAGAAAAATTGTTGAAGATTGTGATTGTGAGAAATTCACGGTACCAGATAACTTAGTGTTCCGGGCCGAAAAGAAATATTTTCGCCGTGCTGTGTTGCCAGAAGGAAGGAGAAAGCAAGAATATTTTTTTCTAATCCTGTGGTTCCGAAAAGTGTATCATTCCCGTGCAGCGCTAAGAACGAGTGTTTCGTTTTTCGTCTGCAAGTTCGTCTCCTGAGGTCGGAGGTCAACGGTACAGCTGATTTTCCCCCGTGTGTGTTCGTGTTTCCCCGAGTCGAGAGGGGCGAAAAAAGGTGGTTGACCTATATTTGCGGGAGAGAATGAAATTATGTGATTCTGTCTCTGGAAAGGTTTTCGATGCAGTGAAGTGTGTGTGGTGTTAGTGTTGTGTTATTGTGGGCCTAAAGGCTGAAGATTATTTTTGTGTTGTGCCTATGGATTATAACAGATTCAAGCAGCAAAAGGAATTGGTCTATTTCAAAAAATTCTAGAAGTTATTGCTTAAAATTCTGTAGTTAAAATTCTTAAAATATTCAAAAATTTTGAAGACCTATCGGAAATATCTTTGTTGATTTATGAGATTAGAGAGAAATCCAAAAAATATATATATATATATATGATGAGATTCAATTGATTTGTTTAAAGAGTGTATATGATATATTGTTCTCTTTGTAAAATTATTTTTTAATATTATTTTAAAGAAGTTCATTTTATATTGTTAAATACTTTTCTCTAAGAAATATTTAAGGTCTAAGATTTTTATATTTGTGTAAATTTTAATGGTACTGTGATTCTATTGAGTTTTTAACTTACAAGATATTATTATAATTATTATTATTAAGTCGGTAAATTAACGGGTAGAAATGGCGTTTTTGGGCAAAGGAAAAAAAGAGGATCTAGTAAAACTTGTTCAGGAACTGGAGATTCCTCGGAAAGGAAGCGAAACAATACTGGAACTGTAGGTTTTGGTTACAAGCCAAGAAAATTATGATCCTGAATTCGTGGCTGAATTATACCAGAGTATTTTGAAGGCGAATCAGGAAGAGTTAGAAAGACGAGAAGCAGAGAAATCTCGTATACATAATTGGGAAAGGGAAAAAGTCCTACATAAAGAAAAATTGCAATGGGAGGCGGAGTTAAAAGCCAAAGAATTGGAATTAAATTTTGAATTAGAAAAATTAAGAATCGCACAAGGAACTTCTAGTTCCCAGTCCGCCGCAGAAAGTATAAATTCGAGACCCACTGATTTAAATTTGAAAAAAATAATTCCCGAATTTAATCCGGATAAAACGGACATTAGTTTATATTTAGTACTTTTTGAGCGACAGGTTAAACGCGCAAAAATACCTAAATAGAATTGGGTTTCGCACCTTGTAGGACTCTTACCGATTGATATAATTAGCGTTATAGCTAGAGAACCAGAAGAGTCCGCAGAAAATTATGATCACATAAAACAGACCCTCTTACTCCGTTACAAATTAAACCCGGAGTCTTTTCGCCAGAAATTTGTATCCCATCAAAAGAATCCCCTGTCAACCTGGAAGGACTTTGCGTTCGAGTTGCGGAACTATTTACGAGAATGGCTAGATGGTTTAGAAGTCGATAATTTTGAATCTCTGAAAGATCTTTTGGTTGCGGATCAAACAAAGAAAAGAGCAAAGATGGAGGTACGCGAACACTTCATAGATAAATGGTCAGATATAAAAACGGAATCGGAAATGGTTGAGTTACTAGATGGGTATGACAGTGTAAGAGCAATGGGCCCAAAATTTAAAGATGCGATGGATAGTAGGGTAGAGAGAACGCGTCCGTTCATACAAGAGAAGCCCCGGGAAAATAAGCCAAAGTTCTATCCCCCTGGTGCGTCAGCAGCACATGGTCCAGTAAACCGAACTAGGGCGTTTGATCGGAGAGTGAATTTAAAGTGCTTCGGTTGTGGCTCCGAAACGCACCTTCGCTCATCCTGCCCACGATTTCAGAAAAAAACAACGTCGGGTTCCGTAAACAATGTGCAAGAAAGTGAAAAACCTGATCTGTTAGAATCCTATACATTCCCAGGTAAGATGAATAACCAAAGGATTGACATTCTGAGGGACAGCGGTGCATCTCTTGACATTGTTAGTAGAAGATTCATTTGTCCACAAGAATTTACAGGTGAGACAGTTTGGTTAAAACAACCGCTGAGTTTAGAGTTAATTTGCTTACCTTTAGCTCGTGTGGAGATAGCGGGAGATTTTGGTAAAATTATTACTAAGGCGGCTGTATGCGGAAACCATTTGGACCAAAATCGGCATTTATTAGGAAATAAAACGGCCGAGATGATACGAGAGAAATATGGATATGATTTTTTTTTCGGTAGAACAGCTAAATGCAGTCCAAACACGCTCTCATACGAAGAGCTTGCGAAAAGAGGCCGAAACGGTCAAACGAGATGCAGAAAACACGGTTGAATTGAGGGTAGATAATCGCGAAGAACAGGAAAATAGCATCCCGATAGAAACGGAAGAGCCAATAGTAATTCGAGCATTGGAGGCAGAAGCTCCAGAATTAGACCTCTTAAAAATAGATAAGAAAGGTTTTTTGGAAGCGCAGAAAAAGTGTGAAGAGGTAAAAGAATTAATTAGCCGAGTTAGCGAAACAAGTGCAGGAAAAGAAGATAAAACGTATTCGATTATTGATGGAATTTTAGTTCGGAATCGCGAAGATCGTTTTGGAAATGTTACAAAATTATTAGTAATTCCAAAAGCATTGAGACATCAGGTAAAAACGCTGTGTCATGAAGGCACGTCAGCGCATTTAGGTGGAACCAAATCAAAAGATAAATTGATTAGATATTTTTATTGGCCAAATTGCTATAAAGACATGGACGAGTTCGTGCGTAGTTGTGACCAATGTCAAAGAGCAGGGCGTCCGAACGAGAAGAAAAAGGCTCCATTGAAACTTGTTCCGGTAATTCAGGAGGTTTTTAGCAGAATTAATATTGACACGTGCGGACCCTTACCTTTGACCACCGAGGGACACCGTTACATATTGACTGCAATATGCATGACATCTAAGTACCCGGAAGCGATTCCGCTAGCAGATATTAGCTCAGTTAAAATAACCGAAGCGTTATTAAATATTTTTAGCCGTACAGGATTTCCTCGCGAAGTGCAAAGTGATTTAGGAACTTCTTTCACTTCGGCTCTAACTACAGAGTTTTTTGATAAATTTGGTATTAAGGTACACCATAGCTCTGTACACCATCCGCAAAGTAATCCTGTAGAACGTTTTCATCGAACTGTAAAAAGACTTTTGAGGGCATTATGTCTTGAATCAAGTGCGGATTGGGATAAACATTTACCAGCTATTTTATTAGCTCTCCGTACAGTAGTACATGAAAGTACAGGCTTAACACCATCTGAATTAGTATATGGTAAGAACTTAAGAACCCCTGAAACCTTGCTAATGGAACGTTGGTTAGATCCGCCCCCTGAAGGTGACTTAGTAACAGAGTACGTTTTTAATTTAATAAATAGGTTGAAAAGATGTCGAGAAATAGCGATAACGCGAGTAGAGGAAATGCAAGGGAAAAGAAAAGTCTGGTACGATAAGAATGCAGTGAAACGGGAGTTCAAGGAAGGAGATTTAGTCTTAGTTTTGGCGACGACTCGGCCTACTAAGCTTTCATTGAATTGGATAGGACCGGGAAAGATTAGGAATAAAATATCGGAAACCAATTATGTAGTAGAAATTCCTGGTAAGAAAAATAGGACTCAAATTTATCATATTAACATGCTAAATCCCTATTACACTAGACCCGAACATGTAAATTTGTTGAGTTATGAAGGCGATCTTGAAGTGAAGGAAGATCATGATTTAGATATCCCGTATTTAGAAAACAATCCTACGAATTTTGATTTTCGAGAATTAGTTAGACTTAGTGAGCTAGAGAAAAATTTGACAGCTGGTCAAATTGACCAATTAAAAGAAGTATTGGATAGGTTTACTTCGTGTTTTTCAAATGATCCTGGTACCACAAATTTAGTAGAACACGACATTACTTTAATCAGCGATAAACCGATAAGATCAAAACCCTATCGCACTTCACAGAGACAAACGGAAATACACTGCTGGCCACCCAAATTGCAACACCAGGAAAGACATGAGATATCACAACAAAATTTATTTTGTAGATAACATGTTGACCAAGTATCAAATGATTAAATTTATAGACTTCTGTGAAGTGTGGTTCCTGCCAAAATCAGTAGTCAGAGTAGCCGCCATTGTTGGAGATCACCGCTGCCACACGCCTCGGCATTGATTCAAACAGACTTTGGATGAGTTCTTGGGGTACAGCAGACCAAGCAGCTTCCACACGTTGCCAAAGTTGATGTGCTGTGGCAGCTGGGGATGGAATCTGGGTCAATCGTAGAGCAACCATGGACCACATGTTTTCTATCGGCGAAAGATCCGGAGAGCGAGGCAGCCAGGGAAGCAATTCAATCTTTCGATTGATGAAGAACTGTTGGACAATGCGTGCCACGTGTGGTCGCGCATTATCCTGTTGAAATATGGCTGTGGGCAAGCCCTGAAGGTAAGGAAGGACAACTGGCTCCAACACCTCGGAGATGTAGCGCTGGCTGTTTAAAGTACCGGCAATGCGTACTAGAGGTGTGCGAGAGTGATATCCAATACCGCCCCATACCATAATACCCGGTTCAGGACCAGTGTGGCGGTGCATAACGCAGCTGTTCAGCATCCTTTCTTCACGGTGTCTCCAGACTCGAATGCGACCATCATGGTGTTGCAGACAGAAGCGTGACTCGTCAGTAAAGACAATTTCATTCCATTCTGCCGTCCACATCCTTCTGTCATCGCACAATTGGCGGCGGAGACGTCTGTGGTTCTGCGTCAAGGGTAGACACAGCAATGGACGCCTTGCGGACAGACCACTCTGCTGTAAACGGCGTCGAATGGTACGCGCAGACACTGGATGATGCGTTACAGACTGCATGTGCTGTGCTATGGTTCGTGATGTGACTGAGCGATCCGTCACTGCCATGCGCACAATTAGCCTGTCATCACATGAAGTGGTGCGCTGAGGTGGATGCGATCGAACACGCCGGTCCGTCGTACCCTCCTGCATCCGACGATCACATATCCGCATTACAGTTGTTTGGTTTCGTCCAACACGACTACCGATTTCCCTGAAAGATAATCCATAATCTCGGTAGGCCACTATCCTTCCTCTGTCGAACTCAGATACTTGATCAAAAGATGATCGCTGTTTTCGACGAGGCATAATTGATCGTTTTTTTGAAAAAAACCACAAGAAAAACGCAATTGCCGAACTTGAAATAGTCGAAATCTTCAAGCCTTAAATAGCGCTTTGAAGTGGCTCCACAGGCGCGCGTGATGTGCGTCTGCGTTGAAATTCTAATCATTTGCATATCTCACCTCCGCTAATGCATGTTGTAAATTTCATGTTATTTGCATGTTTCCTTCAGGGTGTTGCATTTACAGTGGCCAGCAGTGTATTAAAATCAGAGATCCAGAAAATGTTACGGTTAGGGATTATCGAAGTAGGTGAGTCGGATTACACCTCACCGTTAATTTTAGTAGAGGCCCCAGGTAAAGACCCTAGACCATGCGTAGATTACCGAAGGCTGAATGAAATCATTAGGACAGAGTATTTCCCCCTTCCAAACATCGAAGAGCGAGTGGAAAAAGTATCATCGGCAAAATACATTACAGTATTGGATTTGGCTAAGGGATATTGGCAGATTCCTTTAAGCGAAAAAGCGCAAAGATATGCTGCGTTCTGTACAACATTCGGAACTTTCAGATGTCTAAAAATGAGTTTCGGCTTAAAGAATGCACCATTTTTCTTTAGTAAACTTATGTCGGATGTATTAAAGGAAATGGAAGATTTTGCCGTCCCCTATTTAGATGACGTTGCTATATTTTCCGACACTTGGGAAGCCCATTTGAAACATATAAGTTTAGTTCTAGAGCGAATAAGAATGGCGAATTTGAAAATCAAACCCGCTAAGTGTAAATTCGCGCAAAGCCACGTAAAGTATTTGGGTCATATCGTTGGAAATGGAGCGCGTACTCCAGCGGAAGCAAAAATTGAAAGTGTAAAAAGTTTCCCGACGCCGCGAACCAAGACTCAAATTCGGGCGTTTTTTAGGATTATCCGGATATTACAGCAGGTATATAAACAATTATTCCGTACTTGCAGCTCCGCTGACAGATGCATTGAAGGGCAGAGCTAGAAAAGGTGAAGTTTTTTGGACTGATGCATGAGAAAAAGCGTTCCGCGCATTGAAAAAGAGTCTTACGGATAAGCCCGTGTTACATGCCCCAAATTTCAATCGTGAATTTATCGTGCAAACCGATGCTTCGAATTCAGGAATAGGAGTAGTTTTGAGCCAAGAGTCAGAAAACGAAGAAGAACACCCTATTCTATACCTGAGTAAAAAGTTTTCAGACGTTGAAAGACGTTACAGTACCACTGAGCGAGAATGCTCCAGTATAGTGTTTGCAATAAAAAAATTACATTATTATTTGGATGGTCGAAATTTTACAATCATAACCGACCACAATCCTTTACGGTGGTTACGTACAAATGCCAGTTCAAACCCCCGATTAATGCGCTGGACACTTGCATTACAACCGTATGAATTTGAAGTAAAACATAAATCGGGCAGAAATCACATGAATGCAGACAGTTTGAGCCGGGTATGGTCCGACCCGAAAGAATTGGGTCAAACCACCGCAAACCCCCCTAGTGACAGGAAAGAGAATTCGAACACGATTTCCCCTCCTGTGGAAGGTATACTCACGAATGATGTAAGCCTTGAAGAGATAAGAAGGCAATAGTACCTTATGTTTTCTTACGTTATTTTGTTTAGTGAATCATGCAATTGTGTATTTTTTGTCATAGTAAGGAAAGAAACTTTTGCGTTTATTTTGTTCTTTAAGTAGATAACTAAATACTTGTTATGTCGAGATATAACAACGTGAATGTTTGTATTCAAGGGTTTAGAAAGCATAAAATGTATGAGAATTTTGATTTTGCTGTATAAGAAGATTTTTTATGTTGTATGCTTAATGTTTAGATAAAAGAGTATATTTAAAGAATGTTATATGTTATACTTACTTGTTAATACTCAGTTATAATTGTATTAGACATGAAATTAAGTGTTAGTTGAGGAATATGAGAAATTATCAAAATGTGTGTTATTTATCGTCTGTGAATTGGATTTCTCTCTAGCACTTTTCAGAAGGTCATAACGTTAAAATTGTTAACACTTTAAGACAAAATTATGGCTTTGTACTTATATGCAATAACTCTGAATTTAAATGGAGTGACTCAAGGATGGAATTTTTCCGAGGAAAAATTCTTTTAAAGAGGGGAGGAGTTGTGACGTTGTCTCCATTACTCCACGAAAATTGTAACTATATAAGTATGTGATGCTCGTTCCTACCCCTCAACATGAACTTGTCATCTATCGGCGAAATGTTAAACTGAGCGGTCTCATAAACTCTAGGATAAGAGGCCATAAATTTTGTGTAATATGCGATTCTGACGTTATACAAGTCATAAATACCAGAGTGGTTCAAGGGCTCTCCAGAATTTTGACACTATAGCGACATGTGGAATCCCATAAACTTTGGACCCTTACGACCACTTAAAACGCCGGAGAAAGCTTTTGAATTCGTCGACGTATAAAAGAAGACCCCCAATACTCCATAGAGAGAGAGAGCTGTTTTTGAGCGTGAGAGAGACGGAGCCCTCTGGTCCGAGAGGCCTTCTGTAGGCCAGAGTTGGCTGTGAACCCGAGCCGTCCTGACATCTCTAACAAGTAAATTCTAACTCGCTGTACATATTTGCTTTTTGTAGTTGTAGTTTGTAGTTGTTTAAGGTGGCGTAGTAAAGTAATTGAAGCGAAACGCTTGTCGTTATTACTACCTACGTCAGACCGTTATGTTTTCCTCGCATGTTGGCACCATTATCATATGCTTGCACACGAAATATTATTATTTAATGATTTTAAATTATTTATTATAAATTCAAATAGTTCTTGACCAGTAGTATGGTATATTGATTCGAATCCTAAAAAATGTTCGTGAACTTCTGCAGTATTTGTAGCTTTATTGTGGAAAACGAATTGAATAACAATGGTAAGTTGCTCGATATGACTTAAATCCGAGGTAGTGTCAAGAATTATAGAAAAATATTTTGATTCATTAAGCATTTAAAAAAAATTTTGTTTTATTGCTTTGGATATAATACTGATTATTTCGTTTTGTATGCTATCACTTAAATAATGTGCAATGTTCTTTTTTTCGGATGTTTTTATACGACGTAAATTATCTGCCATTACACAGGTCTGCAAATTTTCAGTGAACAAATATTTTTTTCAAAGTAGCAATTGAATTTTGTGTTTTTTGGTATGCTAATTTCAAATATGTCATTCGTTTTTGTCCATCACGTAAAAGTTTTTGAAAATTGCATTTCAAAATTTATAAAAATAATGCTTTATATACCATGTAAAAACATTTCTAGGGAGTAAAACAAAGTAATATGTAAGAAATTTTGTGTGAAAAATTACTTTAATACTCACATATATATTTAGAATCCACATTACTGTTTCGTTTACTGTCATTAGTACAAAAGCATATGATTATGTAAATACACAATGCTGCAATGGCCGCATAAAGTCAAGTTTCTAAGGCTTTGTAGTACCTTTTTCTTTTGTGTTGAATACTCCGTGTGGAATCAGATCTTCTGTGTGTAACTTGCGGCTGTTCTTTAAGTAGCGACCAGCAGTAATCTGCTATCATGTTTTTGTTCCATCTACCTTTGTATCTGCATTCCATCTGCTTAATGTCTTGGTGAAATCTTTCACCGTGTTCCTCACTGACGGCACCAAGATTTTCAGGAAAAAATCCAGATGACACATCAGGAAATGAACTTTAAGCTGACAGAACATCCTAATTTTTTGAAATTTTCAAGCATACTTTGTACAATTTGTTTGAAGTTGAGATCCTTATAATTTTCCAGAAATTTAATAATAACTTCTTTAAAGGAACTCCAGGCTTCTTTTTCAACCTTTGTCATCCTTCAAATTTTTCGTCCTTCATAAGTTTTCGAATATCTGGTCCCACAAAGACACCTTCCTTCACTTTGGCTGCAGATAATCCAGGAAATGCATGAAGCAAGTGCTTGAAACACCGACATTCTTTGTCTAGAGCAGGGATTCTAAACCTTCCAGGCTCTGTGCCCCCCTTTGAACACTGATGTGAGGTCACGCCTCCCCACCACCACCACCACATGTGGTCAATACAAGTAGTACAATCAGAATTTGAAACTGAAGCTGGTTATTAAATGAAAATATAGAGTAGATAATTTCATACACAAAATTTAATATTACTACACATCTTAATTTGGAACATATTATTATTAGAACATATGAAATCAAAGAATTAAATACCGATCAAATATATTTGAGGTAATAAAGGATCTAGGTGAGGTTGGCATGTAATACCAGTCACTTTCACAACATTAATGAGAGGGCTGGCACTGTTTGTCCTTGACAAGATTTTGAATATTAGGTTGTAACTGTGACAAAGCACACCTCAAGTAACTTTCAACGTCCAGCTTTGCTCGATATTTTGACTTTGTATGCTAATGCTGAAAATCCAGATTCAAAGAGATATGTGGATGAAAACTGCATTAACAACCTCAAAGCTTCCAAAGCAACTTCTGGGTAAATAGGAAAATAGCGTAACCAAAAATTTTTAACATCCATGTTTTCGATTTCCGCGTTTGCTTCAGAATCACATTTTAAGTCGATTGCCTGTTCCTCAATATGATCAGGAAGTACATCCACAAGGGAAAAATTAATAACAAATGGAAAGCAGCTGAGCGAGAAACCGTTCTAAAGCTCTTGCAGTGTTGCCAGACGTACGACAATTATCGTGTTTTTACAATTACGACAATTATCGTGTTCGTGTTCGTATGTCGAAAATACGTTACGGTTACATTGTGACCGCAAAATTGAGTACAGTAAATTACAGTTAGTTTTACTTTTTTTTTAAACTCACGCCTCCCTTGAAATTCTTCTACCCCCCCCCCTGGGGGGGCGCGCCCCCCAGGTTGAGAACCGCTGGTCTAAAGCTTTCACGAATTGTTTTATCAAACCAAGTTTTATATGAAGTGGAGGCAGAAGAATCTTTTCTCGGTCAACCAAAGCTTCCTCAACAACATTTTTGCTGCCAATTCCATTTTCTCCGTTACTGGCCACTCTCTCTTAATCTAATATTGACTCCTTTCCCTACTGTCCCACTCACACAGGAAGCATGGATATTTTGCATATCCCCCTTGAAGTCCAAGAAGCATGGCAATTACTTTTAAATCCCCACATATGGTCCACACGTGATCCTTGTATTTAAGTTTGTTCAAAATGATGGCTAAATTTCAGTAGCATTCTTTGTAGTGCACGAAATTTCCAACTGGTATTGAAGCATATTTGTTTCCGTTATAGAGTAGCACAGCTTTGAGGCTTCTTTTGCATGAGTCAATGAAGAGCCTCCATTCCTGTGCGTCATATTCAATTTGAAACTGTGCCATGAAGCCAGGAATATTGCTGCAATAAACTAAATCAACATCTTCAGAAAAATAAGGAAAGAAATCCTTTTCTCGTCTTCTAAATCATGAGAAAGAGACACCAGGTGCCAATAAGTTTTTTTTCTCCATTTAGCCTAGAACCTAGTAGTTCTGCGGAATTTTTAGGAAAGCCCGAGTCTCTCAGTAAATCATTTAATTCACTTTGTGAGAAGAGTTAAGGATCAGAGTTAAGGATCGTTACTTTCTGCTGCATTGAAATCCTCATCAGAGACATCGTCTTCTTCTCCGGAATCAGAAGATATATCTTTGTTTTTCTGGGGGTTTAGGTATGGGTATTCCAGGATCATGAGGTACGGGACGCAGAGCCGATGGAATGATTGGGTAAACAATTCCGTTCCTATTTTTGGCGTGGAACCCATGAACATTTAAGGAACAAAAGTAACAGTCATCACTGTGGTTAGTTGGCTCCCGCCAGATCATCGAGATTCCGAAGCGAAGAGATTGACAGAATGAATGAACTTCACCTCATTGTTTACACTATTTTATTAATTTCTTTCCTTTTTTATTTATGTATAACGAACATTTTTTGATTTTATTCATTGTTTATTGTAAAATAGCAAAAAAAGTTATATATATATATATATATATATATATATATATATATATATATATATATATATATATATATAGTATATAGTATATATATATATATTTATTTATTTTAATGAATTTTAGAGGCCGAACACAAATAAATTACATGTTAATTGTATATTCATAAAAAAACAAAGCCTGAAAACAGAAATTTCATACTGGGAAAAAACTGTACGTGATGGAATTTTTTGGTTATTTTTTCTGAAATCAGAGTCCAAAAATACATCAGAAACAATTCTTAATTTTCAGGAAATATTTTCATCGCAGACCTGTGTATCGAATCAAACTTAGCAATTGTTTCTGCTAATTTTAAAAAATTACCATTGTTATTATCATAAATTTTTTTTGACGTACCTCTGTCGTGTTGATTATTTAGAGATTTTCGTAAGTTAGTGCTTACACCACTAGCACTTTTTTCGCTAACCCAGGTTCAAAATAATCAAATTTTCCTTGGTTGCCTCTGCACAATATATGTCCATAGAGTGAATAAAAAATAACAGACACTATCAATTACAAACACATTCATTTAATAAAGAATAATATTGCATTTCATTACACATCAAAACATTAAGAATTGATCATTAAAAATTAAGAATTGGTATGTCAAAATTGAATAGTCATAAGCTTCCTGACCATTCTAAAGACATCATATAAAACATTAATACATATCACAAATAGCATATAAAATTACCCTAGAGGAAGGATTCTACTTGGTATAAAATAAAATTTAGGAAAAGTAATTATGACATAAAAAAATAAGAACGTCACCCGATTCACAAACTTCCGCGCTGTGAAGGTATTCGGTTGAAGGGCCGAAATTGTAGCACTTCAGGCTTCCGTCCGGCTCTATTCTCCCAAGTCGTGGGAATAATGCGACTCCTGGATCAAAATTCTCTGCTAACCATGGGAATACGTCTGGTGAATCCACACTGTGAAGGAGCTTGGTTGAATGGCCGAAATTGCAGAGTTCCAGGCTTCCGGCAGGAATTGCACTCCTGTGTCTTGGAAGAAATGGCGACTACCGGATCAAGATTTCTGATGTTCTCCGGAACCCGTCTCGTCGGTGCCAAAAACGGTGAATCATTCCAGGGTAAATCCTTGGATAGAGGGAAACACGAGGTCTACAAACTGGAACACGTCAGTACGGAGGTGGTTCTGAAGCACAAAATCCCTGGTCGTCACTTAGAATTTTCCAGCACGTCTAGCCTTGCAGCGAGTAAAAAAATCCCCTACCTACACGCTCACGCACTTCAGCGATACTGCCGCCGTTTCGCCAAAACCCGTCTGGTCACTCAGAGTGGACGCTGCAGTGCCGTCTTTTCATTGGACCAAGAAGTGGTCATTCAAGCCTAAGTCCGGCCCTTCCCCCCAACCCTTCAAGAAAAGGAAAAACATGGTGGACATTTCGAACAAAATGGCGAATTCGCCATTTAGCCAAACAAAATAAAAGGGGGGACCGTAAAACACAAAAAAAATAATAAACTACTAATTAATACTGAGTTAGCTTTTAAGTGAGATTGATGATAAATTACTATGACATTACTATTATTCGGTTTAGTTAGTAAAACTTATGGAGTGATGAAAAAAAAGGAAAGTCGTTATTCGACAGTTAGAACAATCATCACGACACCTCTAAAAGCTATTCATTGTCTTGCCAAATATTGTATCATATAAATTAATCTTTCTATAACAGATTACCAATAGTTTTTTTCGCTTTCATAAAATCTTTGTTGTGTTGAATCTATTGTACATTTTTTATATACGCCATTTTGAGTTCGCTGTATTTTGAACTGTTCTTAATGTGCGCGGCACTTGTTTCATGTTTTTTTTTATAAGGGTCGCCCAAATTAAAGTGGCACTGCCGTTATTGCGTCATCGTTTTAAGATACATAAGACCACGCATGCCCATATAGAGAGAGCTGAGTGCTGGGAAGGCATGCCATATCGTCAAATTACGACAGATGCTTGTATGATAACATAGGAGCAAGGTCGATGGTATCGTTCGTATCACGGATGCCTCCAAACGTTGTCAACGTGCAGTCGTGCAATTTTTAACGGCGGAAAATGTGAGTACTGCAGAAATTTATCGTTGCATGCAAAATGTGTATGGCACAGAGTGTATGTCGCGCAGATCAGTATTCAGATTGTGTAGCGACTTTGGAAACGGACGAAGCAGTACGGGCGACATGGAACAACCAGGTCAAGCGCATGTGGTTAACACCCAGGAAGAATTGCAGCTGTGGACAGTCTCGTGAGCAATAATTGGCGAATCACCATTGGCGAGATAGCGGAGGGAATGTCTATGAGCGAAGGAAGCGTTCACACAATTCTTCATGGTTCCACTGGTTCCACTGTGAACTCCGCAGTTTCTTCAACGAAGGTATCCATCATCTCGTGGATCTCTAGGACACTTGTTTCAACCTCCAAGGCAATTATGTCAAGCCTATATGTTCTTTATGTTTTTATTTTTATTTTGTATACTAACTTACAGCAATACCATTAAACCATTTGTCACACCGACTGTAGTGCCACGTTCATTTGGGCGACCCATATAGAATGTGACTTTAGTGTTTCCAATCATTGCAACGGTGTTCATCAGTAAGTTTGATTTTTTGATCAGCAAATATTTTGCAATAATAACAAAAAACTGAATTTCGTGTTTCTGAATAAAATAAGTAACTTCTAACTATTGTTTCTCCGTTTGGTAACCTTCGATGATAATATAATTCGGAAAACATGAAACCTGACGCGTCTTTAGGAAAATTCTTAAGAACTAATTGACGCGGACAGTTTTCAACTAAAGAATCTATCATTTTTTTGACAAAACCTTTAGCCAAGTACCTGGATCATTAAAATTTAAACTAAAATTTGCAGCTTGCAGTTTTTCCGAGGTAAAATCTAAGTTGAGATCAGTTACTTCTTCTATAGATGATACATCAGTGTCTTCTAAGTTATCTTGTTCGGTTTCTTCTTCGTCTCTCAATGGACTCTCGATGGTCTCTTTTGAAGTAGAGGTACTAGAAGTGCTTGCTTCGTTTGTTTCTGAAAATTCCCTCCTTTTTTCCTGTGCTGTTGGTGGTTCAGATTGAAGAAACTTATTTAATGATCCAGCTAATTTATGTTTTATCTCTTCACGCTGTAATCGCCTTTTTCTATTTTGAGCGCCAGATAAATTTTTTGATATCTTCTCATTTATCTAGGATTCATTTTTTTAAAATTAATCAATTTATTTACTTTATAAAATTTGATAAGTTATTGATGTATTGAGATTGGTAAATATGAATAATTATTTTTTAAATTATTTAATTTAACCAAATCTTCGGTAATTTTTTGAAAACCTTCGGTAATTTTTTAGAATTACAGTAAAATAATAAATATATTATTAATTACAGTAAGCAATTATTAATTACAGTTCACTGCGCGCTGGTAATTAGCAATTAACATTGAAATTTTGAGTAGAAAAATATTTTTATCTAGACCTTGAAAATTTGTTGTCAAAAGTCATGGAGGTGTTTTATTCCATAATAAATTGAAGCAATTATAAAATAATAAATTACAAAAATGTATTAGTTTAATATGTTGAATAAGTATAATAAGTACTTATCTTTAATTTTTTAAGGATCACAAAATCAAAATTAATTTTTAACACTTCAAGAGTTAAAATAAAAATGAAAACAGTTTTATTTGTATTACATTTTATAAACGGTAACACAAAGGTAAAATTAATAAATTTAATCATAAAGATGCATACTTACGCAAAATTTCTTTCCGAAGAGACATAATAAAAATATTCATTATAACGTAATCAGTGATGCCTCTGCAAAACTGTAAATTAAACATATAAATTTGGTCTTTATTCATACTTTCCGACAGGCTTGAAGCCGACAAGACAGATAAATAAAATAGATTCTTAATACAATTTTACTAGCATGCACGTTTATATTTACAAATAAAATAATACTTTGATATCATTCCTTTCTTAGGTATTCAGAATAAGAATTACTAAATAACCATAAAATAAATGTATTAAGTAAGTTAATATTTTAAACATTTTAAATATTTTAATTTTTATAACTTGTATTTTCTTTGGAATGGCGCCCCTATGATCTGGTCACAACCCCTTTGTGCTGGTCACCAACCTTTCCACCCTCACGCGGCGACCCTGCATGCAATGAATGAAACAAACAAATTTTGTTTTTAAACTTCGGTCCCATTCACAAGATATGTTTTTATGTTCAGGGAAAAATAAAAGTTCTTTAATCTGAAATTCGGCTGGCAGGCGTTTCGCATAAAGGAACGTCAAACTTCAAAGTTCTCTTGATTGCATCCAATTAATCCTGAATTGAATATAAATGTACGAGATCCGTAGCGCCATCTATGAGTGAAAGGGAGAGAAAATCGCGATAGCTTGATACTAATTTGACTTTTAGAATTCGGAAAGTACAAGTGAAAATGAAACTGTACAAAATAACCTTAATAGAATCATTTTGAAGTTAATGAGTATAATGTTTCCTTAATTTTCTTCTTCATAACAAATACTATAGTATGAAATATGTATAACAGTTCTATAGAAATTAAATCCTTTTTATCAGCAATAAAAAATATTTTTGTCTAAATTAATTGTTCTTTATAGAGTAAGTCCTTCTGATCTACAATAATGACGTATGCTTTAATTTAATACAGATTTAAAATTCCCTCAATTTTGTTTTCGAATATTAGATAAAAAAAAATAGAAGGAATTATGGAGAAAGAAACTGATGCTTTACAATAAGTTACCATCAAAAGCTTTTACAGTATTTAACTTATGATTATGCAAACAGTTAAGAATATTATGCAATATTCAAGATCTGTACTTTTTAAATCTGAAGGTGAAATCCGAATTGAAATCTGAAGAGCTAACTTTACAGATACTAATATATAAGTCAAGGTACTTGTTGCTCTTAGGAGGTAAAGCAAAAAAGGAACTTATATTTTTTTTTTCAATTTAAAATAAAGCATAAATTACTGTAGACACTTAAATATCATATTAAAAAAATCAAGTTTTTATCCATAAAGTGAATAAGGTAATAGATAATCCCAAGTTTGTACAAAATTTTAAAACATAAAGCCCTTAATTTTATTGTTGTTGTCGTAGTTTCTAAAACCTCTGGGACTCACACTACCTTAATTTTTCATGCCACGTGTTAAAAAAATTTCTTTTTAATGAAGATAGTGGTCTAAAAAATAAAATCGCCTTCTAATCCATTATACCGGAAATTAGTTGTGTTTTTCTAGTGTAGAGGGCGATAGTCGTCCATTTTTTGATGTATTTTTAACATTTCTTTGTCTTACTAAATTTTCTACCAGTGTTCAGTATCTCTCTGTTAGAACCACCGAGCATGGCGTCCGTTTAATGGGCGTTTGGATAATGAATAAATATTAACCAGGATAAGAGATGGCCTGTGTTTATTAGAGTCTGGTCATCCTCTTTGCCTCATCCATGTTAGTCTGGATCTTTTCTGGTATATATCTCGAGGATTTTCTTTCAATCAACTACACTCATGTGATGCGTACTAAAATAAGAATATACCTAAAATAAAATCATCTTTGTTTACCTTCAAACGAGTCCAATAATGCTTATTTTCTACCTGCTTTCAGATATAATTTTCAGTGCATGTAGGAAGTTTTCGTTTCTTTTTTAAAAACGTCTCAAAATTGAATGAAATGTCAAATAAGTATCTCATAATTTAAAAAAAGACGTGCGCATAAAACTTCTGTTCTTTGTATACAGTTTCCCGTCAATGTTTCGGTAATCTAATGACACAATTGATTTTTTTAGTCTTTCTTATTTGCTTCTAAAATTTTATATTTGATATATTCCAAGATAAAATGTAACGTCCTGACCTTAAATTTTTCTGGGGTTTTCAGAGGTATGACTTTTTGTTAGTCTTTCCGTAATGATATCCCCGCAAATTATCGCCCGTCTCAAATCGTGAATAAGTGCATAGTTTTCCATGGACTTCTTAATCACCTGTAAATTTTCCCTTCTATAAAAATTTCGTACACAGTATCCTCCTATCTTACCTTATCCTTTATCCTTAATGAATTACCCTTAGATTTACATTTGAGCTCGAGATAGCCTAGTGGTAGTGCGTTGGCTAGGGACTGGAGGGGCTCAGTTCGAATCCCGATGAACGCCATTGAATACCTTCGTGTCTAGGCCGGATATGGGCACGTTAATTCTATAGACCGGAAAGTACTTCTATTAGGTCAGAAAGGATGGGAGAAGGTAGATCCCATCCAGCCCCTGGTGGTGCTCTGTCAAAATTGAGGTGACACTATGAGTAGTGTTGGTTCACCTATACGGTGACCCCATCGAAAGCACGCATCGACTCTCGTGGTTAAATTGCGAATGTCTTTATGGATAAGTTCACCTCATTGGTAAACAATAACAGATTTACATTTGTATCCAATAATTTATTAGTACATATGAAACCAAGAGAACTTTTATCTCTTCAACTGTATAAAAAATTGTGACTTGGGATAACTACCCCACCCTATTCCATCCCATTACTAACAAAATATTGAAATTTTCCATACGTGAGGACAGGTTTCATCCTGCACCATCTTTGATGGGATTTCCCAGAAAATCTCCCGAGAATAATTTCCCTTTCTTAGTCACTTCGATATTTCCCTTGCTAGACAGAACTGAGAGTAACCTATCTTATTCATCATTTTCTATACCCGTACCTCCCAACTACATTGTTAGATTTAGTTAATTAGGGAAGATCCTAGCGAGTACAAGCGACGTTATCGGTAAACATGTTTGCCCGAAGAAAAGTGGGAGTCACACAACTAGTTGTATAAAAAGATGGTTAGTTCGGAGCGATATGGTCATCTTCTGCAATAAGATGGCATAACTAACCGGAACCTACAGCTTAAAGCTGACTCCGATCGGCTTCAAACACCTATCGTGGTACCATGTCCGAAGACTGTTTCTGAAGATACTTTTTTTCCTTCAAGATTGACCTTGATTCAATCCCTTCCTAATCACTCTGAGAAGAGTGAGTTATAGATGACCACTCCAAAAAGAAAAAGAAATACACAGTATATTATTAAAAGTGTTCAGACGCTACCAAGTATTTATATTACGAAAACGAATGCACTGGATAGCTGCAAAGCCAGTGTAAAGGTTGGTTATATAATGTTCAGCTGCTCAACAGTGTTATCAGAAAACCTTTTAAGCAAATGTACAGTACAGTGATTTCCGCTTATAAGAATCACGTTTGTTATTACTGTTTTTGATTCTTATAAGCGGTTGATTCTTATAGCCGAAATTTAGGTTTTTGGAAAGGCACACACACACCTATATATATATATATATATATATATATATATATATATATATATATATATATATATATATATATATATATATAAAATAGATAATTTACCATAAAGTAATCTTTAATTTACGTTAATTATCTTTTATTAAAATTATTTTTTATAAATTAAAAAATACAACTTAATTTCTAGAGCTATAAGTAGATACACATGATTATAGTAAGAGAAGAAAAAAAATCCAATATTTGTTACAACATAACTGCTTAACAGTTTTAAGATTTCAACTACAGGAAGGGAGCAAGAAAAAGTTTTCTATGGTAGTTTGGCGTAATGAAGTTTTCAGGAGGCTGTTTATACCTATTCCAATACTAATAGTCTCAGCCGAAGATTCACCTTCTAGCTTACGTTTCACGCTTTGATAACGTGCTGAATCTAAATGGCACGTTTACCTAAGTGATAGTGGACACTTCGCCAAAGATTTATGTGTTTCAGGGTCCAGGAAGCCGCAACCAGGATGTGGGAGGTGGGAAAAAAGAGTCCCTATTTTTATTTGTCAGTGGAGAAAAGTGAAATCAGACCCGGGCAGGTAAAGCTAATAGGACAGTGTTGTGCTAAAGCCTTTAAGGGAAAACTATTATGTTATGTCTAACAAAGAAACGGATGAATTTTACGACTATATTCCATCCCATCTTATCAATCTTTCTTTAAAAAAAATAATTTTGTGCCTTTTGACGGTTTAAGTAGCTTTTTTTGAAAAATGAAAGGAAAGTGAATGGTGTAAACTGATTCTTAAAACCGGTGGATTGATTCTTTAAAGCGAAAATTTTAACATGGAAATAATACATTTGTTTTTGTTTTCGCGATATTGATTCTTATAAACGGTTGATTCTTATAACCACTGATCACTATAAGCGGTGGTTACTGTACATGAAAACTTCTCCTGTTCCGTCGTTGGCTGGTAGTAGGATGTCATTTGAGTGAAGTTTTCATTCAGATCACTGCAGCTAAACAAAGCATACCAAAATAAACTGTACTTGATATCGTGAAAAGATCGATGCTGGATGGCACAACTTGAGAGAAAAAACATTAAAGAAAGTCAAACAAATTGCAAAAGGTGACAGAAGATTCTTGCTAAACATGTCAAATAGGATCGCTTTTTCTCCTTCGTTTCAATTTTTTATGAATTACGATATGCTAAAGGTGATTCATTTACTACAATAACTAATCACAGATGGTGGAAGAATCTAAAATTTTAGTAACACAACTGCCGCACGATATTTTCTTATCAATAACCGGGAGGGTTAAAAGCTCCGTTCGCATTGATGTGACTGCCTGTTATCTGTCTAATAAGGCGTCCACGTTCATGTGCTCTGCACAGTATTCTGCGGGGGAAACCAGTGATTTATGGGCAGGGCGGTCTGCAACGATCCTGCGATCGAGCGGTCTTTCACGGAGCATCAAAGGCGGGGCGGGGGGGGGTCACGCGGGTCAAATGGTGTCAAGCGGGGCGGGGGTACTAGTCTGCATGAATGTGGAAGAGCTATAAGAGATGCAGGTGTTGGTGAATGAAAACTTTTTCTTTCAAGTGAAACGGCAATTTTTTAATTCCAATATGACGAAAGTGTTTGGAATCGGAGACAATCCAGCAAACGGATTTTATTTGCTTGTCTCTATCCAACTGATAACAGATTCGGTTCAGAAACAATTCATCATGGTGTGGGAATGTTTTCATGGATGTTTTGGCACGTTGTTTGTTCTGCCGTAAACCAAGAATTCGGATTCGTACCTCGCTTTCAGGATAGTTTATCCCTACTAAAAAATTGCCATTATTCTAGCAGTGACTGTTGCCTCTTCCACAGCATCGAACAACCTGCTTCTTTGCACGGCGCGTGAAGGACAGGATTTTATAAAATGACAGGAATTTGATCGACTAGTCTGCTCAGAGTCTTGATGTTAATAGACAAGAACGCCTTTGGAATGAATTGAAGTAATGGATACGAAATACTAAACGACCGTCTTATCCTCATTTGTGACAGGAGTGAAAGCCGATTTGGTGATACCAGATACTGCTTTGTGTGGTAGATATGTACGCATTACTGATACCAACACTGAATGAAACAAATTTTACACCAAAAAGGTACCATTGCATATATAAGCTATTTTTTCAAAACTTTGTAATATATTTTGACAATATAGTGTACTGTGCCTTTCCCTTTTTTTATAATAGGTGATGCTATTATCAAGTCCTAACTGTCATGAACTTCCTAACATTTTAATAAACATTTCAAGTTTAGAACGAGGAAAATATAACAGTTTCTCAAAGCAACTGCCTATTCATTGGATTAAAACAATTTCTTTTATTGAAAATGTGGAGTCTCTAGTCTATTTCCTGTTATCTCTAGAATAAAGTTAATTTCTGATGTCTTATTAACATTATTTTCGATATATTAGTGTACAAAAGACTAAACTTTGCACAATTCCTATATCGAATAAAGTTAAAAATTTAGAGCTAATTAAACAATTAAAATTATTTTAATCTCAATGCTTGTAAACCACAGTAGGTAAAACTTCAGTTGTCATTAGGGTGGATGCATTATAACTCTAAATTTAATTCAATAATAAAAGGAGATAGAGAGATATAGCCCTGAAGAAAAGGCGAAGTATTTACGATTCGAATTTCGTACAAAATTTTTTTAAATTGCTTGTTTTCCCTCTTCCATTTTGCTTTTTCCCTCCTCCAACCGCTTGCGTATTTAATTAATTTTAAGTTTCCATTATATATATATATATATATATATATATATATATATATATATATATGAAATTAATTTATATTTTATCCTAAAACTTCGTCTGTAAATTTTTCCCAATAAATATTTCGAAGAATAAAATCTCTTCCATTTCAGAAGTTTAGTGTCGTTACGATTATTTTGGGGGAACATTTAAGTGCCCCGAAACTTACAAACCAAAGTTAAAAAGTTTGCATGTTATCGGCAAGAAAAAAAACCTGGCGAAAATTTCATTTTTTTTATAATAAATTTTTGGAATAAAGAAGTAGTAAGAAAATACCTGCCAAAAGTTTTATAGATATTTGGTGTCAACCTTCTCTCTTCTTTCAAAGTGGCAGCTGTCAAGTAATTTTAAAGATTCATCATACCGATATGATAAGCTTTAACTTTTGTCAGTTTTAGATAAAAAATAAAATACAAGAACCTCTAGGTCTTATTATTTTCCATTTATAGACAAGATGACTTCTTTATTTAAAGCTTCAGTTCGAAAACATATTTTTTTATACATATCGAAAAACTTTCCAGCTTTGGAAATTTTATTCTTTTTAAACTGGAAATCCTTTGTTTTTTTTCATTTTCTTAGTTTTGCCTTGAATAGAAGTAAAAAGAAAAAATTCATTTCTTACTATATTTAATACATATAACTTTTTAGGAAAATAACTAAGGAATTCCATCAATGCTTCTGTTTACCATTGTGTAATTTCGGAAAATCCTTAAGTTTCATCGTTTTAGTTCGTTGCATTGTAACCATACACACTAAAAAAAAGTTTTCGTATCCAGATATGATTGATGTAAATATGATTATATAAATACGAAAATGCATCATATTTGTAAAATCTCTAGTGCCTTACGAAATTGCAGACTTGAGGAAACTGCCCACGGAAAAGACAATAATTACCGACTAATGTTATACAAATTAAAATGCAGAAATGAAGAAAAAGAAATTAAAATTAGAAAGATGTTAAACTTAAAATTTTCCTAAATGAAAGGGATTTTTAAAGAGGAAACTAAAATTATATACTGGAAGTATGTAATCATATAAATACCTCAATAAACATATCCTGACGTCATTTTCGCCCTGCGTAAGGAATCCCTTATTCAGAAGTTTCTTAGGAATTAAATTTTTACGGAGATCAGAGAACGAAAGGTTTTTTTTTATTTATTTGGGCACATTTTCTAATAATATTTTTATCAAAATTTATATAAAGGCCATTATTCGGCTTAAAAATACTTGAAGAGTTTGAAAAATGTTTTTCAAAAATTTAATATAATTTAAAGTATGTCTATGTATTGAGTTATCCACTTAGACAATAGTTCTTTTTACATAATTTTTTCCACTTTTGGGCCCAGGTTGAGAACTATTGTTTTAACACTCCAACCGCGAGCGATGCCGAAACCATGTTCTACTTAATGCTGTAAATTTCGGTGATCCACGAAAATCGTGTCGCATTGAATTTTTACAGTATCTGAACAGCAGGAAACGCTATTTACTTATCCAATCAATTTTATAATGTATTTTAATATAGGGAGGCGTTATTTCACCAACCTTGCTTATTTTAAAGCATGTATAGCTTTTGAGTGATTCACTGAGCCAATGGTTCTTTTTGCATATTTTTTTCACTTTGGAACTCAGGTTGAGAACCATTGTTTTAACACTCCAACCCCGAGCAACGCCGAAACCATGTTCTACTTAATGCTGTAAATTTCAGTGGTCCACGAAAATCGTGTCGCATTGAATTTTTACAGTATCTGAACAGCAGGAAACGCTATTTCCTCGTAAAGTAAATTTTATAATGCATTTTAATATAGGGAGACGTTATTTCACCAACTTTGCTTGTTTTAAAACATGTCTAGGTTTTGAATTATCTGGTGAGCCAATAAATAGTTCTTTTTGCATATTTCTTTCCACTTTGGTGCCCAGGTTGAGAACTATTGTTTTAACACTCCAACCGCGAGCGACGCCGAAACCGCGTTCTACTAAATGCTGTAAATTTCGGTGGTCCACGCTGTTATCGTGTCGCATTGAATTTTTATAGTATCTGAACAGCAGGAAACGCTATTTACTTATCCAATCAATTTTATAATGTATTTTAATATACGGAGGCGTTATTTCACCAACCTTGCTTATTTTAAAGCATGTATAGCTTTTGAGTGATTCACTGAGCCAATGGTTCTTTTTGCATATTTTTTTCACTTTGGAACTCAGGTTGAGAACCATTGTTTTAACACTCCAACCCCGAGCAACGCCGAAATCGCGTTCTACTTAATGCTGTTAATTTCGGTGGGCCACGATGTTATCGTGTCGCATTGAAATTTTATAGTATCTGAACAGCAGGAAACGCTATTTACTTATCCAATCAATTTTATAATGTATTTTAATATACGGAGGCGTTATTTCACCAACCTTGCTTATTTTAAAGCATGTATAGCTTTTGAGTGATTCACTGAGCCAATGGTTCTTTTTGCATATTTTTTTCACTTTGGAACTCAGGTTGAGAACCATTGTTTTAACACTCCAACCCCGAGCAACGCCGAAATCGCGTTCTACTTAATGCTGTTAATTTCGGTGGGCCACGATGTTATCGTGTCGCATTGAAATTTTATAGAACTTATAGATATGAAATTTTATATCTGAACAGCAGGAAACGTCATTTACTCGTCCAATCAATTTTATAATATATTTTAATATAGGAAGTCGTTATTTCACTAACTTTGCTTCTAGGAAGTATTGCTTCTAAGAAATGCGTATCATTCAAAATAAGTGCTTCTAGGAAATGTTTCATTTTCTAAATTATTTTCTGTACTTTTGTTAAACGCGATGTTCATATTCCCGCAAATTGAGAGTCAACAAAGAAAGTTATTTCCTTTTTCTCCACTTATTTTCATTATTATTTATGTTTGTATTAAAGCATTCCTTGCAATAAACCTGTACAGAATGTAAATTTCGTCCACGATTTTGTTGGCTTTGTTTTTATAAAACTTAAACGTTCAAAAAATGTCCAGAGACTTTAATACTAAATATATTCCAAATAAGAGTATATATAGCCGAGTTTTTTTTGTTTTGTTTTGTTTTCTACGAGAAAGGATATGAGACATTTGAGATAAGAAATATACTAAGCAATAAATAAAAAATTACTAACATAAAATCTGTTTATATAAATAGCGTAAACTTATTTACTGGCGCGTAAAGAACCCATTTGTCGAAGGTTTTACAGCCCAAATTAAACTGAGCTTGACAGCAAGTAGATTTCAGCTACCCATGTTGGCATGTTTTACAACACACTTTGAAAGTGAGTCATAACCCATTTAGTGAGTTGCTAAGCCCGCTCTGGCGTCTAAACGAACCCGCTTGGGAAGGTTGGTTCTAGAACCAATTGTCCTACATGGGTTGTACGACTCACCAAAGCGAGTTTCACTATGCAGTAGATTTGAACTCGGAGAAATGAGTTCATACACCAACTTTTTTTTCTGTGTGCACAAAAAAATATAAAAATCGCCTGTAGCTGGTGGGTTAAGTGAGGAAATATATATATATATATATATATATATATATATATATATATATATATATATATATATTAATTAATATGTGCCCTTATCCCCCCTTAACATAGACGGGTATATCCATCGAGGTCGAATCTTTCATAAAGAAAAAGAAAGAATTCGAGAAACGAAGCAAAGAGATGTCTGCTCTGCTTCTTTGACTTCCCACACGAATATAATGATTTTATGAATAAAATCATGAAGAACATTATCGAAGAACTCAAAAATGATTAAATTTTAGCACATGAGAGATCAGAATATACTTTGTAATAGTTTTCCTCTACAAACATACCACTCTCAGAAACACCTTTTAAAAATGTAATAAAAACGCAATATATTTCAATGGAAAGCAAAAATATGAACGATGTAATTCTAAGATTTTTAAACTTCAGTATGACATCACTAGAGACATCCCTAGATTCGCCATGTTAGCTTGGATACTACAGGTAACCCTCCTATAACACGGTAGATAGATTCCTAGAAAATGCCGTGTTGTGTAAAACCGTGTTATATGAGACCCAGAGATAGTTCAAATATGGGGGTTACTTTCTGAAAATTTATTAAAAATAAACTTTTTTTTTATTCCATGTAAAGAACTTAATTTTTATTAAAAATATAAATGTATGTATAACACAAAACGAAAAGATACAAAAAAATATTATTTTCATTTAATGCGACCGTAATTTAATAAATTTCTTCCTCATCACTGCTCAGTACAATCAAACGAGAACGTTTATTCGATTGAAAGATATCACGTTTACTTTCAGAACCTTTTTCTTCATTTAGATTTTTTGCACCTTCTACACTCATTAAAAAATCTGTAATTTTGGTTTATTTGCTGGCTCTTACAAGGTCATTGTAGATTCACGATATGGAGACAGACAATTTTGCAGCTCCCTTTTGAATTTTTGGCTTTTTTCATTCAAGGGTTTGCATTCAAGATTTTCATCTGAGGTTAGGCCTTCTTGTAATTTTATAGAGTTATAAATGAATAAATTATAATTTGTTTATAAATTTTCATGTAAAGCCACTATAGATCATTACTCCTCCCCGTCATTATTTTAAGGTAATTTAATTTTTAAATGTGTTAAACAAAAATCATGTTATCTAGTGCTATAGAAGTACAGTGTTGTACAAAGGTTTTCCAAATTTATTTCTCGTGTTAGAGCGAAACCGTTTGTCAGGTTGCAGTGTTATACGAGGGTTCCCGCAATTCATCCTATCGTGTTAGAGCGAAACCGTTTTCCAGGTTGCACTGTTATGCGAGGGTTCCCGCAATTCATCCTATCGTGTTAGAGCGAAACCGTTTGTCAGGTTGCAGTGTTATACGAGGGTTCCCGCAATTCATCCTATCGTGTTAGAGCGAAACCGTTTTCCAGGTTGCAGTGTTATGCGAGGGTTCCCGCAATTCATCCTATTGTGTTAGAGCGAAACCGTTTTACAGGTTGCAGTGTTATACGAGGGTTCCCGCAATTCCTCCTATCGGGTTAGAGCGAAACCGTTTTACAGGTTGCAGCGTTATACGAGGGTTCCCGCAATTCATACTATCGTGTTAGAGCGAAACCGTTTTACAGGTTGCAGCGTTATACGAGGGTTCCCGCAATTCATCCTATCGTGTTAGAGCGAAACCGTTTTACAGGTCGCAGTGTTATACGAGGGTTCCCGCAATTCATCCTATCGTGTTAGAGCGAAACCGTTTTACAGGTTGCAGCGTTATACGAGGGTTCCCGCAATTCATCCTATTGTGTTAGAGCGAAACCGTGTTGTAAGATGCCGTGCTGTAGGAGGGCTACCTGTACTTGCAGCGCGTGCGCTTTTGAAAAGCCTTATCAAACGTGGAGGGAAACAAACTATACATACTCATTACGAAAGAAGGTGGCGTCTTGAAACGCTTTGGGAACACTATAGTACTTATATAGCTCCATATTACAGTAAAACCTCATTTATCCGGATCTCCGGACAATCCGGATCATATTTGTAGACTTTTTTTATTTAATGTTCACATTAGATAATAATTTTTAACTATGATAGCAAGAATGTAACTATAAGTACGCCAAATATTCACTTTTTAGTTTGATTCAATGTAAAGTTCCTGCATAGATTGTACAATAAATTATGGTAAAAAAATGCTTTTTGTTGAGTTTAAGAAAGCTTTACTAGAATGTCACAGGGCGTTGACGTGGACTGACTAAGAAAAGTTATTTTTGGAAAGAAGTTCTTTTACGCGGCTTACAGTAGAGTGAACTGGCAGAAATCGTCACGTAAGGAAAAAGCGTTATGCCCCATCCAGGCGACCTTTCCCTCTCTTTCTCTTTTTTAGAGGATTTTTCATCGTCGGTGTTAACCTTTATGGTCGTGATTCGACAAATGATTATCTTGTAGAATTAATCATAACTGTAGAACACCTCCTACTTACATCTAGTTTATTGAAACATTAAAATCTTGGTTAAATAATCATTTACAAAGTTCGTTCCGAAGAACATTGATACACTCCTGAGAGCGGGGTTCATTATTCAAAGTCCAAACGAGACCCCTGTCTCTCCGTACGCGTAGCGACATTTCACAAGTCCAAGTCCAATCTAATCCTCATTCGCAACCGACGTCGTTATTTATGCATACTTCTCAGCCCTTTCTCGAACAATCTCGAATACCGGACCTTTTCCGGTTCCGCCCTCTGCAGACCACCTATGGTGAATTTCTTTCCTGACGGCTCTTAACTTGGAAAAGCGCGCCGCTAATTGGTTTCACAAATCATTCTAAATGACTTGCGTACCTTACCTATTGTCGCACATCTCCAAAGGTGTATATCGTTCGACACCTGTTTGCGTTTATTTTGGGCTTATTGAAGACGCTATTACTCACCTTCATCAATTCCACTTAAGAATGGGAGACGAGAGTCTGACAGTCGGGATGGCGTGGTGCTATCGTCTTGGTCTGGAGTGTGACAGTTCCCGAGTTCGGGCCTCGGTGGTGCTGTCAGGTTTATTGGATGATGGCATTCTTATGTTTGGGCACTGGTTATTTGGTTTGTTATTATTTTAATTCACTCGAGACTTATATTGTGTCATTATTGCAATTTTATAATGGAAAGTCGAGAAACAGAAACTGCGGTTGTATGTGTGTGTATTCGTGCGAGTATCGAGATTCGAGCAGCAACCGTTGTTCGCGGTCAGCTGTATAACCTCAATTCTAAACACGTGTAAATAAACTTATTTTTTGTTTGTTAATGTTTTAATTCACACGGGATTTATATTGTGTCATTAATTTTGTTGGTGATTAAATAAGAAAAATAATCCAATTAAAAATTATGGTAGGTAACATCTAAATCAAAATAATTTATATATTAAAATTTTTAATTTTAATAAAAATAATTAATTTATGTATTAAAATTTTTAATTTTAATTAAAAAAAATTAAATTTTTTTTACTTGCTTGGTATTGTCCGAACAACCTTAATAACAATAAAAAATTGTAGTAATTTTTATTATTTTTTTAGAAATAAAAAATCCTGAACGTGCTAAAAGATATAGAGATAAATTGAAATTAAAAAAGCAATTTGCTGAACTCAGTTCGATTATCGAAAGAAGATTCATTACCGACAGTATTAATCGAAAATAATAAAGAAAATAATCATCGCCATGATACAAACTGTGAAGAATTAATCTATAGTCAGTTTCAATTTCAACAACCAATAAATATTGAAGCTCAGCAAGTAATAAGTCCTAGTTTTCCATCATTTGAAGCCCCATACGAGGAACATGATGAATGTTCAACGTCAAACGTCCTATTACATCACGAAATAGACATTGCTGGCGACGGTAACTGCGTTTTTTCATCTCTCATAAGAATTCTACTTCTTCAAATATCTGCATCAGTCCTTCAATAGCAACTTTATAATTCATCTTACTTAAATGCTTGCCAAAATCCAATTAGTGCAAGAAGTATACTAAGTAGTGAATTTGAATACGGAGATTTAGATTCTTTATTCATATTTTCAAGAACATACAATCGAAATATATGCGTGCACTTTCATTATTTTAATAATAATACAAAAAGAGAAGTTGTTCGTTTTTGTTATTTTAAAAATACACTAATATAATCAATAGAAATCTACATATTAAATCACGTTTAGAGTTGAAAAAAATAACGTAAGGAACTTCGTTCCTGACGGTGGTCCCCCGACCGCACAATTTTTTAATATTTTTTAATGTCTTGTTAACAATACTATGTAATTTTCTTACAAAACATAGTTTTTATCGTAATAAATGGTAAGTCTGATGATTAGTTAAGGGGGTCCAAGACACAAAATTGTTCGAATTTTCGAAATAAAATTTATTGCATTAAATTTTTTTTGTTCTTTTACGGTTAAAATGACGTTTAAATCATGTTTCTATCTTAATTAGAACAGGAGAAATTATTATTTTTTTGCAACATTTCTAATAGTAGCCAATCGCTGTTTAACCTGTAAGTGCGTTTTTCTGTATGATGCTTTTTTTTCCCCATTTCTCGTCATTAAATTGTTATAAATCAAGAACCGTTAAAGATAAATGGTTGAAACTTAGAACATGTCTTTTTCAACTATTTTACTTTAATTTTGATTCAGAAAATTTTAAAAAATCATTTACTTTTGAAAATATGATTTTTTAAAATTAAGTTACATAATTTTTTTTGTCATTTTTAATCTAAATATTTTTTAATTTCTTAAAAAATTAATATTTAAAAAATGCTGAATCAAAACTTATATATTTCTGTTTAATGAAATGAAAAAAAATTTGAAATTCGACAAATAATATTTCGAGTTATAAAGATTTTAAATTACCCCTTTTTTATTAAAAATTTTAAATTTTTAAATTTTTTAAAAACTTTTTGAGAAATTTTATGATGTGATTATGTTTACAAATTATATGGTTGACCATCACAAAAAAAATCAAAATTTTAACTCAATAAGTAAATTTTTTTTAAAATGTGTCCCGGACCCCCTTAAGGATTTTGTTTTTCTTATTACCCATATTACCCGGATTATTAGAATTCTCGATTATCCAGATTGGCTATGGTCCCAGTTAGTCCGGATAAACAAGGTTTTACAGTATTTCTGCCTGAATTATTTTTCTTTTATTTAAAAATTTATTAGCTGCTCATTAGCTAAAACGGGAACCACGATATAAAATTATCTATATTTGTCAGCAAAATATGACGCACGCGAGTGTTAGCGAAACACGATCTATTCGTCCCCACCCCAATATACGCTTCGACGTTTCATTGGGGTTTTTAGGTGCCGTATCAGTGCATAGATACAAATGTTTACGTTTCGCAAATAAGAAAATCTTCCTCACTTTGTTTATTTATTTATTTTTGTCAAAGCAAGTCTGAAACGCTTCCACTTATTGACATCGTTTATTTGAGGTTTTAATCAATTACGCTGTACAGATATTTGTGATGTTCAGTTACACAAATAGACAGAAAATAGGAATGTCATTATGATAGTTTCTTCTCTATCTTTATTGTCGCAATGACTTCGTGACGTAAGGTGGGATCTTACTGAATGGAAAAAAAATTTGTGAAAGTTAGGTACGGAGCTGGAACTGGCCAGAAACCTTTTGTCATAACGCATGAACATTGTCAATAATTAGAAGCAAAAAAAAATTAGAACATAAATGCATTATTCTGCGAAGTGAAGAATCGAAAAGCAGTAAAAATATTGCCCAATGTAAAAAATTAAAATGCATTGCCCAAACTCAGGGGTTCCCGACCTGTGGGTGGAGACCCCCTTCTTGGGGGAGGGGGGTAGAAGTGCTTTCTGGGGCGTCGCCGACGTTTTATTGTATTAAAACAACTTTTCAACGGATTTTTAAGGAAAATTTTGCAATATTTGTTTACCATGAAACTGTAAGGCAGTAAAGTTTTTTAATAGAAAAGTCTGATTCAAAACACAAACTCAGTTCACCAGAAATTCTCAGTTCGTAATTTTTCATATTTTCCCTGTAATCAAAATGCTAAGGCTTCCACAATAATTGAGCAAACTATCTGAAACTTTTCCTTAATGTATCTTCAGATTCTATATATTATAACTAAGCATCGATTTTTTTATGTTTGAAATTTCTTATTTTAAAAAATATTTGAACTTCAATCAATGCTGTTTTCATGGGTTTTTTTCCATATATATCCAAATACAATTTTTTTTTCCTTATCTAGTCTTTGTATCAAAAATCCGATACATAAATTTATAGAGTAAAATACGCTATATCAAAGGTAAAATTATCAAGTTCCAAATCCAAAAATTGGTAATGGCGAAAGAATTTTAAAATTGTTAATTTTTTTAAATTCAATTTTTGAAAAAAGTTTTTAATCTATTAACAATTTAATACATTTTATCAGCTATAATGATTATTCTTTATTGAAACATGATCCCCAAACTGTAATATAGGGTTTATTTACAAAATATTTTTTTCAAATTTCTCCGGAATATTTTTGAATATTTGTTTACCATGAAACTGTAAGACAGTGAAGTTTTTTAATAGAAAAAGTCTGATTCAAAACACAAACTCTGTTCATTGGACATTTACCTTCTTTATTTGGCGGTAAATAAAAATCCTTTACATACTGCATACAGTACACAAATTCTAAACGTCAGTTTGTCTTTCACAGTCTATGTTGTGACTTTTGTCATCACTGTTGCAGTTTCCCCAACGGAATAAAACAATTTTATTAGGTAAGAGTTTTTTATTGTTTTATATCTTTAAAGCCCGGTTTAAATGGCTTAAGTCAAAAACAGTGTTTTTAGATATTTGTTAGTACTGTTAAAAAAACAAAAATCTTTTGACCGGTATAAAAGGCTTAAAGTCTATCAATTTTGTATACAAAATAACATTTCTTTGTACAAAAGATTCAAGTCGAAATTATAGTTCTGCGATTGGTATAAAAGCCAATAACTTGGCACATTTAAATCACTGTTTTAGACTTAAGCCCTTTATACCAGGCTTCAAATATACGCATATTTCTGAATCTATACAGTAGGAGCATTATTTTTCTTGGGGTTCTGTTTTGTTCTGTTCATGTTTTTACCCACCTTTGACTGAGGGCTTTTGAATAACTGTTTCTTAATGATCTTACAAATTCTCTTCAAATTTCATTTTTGTGATATTAAGCATTTAGTTGGAATTAAATTATGGAAAATGCCATTTAAAGTTATTTCCTCACGGCTTTAAAGGTATTTTTAATGAAAACATGCTGGGTGAAAGAGAGGTGGGGTTGTCGCAGGATGCGTGGAAACCATTTAGAAAGGGGTTGAGACTGGTAAAAGGATGGGAAACACTGCCTCAGCTGTTCGTACAAACAGCTGAGACAACAGTGTAATATTGAAACACGATACACACCACAATTTAGTTTATCATGAAACAAAACACGGAAAGAATTACATGTCTAGACCGGATATGTACACGTTAATTCTGTAGACCGGAAAGTCCCTCTAAGAGGTCAGAGAGGGTAAAAGAGGGTACAATCCACCCAGATGGGTGGATGGTACCTGGGCACCACCCTGCGGCTGAAAATTGATGTGGCACTTGGCAAAATCAGACTCCGACCCTTGTGGTGGTATTAGCCCAGCCACACACCGAATGCAACAAAACAGTGCGCAACGCTTCTGTTGCTAGGCGTTGCGGAGCCAAAATGTTTTATCGTGGAAAATGGTGATACATTTTGACTCGCAACGCTAGGTTGACTTGATATTTCATCAGTACTAAGTAAGAACACGGGAGTTGAAGAAGTCTGCAGTATTTTGTTCTTTGTTGAGGGAAGTGTTCAGTTTTGGGAAAGTAGTTTAGTCACCATTGTGGGTGATATGGCAAGTGAAGAAATAGAAGTATCTATTCTTTTTTGGCAATTTATACAATTTTTGGATGAAAGATCAGAAAGAAGCTGTTGGATTCATCCAAACAATAAAAAAAGAGACATTGGTAGTTTTATTAAAGAACTTAGAAATGACCCAGATAAGTTTTACAATTATTGTAGGTTAAGCATACCTACGTTTGATTATCTCTTGGGACTTGTTTAAGACAATATTTGGAAAAAGAACACCAACTACCGGAAGAGTATACCTCCAGAAGAAAGGCTTTTAATAACATTACGGAATAACTTTTAATAGCATTGTTGAATAACAAAAGCTTTTTGTTTTGTAAACATATTAACATAAAGAGCAGTAACAAAAGAAAGACAAATATATAGTTAAGTATCTACTTTTAAATCTAAGAAAAACATATCTTATAAAATATTTTGTTTAAATCAATTAATAAAAAATAAAGTAAGAGCAATTTTGTTTTTCTCATTCTACCAATTTCGCCGCCCCTCAAATTTGCCGGTCTGGGCAGATGCCCTACTTGCGCATCCCTAGATCTGGCCCTGAGTGACGCAACCCTATTTTTCTTTCTTACCAATATCTTAAAAAATGGGGGTGTCTGGATTACTTGAGGGCAAGGTTTATTCTATTAAATGTGATAAATCGGTGTGGTACATACTTGGAATATTCAATTCCTCACCTATATCTTGCCAAATTTTATTTATTACATCATGGTTGTGGTGGTCCGTCGCTCTAAAATCATAAATTTCCGGCCTTGCGTGGACAAGAACTATCAACTTGTCAGTATCAGCCTCCATCTCTTTTTATTATAATAATGCAAAAATCCTCAACAAGGAGCATTAATGAAAATGAAATGCGCGTGTTCCCGCACATGCGCAGATGAAATGTTTCACCAGCTGTGTGTCGAGAAACATCGGTCAGAGGAGCAGACATTTTTGTTGCAGCAACGTTCCCGAAATGACGCGGAGCGTTTCAAAACAATGTTGCATCCGGTGTGCAGCACTCTCCTTTGACTACATTGCAGACGATGCGTCGAATACAGAGAGCTCGCAACAGAAACGTTGCGCTCCGTTTTGTTGCATTCCATAGGACCATAGGAAATGGGTCGCAACTGCAATGCCTGGGCCACGCCCTCAATTGCAGACCTTCAGGTAATAAGAAGAGGGGAACCAATAGAAACAGAGTATAGGAAAGGAGTGAAATGATTGGATCGCTGCTAATCCGTGAGTTCATACTACAAGAAAAAGTGAGTAAGCATCTTGCAGGGCAGTAGTTGTTGTATTCGGTGTGTGGCCGGGATTATAAACCGGAGCCGCAACACTCAGCCCTCTAGCCCAGTGGTCCCCAACCCCCGGTCCGCGTGCCGGTACTGGGCCGCCCAAGGAACATTAAATTATTTCCATTTTATTTACTGTGGTGTATTTCTCTAGGGTTAGTGCGACTTTGTTGGGTTTGTGCTAATTTACACCTTTGTAACAAAAGAAATCTTGTAACTATTTTAAATTAGTTTATTGTTTATTAAACATTTCAAGATTATGAATTAAAATTGCAGTGATAGCCCCCCCCCCCTCAGCGGGCCGCGGTAAAATTATCAAACGTTGACCGGTCCGCCTCGATTAAAAGGGAGCACTGCTCTAGCCTATATGAACTTGGTCTGAAGTACTTCCGGCCAGGGGCATTATAAATAACAAAAAACAGGGAAAGAATCCGATACTTTCTCATCTGAATAAACCATTAATCTATATAAATAAAATGTCTAATCTATATATATAAAAGAGCTTGTCTGTTTGTTTGTCCGCTATAGAATCATAGACTGTTTCACCCACCGGGACCAAAATTCGTCACAGTTAATGTTTAGGACCCGAGAAACTTAAATCAGGAAAAACGAAATTTGGGGCTCGATTAGTTTTTTTAATTAATTTTTTAATGATTTTTGTGCCCCTAAGCGCACCTCTTGAATATGGATACAGTCCCTTCACCACAACCAGTCTAATTCGATACGCGGGGGAAAAGAGGTTTGTTCTGAGGGGTGGTTTGAGAGTTGGTCTGGGGGGTGACGGGGGGGAGGGCGAAGTGTTTATTTTGCGGGGGGTGCGGCCCAGTATTTTTTTGATGGAATGCATGAAAAATTTTATATCTATATATCTACCCGGGCAACGGCGGACAATAATGCTAGTATTTAAATATTTGCATAGTCAATCAGACATTTTATTTTAGCATTTTCGTAAATTTGTTTTAAACATAACTGATGCATTATTATATTATTTGTCTGTATTACAAGGTTATATTAAATGTAGTATAAATATATGGGCCAAGAGTGGCCAAGATAAACAGTGTTAAAAATCATTTAAGAATGTCTACATACTCAGAAGAACCCAAAACAGATAAAGGCTAAATTCTGTTGTTACACATGACTTTATTCCGGAAATTAATCCATACAGATCAGACAGCTCGCAACATTACAAAGGATCAGGAACCAAAATAAAACAAAGCAATAAACTAGAAAACAACAATATAAACTAGAAAAATATACACAATTAAAATGTTCAGACACGGAGAGAGTTCATACTGGTCCCTCATCCCAATACTGGCTAAATCTGATATGAAAGATAGTTTAAGCGTCGTTTTAATCTAATGTTCATATTAAATATATGATTCTTCAATTGTTAGAATACTTAATATTTGTAATTTCTTAAATAGTTTTATTAGCTTTAATAATTATTTTTCATTTTGATTGTTTTGAGAAATTGTTCAAATTTGGCCTTTATTGAGCTATTGCACTTCGTCGCCGTTCCATAAAATGTTAGTTGAAGCTAGAGAAAAAGTGTGAAATAAGAAAATTCATTTTTAAAAAAATCAGAGAACATTTTAAGACATTTTTGTATAAATTATTTGAAAAATTGATTATTGTTTCATGAGCCACAAAATAGTGAGACGAGTCGCAAAGAAAGTAGCAAATGAGCAGCCGTTTGGTCACTCCTGGTATATACAAATTAATAAATTTTCATTCAAATTATTGTAGAGTTGTTTTAAAATATTCTGGGTAACGGTGCTCAAGTGATATTTCTCTATTTCGAATTTTTGCATTTAAGTTTTTTCCTTTTCTAGCGAGTCTTTTATGAATTTCCCTTCAAAGCATATAAATCAGCACCCATTTTATAGCGTAAAACCTGTTAAATAAATTTACCGTGAAACTAAAAACTGAAATTTGATGCCTTTGTTTAAGGTTTAGAAATGATATTTCTTTCTAACAACATGACGCTTTTTAATTGTTCTTTCTAAATAAAAATTCTTAAAAATTAGCTCCTTTTCTATGAAGATCGTGATATAAATAGCATGTTTTTTTATTGTAGATAATCAGAATACGAATTCATATCAGGAGAAAAATGGTGTACAGCCAATTAACTTTCCCGATACAGACATCTCTTTATTTGGTGTCGCCATCTAGTAACAGTATCTGTAACAAAAGTATATATTTTTGCATTTAATAATTAAGATCCCAACATCCTTGTGCAATTATTTTATAAATTTCAGAAGCGCTCAAAGAGTAAAATTTGTTAATTCTGCAGTAAACATATATTAAACCTAATAGCATATATATACCAAATATTTTTCTGCTATAATAAAGATTTTATATGCGCAGATAACAGGTGAATCTACAAATTCAAGAATATGACTATAGTTGTCAATAAAAATATTGATGTCAATAACTACGGTGACTGAGGCAAAAAATAGATTACGTGATTCTTATATTTATGCACGTGTTTTCTAATAATGCTTATCTTGCTATGGAGCACTTGAAAATATATCAGCGGTGTTATGATGTTTGCAAATGTTTTTGAAAGCAGGATGGTTAAAAAAAATTTGCAATAATAAGGCAGATAAATTCAGAATTAATTTATTCATAACTTTATAAAATTGTGGAAAATTCTTATTGGGATTTTAAAGAAAATCAAAAAAATTTACTTATTTTAATTTATTGAATGTGAAAGGAGTTTTTTTGGAATGGAGTATTTAAATTATATTAAATTTTTGCAATTGTAGTTCAGTTGACAAAAGCAACCCTACCTTTTAAAATAAAACGTATTGACATATTTTTAATTTTAAAAGCATAAATATTAACATTCTATGTAAGAAAAATCATTCATAATAAAAATTAAAAACTGAGTATTTCCATCTTCTAAACATATGATATACGGGTAAATACTTCCTTTTCAATTTTTTTTTATAAGAGCTAAAAATACAAAAAAGTAAATACCATTATGATAGTTTAATTATGTCTTTCGGAGAATTTTTACTTTTTCCATAAAAGTTTTACCAAATGTTTTATATTTGTGCACGAAGCAAGGTCTTCATTTTACGAAGTTCTTAAATTAAACCATTTGATACTACTTATTATAAGCCCTTCATTTAGTCTACTAAAAAACATAATTTGTTTCTCTATAACATTATAAATTTGAGATTTCATGTGAAATGCCAGTATTACTTACGTTATATATGTCTTGCACACTGATTATTTATTGTTAAGAAACAAGTTTCCGGTTCAGTATTTGTTAAAAGAAATTTTGAACTCATTGTAATAGTCATAAGAAGTCTTTAATAAACCTACTAAATATTTTTGGCAGTGGAATAACACTACATCCTGAAATTCATTTAATTAGCTTTCAGTAAGATTCAAATTATCAGCAGTGACGTAGCGAGCATAACTGGCGCCCGGGGCACGATACCTATTTTGCGCCCCCCTTTCCGAAAAACATATAGTAATATAATATATACAATTAGTGAAAAGGAGCATTTGGCGCCCCTGTGCGAGTGGCGCCCGGGGCATGATTGACCCCCTTGCCCACCCCTCGCTACGCCACTGATTACACTAGTCAACAAAATTTAACTTTTTTTCTGTAACATTGATGAAAACAGTTCATCTTTATGTTTTCAAGGGTGCTGAACGCGTAAATGGTAATGAAAATGCAAGCTTAACTCTCGTTTTTTAGTTATTGAAGCTTTTCAGAATTGTCCTTAAAAGCCTATGCATGTATTTACCTTGTAATTCCTCCTCGGAGGAAGGTCACTGATGGTGCATTCGCTTTGCTAGCTTTTTGTATTCTGTTGCTGGTGATTCCCTGGTGAGCATCCATCAGTAATCTGCTAACATTGATTGACTCCATTTTCTCTGGTACCTTTCTTCTATGCCCGAAATTTCTTGGTGGAAGCGTTCGCCATGTTCGTCGCTAACAGCACCACAGTTTTCGTGGAAGAAGTCCAAGTGTGAATGTAAGAAGCGTAACTTTAAAGACATGTTACACCCCAGTCTATGGTAGCACTGCAGAAGATTTTCTACATTATCCGTATAGTTTTCTGCCTTATGCTCTCCACATGCTATGCACAAGTTTTTTGCACACTTGAACGAAGGAATCCCAGGCAAACTTCTCATCACCTTTGAGAATATTATTGAAATGTTCATCCTTAAACAGTTTGCGAACCAACGAAAACCCCCTCTTTTGGCTTCACTGAGACGTGAAAATTTTGTAGACAAATACAAATATGCTTCCCCAGTCTTATCCATCGCTTTTACGAAGTTTTTCATAAGGCCCAGTTTTACATGAAGAGCAGGGAGCATAATTTTGCTTGATTCGACGAGTGGTTCATATAAAACATCGTGTGTTCCAGGTTTAACTGCTGACGCACAGGCCAATCCTTCTGTCTGTAGTGATGTGCCCTTGCACGGCTGTCCCATAAACACAAAAAGCAACAGAATTTGGTATAACCTTGTTGCAGACCAAGTAATATGGCAATGACTTTCAGATCACCGGAAATTTGCCACTTATACTTGTCATAGTTTACTGTGCATAACAGTTGCTTCATGTTCTCATACCTTTCTTTCATGTAAGCTGCGTAACCAATCGGAACAGATGGAAACAAATTTGCATTATGCAGAAGGATAGCTTTTAGACTTAACTTTGAGATGAATCGATAAAAAGTCTCCATTCATCAATTTTGTAGTCAATTTTCATAGCTGCCATGAGACCGTCTATGTTACTACAAAATACCAAATTTTTTTCACTATTGAAAAACTGAAGGAAGGGAGTATGACGGTCACGGAACGCAGTCACATTTACCGTCTGCTCAAGACAATTCCACTGCTGCAGTCTAGACGCCAACAGTTCGGCTTTTACTTTAGGTAATTGTAGATCTCTTACCAGATCACTCAACTCACATTGTGTGATTTTATGTTGCTGTGTGGACTCCTCGTTGCTCCAGAAATCAGGATCTTTCGGTGTACTCTGTTTTGAAGGTGTGGAAATAGCACCAGAATCACTACCGCTGTCATCACTTACTGTATAAGACTCAGGTGGGATTGGAACAGGCAGTCCGACTCCATGAGGCACTGGTCGCATAGCCGACGGTATGTTAGGATATGTCAAGGCTAACCTTTTCTTCTTTGAAGTACCATGTGTGACTGGAGTTGTCATACAAAAATAACAATCATTTACGTGGTTTGATGGCTCTCTCCAGATCATGGGGATAGCAAAGCCCATTGATCATCTTTTATGCTTCAACCAGGAACTAAGACTAGCGACACAAGAAATGCAACATATATGCGGTGCCCAGGGCTTGTCCTGGTCTCTGATTCCACAACCAAAGTACAGGCTGTAGGCCTTCTTAATCATTGGCGTTATTGTTCGCTTTTGTGATTTTAACGTAACCTGTCCACAAATATAGCAAAAATTATCAGCAGAGTTTACACATCTGCGAGACATTTTGAATCACACACACGAATTTAAACTGAAATGAATCACTATTATGGTACTGTTGTATCATGTCTTTACATGCAAAGAACGCAACCGGTACGAACGGAAACTGGACTGAAATTGCGCATCAACGCATGAAGGTCATCTGCCACCACACGTTCCGCCCCTCCATTCCCCTCCCCACTTAGGCTATAAATAGACTACTCTCAACAATACACCCAGCATGTTTTTGAAAGTTGATAACGTCATGTTTTTTACCAACCGCGGAATTTCGAAGGCAATATTGGGAAGGCACAAAGGAAATGCTTATCATTAACTGATATGCCCCCCTCATATATCGAAAACTAGAGCTAATCGAGGATTTTCATGGTCGCTTTCATGATCAGCGTGGTCGATTTAGTACAGAACAACTCACCTTGTTCTTGTTACATTTTCACTGTTGACGGTGGTTTGAGACGAAATAGATCTATCGGGTTGGAACTATAGGGTTGGATCCGACCCGATCTCTTTTTTAATGAGCTTTTTGGTAAAAATAAGTGCACAATAAGCATTTTTGTTGTATAATAACATTTATTGATAATATTTTACGTGAAATCAACCTTTTTGTAGAAAAATGACCAACGTATTGGAATTTTGCTAAACAAAGAAAATCTCTTTGGCATTTACATAGAATGTTGTATATATTAGGTCTGTTAGCTCTTCTTTTGCTAACAAGGCAAGCTTCTGGTTACTTGAGAGCGGAATATCAACATGACATTATACTTCTTAAAACAATAACAAAAGTTTTATTTGAAACATATAGAAAACACTTAGCGGCTGGCCGTTAACGTGCGCCGCCATTCATTTCACATCTCTCTCTCTCTGTCTTACAGTATCGCAGTGCACATGCGCTCACATTCTTTGTGCGGTCTGTCACATACTGCCATCTATTAACATAGAAAATTGCTTACAGGTCTAATATGTAATTTAGTTTCAGAAGTAATTGAATTTTTTACATTTTCGGCCATGAAAATGTAAAAAATAATATATACTGACATTTATGGCCTTCAAAATCGAAATAAAAAGTTTTAAAAAATGACTAGTGATCATGAATAACGATTTTCAACAAAGACACTCATATTTACTACAAACTTAAAATTGCAAACGCTCCAACACCTGTTGCAAGACTTCTGGTAGGGTTCCTTGTCAACTCGATCTTGCAATGAGAAGGGAGAGTACGGGAGGGGAAAAACACACCCTTAGGTCGGATCCGACTCCCACCGAACCGTTTGAGGGTTAAACATCATTTGGTAGGATATTGATAGTTAACGTTATGTAGAAATCGCCAAAAAAATCATTGAGGACGTCAGTCGTACATAGTAACATAATTTTAGCTAAAGCGATAAATTCTGGAGCAAACTTAAATTTTCCAGCAAAAGGAAATATATTGAACAACGCAAGAGAAGTTACGGGAAAAAACTGGAAGTAACTTGACACTTGGCCACCTTAATTAACCTAAAGATTACTTTAGAAAATACGTTTTCCTTTTACACGAAATTAGTTAACGTAGCAGGTGGACGAATGGTGAGTATTTTTATAGTGATACTTACCATTCGTAAGATACATAGTGATACTTACCAAGTGTCAAGTAACTTGACACTTGGCTACCTTAATGAACCTAAAGATTACTTTAGAAAATAAGTTTTCCTTTTACACGAAATTAGTATTCTCTCCTAAGTAAGAATAGTGGCTTTTCAAAATTAACGAAATGTTTAATTTCATTAAACTCGCTTCAAATTGTGGATGGCACTTGGCACAACTAAGCTCCAAAGTTGAGTTGCCGAGGACAGAACCGAAACTCAAGGAGAGTATTTTAACTCAAAGGTTTAACGTAGCAGGTGGACGAATGGTAAGTATTTTTATAGTGATCCAACTACCTCATTTTGTGATTAGCAAACTGGTATAATTTTATGAGTGTCAGTCCAAGAATTTATTCTTATTATACTTTTATCATGAATTACATCCCTTTAGATCAGCTTGTATATACAGCCAGTCATAGTCAAAGTAAATTCAATCTTTAAAAAAACACCCTATCCTCTCTATAGATCCCATAACCGCCAATCAGCAAATTACTGAGTTCTAACTCCAAAGCTTTGACAATTTAGGTGAAACTTCTTGATACTCTGAATAAACGCATAGCGGATGCTCATGATATTAAAAATATTTGTGCCAAAGTAAACATATCAGCTTCCTTAATGTTCAGCGATTTTATTCAGAAATCCATAACTTTGTCATGTTTTTTAAAAATATTTTTGTAATTTGATTTGATGTGTGCAGTTATATTTGTTTTTAATTTTAAATCTCTCATTCTGAGTCAATCCTAGCTTCTCCTACTTTAACTACATGTTCGCGCATGTGGAAGTTCGTGTCCTTTCCATGTACTCACATGTTATTTTGATTTACTAAGTGTTTTCAGCATTTTTAATATCTTAAATGAAATTAGAGTTTTAGCTTATACTCTTTTAACTCTACATTTTTCCTTTATTTTTGTTATCAACGTATCAATTGTTCAAAAACATAATGTTTCATTTGATAATTTGTGATTAGAAAAATCCCGGAAGGAAAACTCCTCATAGTGTAGCATGGAAATTAAAAACTTATGTTACCAACTATTGCCTTAAGATGAAAATAGCAACATTTATTTTCGATTCACGAAATTCTAAAGTCATCCTTCAAAAACTCACAGAAATGATTTTTTAACAACTACTATTGTCTTCACACTCTACAAGCCGGGTAATTGTGGGGTTTCCCCAATGGCCAGTTCGTTTTTTTAATAACTGAAAGAAACGGTTTTTATTGTGCCTTAAGAAAATCTCACTAAATGAATATTTAAAAAATAAATTCAGGATCTATTGCGCATTCATGGAAAATATTTGAGGTTCGATTAGTAGATTTGTAAAACAGTCGTTATTCATTCTGGATTTCTTGACCAAAGCTGTTACAATCATCCGAGCAAAAAACACTTTCTAAGTTCATGTACAGCAGGGGTGTCAAACTCGCGGCCCGCGACGAACATTTGTGCGGCCCGGCCAATATATTGGCCGACAATAATATATAATAAAATAACCGACGCAGAATTATCATAAGATAGGAAGAATTCGCTAAATGTTTTTAATGATACTCTGTTTTTGCTATTATTAAACAAAATGCATATATTTATGTTGAATATACTGTAATTAGGTAAATAAACCTACGTTTCTATTAATAAGGATTTTTTTTGCGGCCCACCTACAGTTAAACCTTGTTTGTTTGACCCAAGATAGCCTTTGAGTTTGACACCCCTGATGTACAGTCACATCAAACCACGTGCGAGTTTATTTCAAAGTTTTATATTTGGGGGAATTTTAGCATGATACTAATTCGTTTCTAAAGCAATAAATTCAAGTATGTCATCTCCAACAACACATACTCTCAGCATCTACATAATTTATCTTTATTTCAAGGAAATTTATTCGATGACGTGGAACCTTCAAGAGCTTCATTTTTCCTTTGTAGATCAACATCTGACCAGTCGAGTTCAATATGTCCATCGCTTTCTTCTGAATCCCTTGAAAGAAACGCGGATTTCTTCATACAGTATAAGGCCTCTTTCAGACAAGGCGGTTAGTTCATTCAACTAGTTGAACGGGTGGCTGTTAAGGAGTGTAGTCACAATGGTGGGGAATCGCCTGAACTCCTTCCCGCGCAGTCAACTCGTCCGCCCAGGCGGTTTGCCAGCATGCACAAGTTTCGCTAACGTAACCTTAACAGCCGCCCGTCCAACTAGTTGAATCAACTAACTGCCTCGTTTGAAAGACGCCTAGTGGAGTCATTTGACTCATCAGCCTCAGCAGAATTTTCTGGCGCATGTAGAAAACAAACTCTTTCTCGAAGGAACTAGCAACACGTTTGGTATTTTAAAAGTCGCTGGGAACATCAGAAATACTCAGCGTATTCAACTTTAAAAAAAGTTTCTATCCCTGTCTTCGATTGCTGATTGGTGGTAACAAAATGTTACGACCAAAATCTACATATCACAATACAAAATAAAACTTATGGGAACAGGTGATACCTATCAGAAACAAGCTTACAGTCATATTACTAAAAATACTAACACCGTTCAGGTACAGTTTCCAGGCCTTCTATACCTATGAATTGTACACAACATTTTCTAATTAACTGAGCTCGTAAAAAATATTCAAACGCAAAGCGTAACGAGGTTTTGTATATGAATTATATACAAAATTTTCCTGATTTAAAAAATGATCTCGTCAAAAATATTCAAAATATTTTAACTACATTTCCTTGCGCATGGAAACTAAAAAACATATAGCTCAAGCTTAAAAACTAAATTGAGAATTAATTTCAATTCCGCCATTTCTATTTCATATTCGTCATTAGGAAAAGAGTATGAATTTTCCATTTGCATTCAGCTATGTATAAATTGCAAATGACAGTCAATTAAATAAGGGAAGTTTAAAATTCAGTATTTTTTTAAGTTTATTACCACTTAAAAGATTTTTGGAAAAATGTTAATTAAAAATATTAATTAATCGTCAATTCACTAAAAGTTTTGAATCATCAAAGAGACAATTTACGATGAGAAAACTTGCTTTCCAAGACTTTTTTATGGTAAAAGATTGATTTCGAATGCAATGGAAAACTTCTCACTTATTATATTTATGACTTTAAGGAACTCCCAAGAAGCACACATCAGGCCCGACCTGGCCGAAGCCCAACTGGGTTAATCCTGACGGTGCAGATAGACCCGCAGCAGGCAACCACCCCGCGCACGACCCAACAAGATCCCGCAGCGGCCACCCACGAGACACACCCCACAGAACCAGCGGCACAGACGGGTCCAGGCAGAACAGACGGATATGCCAGAAACAATGACTTGATTTAGAAGACTAGAAAGCTCTGCCGGAGGACACTCGCACACACCAGCCTTCAAGAGACTTTAAGGAACTCAAGAGGTTATTAGACAAGCCGAGGCCTCATAGTTCAACCTCTGTTGGGAATATATATGTTTTCACCGCCAGATAGCGCTGTACGGGTCAATGCCCTGGGAGTGTCTGTCGCGGTTTGGCAATTCTTGTTGTTTTGGCCGAGCATGATGACTCAGAAGAAATTTACTCTTGAATCTTGAACCTAAAACCCTGGCCAACTTTGTTGGAAAATAAAATGTTGTTATTGTTACTAATTCGTTGTTTTTAATTAACTTTAACCTATTTACTTTTTTACTTATTTTCAACCTCTATTTACGACCCTGTTACACCATCAAGCCAAGTCATAATTATTCATTAACGAGTCTCATATACTACTCCATCGGAGATCTGGAGGATCTTAATTTTTTGTATGCCACCATAATCATGATTCTGTAACACACTCTGTAATTAATCAACTTAAATTTCAACTTCATAGCTCGGGAAGAAAACTAGGAACACTGTGGTATAGTGACAGATTTCATTACATCACTCCAGTAAACCACGGTCTGAGCTTGATTGAAAGGTTTTGATAACTTCTAAAATTATCCATACTAATTTATTTGAGAAAATTCTACTTTTTTTATAACTAAGGATGTATTAAACAAACCATCCCTACCAGAGTCTGGTCAAGAGTATGTGGCGCCCCTACGCCAGTTTGGTTTTCAACTCACGATCATTTTTTTTAAATTTTAAACATTTAAGTTTTATAAATTTTACAAGGGGTCGTAATAGAAGATTTTTAAAAAAAGTCTTACATAAAATTAAATTTACAGTCTTTAATTTACATAAGATATATAATAGCAATAAATTAACAAAATAAAAAAAATTCTTGAATAAACAATTAAAATTACACTTATAAAATAGGCGTATAATAATAATAATAAATGTAATAATTTTTGCAAAAACAAAGCCTAAAAAAAATCTTAAATAAAGTATATAAGCTGTGTCTATACAGCATGAGAATAATTACTGAAATTCGTAACAAAAAAGAACTATTACTTTATTTACTTTTGTTTTGTTTTTTACGATGTTGGATCCCCAAAGCCATTGGGCCGTGCATCTTCTGCATATTTATTTTAAAATATTTTTTATGTGTTTTATTGATCATTTTCGTGACATCTTCTTCCCTCTTCTCCGCGAAATTTTGATTCTGAGAGCCAATGATTTGTGGGCTACGGCCTACAACGTGTTCTTTTAGTTTTATTAATGTGTATTAGAAGAATTATCCAGGTTTTTAAAAATTGTTTTGAATAATTCAAGAAAAACTAGAGAGAAGAAAAAATATCTCACTAAATCTTTTTTGTGGCTCCATCTATGGGTGCTTTTGTAGACGAATAAGTTTTAAATAAATATAACAGTTGATATTTTTTTTAGATTAATTCCGTTTCTGAAAACTAATTAAAATAACCACAATTTCAAATGCATGCAGTATATGAGTAAATTAAATTGAGACTGCAATATTTAATTTCATGGTATATATAGAGAAGTGTTTTAAATTTTTCGTAATTTCTCTTATAGAAGATTCCATTATTATTTCCATTATAGAAGATTTAAAATATAGTTTCCCTTTAAAAAAAATAGTAGGTCTTATTAGTCCTGGTCTAATTAGCATTCATGTAGAAAAAAAATGACCGTAGCGTTCAGCCAACCAACCAACCAACCTTTTAAAATATCTCATCATGGATATAACATTTACATACATTTGAATATAATTCTATTTCGGTCATTCAGACATTTAGCTGTTGAGAACATTTTAAAGGAACGCCTCAGGGCCGCGTTTTCCCTTATACAAAATTAGCATGTGTCTAGGGCACCAAAAAGCCGATTTTTTAAAATAAATTTTAAATTAAAAAAAATTCAGTTGATAATAATGAAAACAATAATGTATAGTAAGAAGGAGGTGAGATTTTAGAGCAAACATTTTTAACCGTTTGTGATAGAATATTTACTGATCTGTGTAAAAAAAGGTAATGTGTGTAAAGGTGTAAACAATAAAATTTAATTCACATGGGATCATGTTTAAAAAAGCATTCATGCGTTGTAAAATTTATATTCTGTAAATATAAAACTGTAAAATTTGTAATCTGTAAATATAAAACTGTAAAATTTATATTCTATAAATATAAAATTCGGTAAATATAAAACTTTACTGTAAATATAAAATTAATGTTTACAGTAGAGAAAAGGAAACAGTTTGATAAATTAAGTTAGCCTGAGAATGGAGTCACTAATTAAAAAAAAAGGAATTTTGTAACAGAAAACAAAATTATATCCACATTTCCTAAAGGTGAAATTATTTTAAAATTGATTTTAACAGTACAAATCAGTGGCGTAGCGAGCAAAACTGGCGCCCGGGGCACGATACCTTTGTGGCGCGCCCCCCCCCCCCCTGAAAAACATATAGTAATATAATATATAGACCCTATATTGGCGCCCTCGATAAACATATAATAGCATGATATATAGACCTTATAGTGGCCCCCCCCCCCCCCCGAAAAGCATATAGTAACATAATATATAGACCTTACGTTGGTGCCCTCCCCTAAAAACATATAGTAATATAATATATAGACCTTATATTGGCACCCCCCACAAAATAATATAGTAATATAATATATGTACCTTATATTGGCGCCCTCCCCGAAAAACATATAGTAATATAATATATAGACCTTATTTTGGGACCCTCCCCTGAAAAACATATAGTAACATAATATATAGACCTTATATTGGCATCCACCTCGAAAACATATAGTAATATAATATATGGATCTTACATTGGCGCCCCTCTGCGAGTGGCGCCCGGGGCATGATAGACCCCCTCCCCCCCCCCTTTGCTACGCCACTGGTACAAATGCGCAGCGCCAAAGGAGAGCGTTCTTTTTCCGTACTGAAACTGGTAAAAAATTATTGACTCTTTCGGAACAAAAACTCAATGCACTAGCAATAATGTACATAGAAAAGGATATTATCTTTGTTACTTGGATATTATTAACCTTTCAGCGAGCGAGCCAATTTTTGGAACACCAGCAGGCGCGCGTGGTACAAAGTGCAACGTCTCTTTCAACTTTGAATATTCCTTTTGTAATATTTTTTTTAATGTATCATTTGTATAATTTTTTTTCGCTCTTACAGGGATCTCAATTAGATGTATTCGTCATGAGGTCAGAATTTTTAGGTTTCGGTCCTTTCGCTTATTTTCTCTTTTGTTACATTAGCTGTTTCAGTTTTAGCTCAGCTTTTCAGTTCCAGGTACCTTAAGGGGACAGTGGACCTTCAAACCTAACTTTTTTTGTATTGGATGGATTTGCTTGAAATTTGAATATGTGATTATTACCATAGATATGTAAAAGTGGTAAAAATTTAATGATGAAATATTAATAATTTATGAATTATGAATTATTAATTATATAAAAAAATTGGCCTAATTAAAAATGCTCCATTCTAATTTCTTTTGCATATAATATGGTAATTTTTATTTACAGGATACCTTATAGAACTAACAATGAAACTTATTGCTCATTTTAAGCATTCATTAAAAACATAAAGAGAAAAAAAATAATAATAGTGAAAACACCCTTTTTATTACGCAAAATACCTATAAATCATCTTTTTAAGTACAAAATTTAGAAATTCTGAGCTACGAAGCATAATTATTTTCAATAAGATTTATTTAATATACAGTTAAGTATATAAAACTTAAATTTCAAATCAATACGATAATTAGAAATGCGCCTGGAGCAGTTTGAATATTCGTATGACAAGAACATTTTTATTTTGAGAAAAACACATTTAAAGTTATTGCTATTAGTAACCACATAATATCTAAATTAAATACAAATGCGTATAACTAGGAAAGTAATCATAGAAATTAAAAATTCTTTTTTTGTAATACATTCCTACTCGTCCGTAGTTTCACAATTCAATAAAATAATAAAATTCGAATTTTTGGACAAATTTCACAATTTTTTAAGTCCACTGTCCCCTTAATATCGCGTTCTTGAGCCTGTTTTCGTTTGCGATATACTGTGGCTGATATATATTTTTTTCTTTATACCGGATATATTGGAATGTTAAAATTACTTTGAAAGCTGAACTCAACTAACTGTATCAAGTAGTATAAACAAACACTGCATTCACTGGGCTCACGCAAGCGCAAAACACGGAAAGATATCATCAATCGTATCGCCATTAACAGGACACTGTAGACTGGGAAGTTATTCGCTTGCTAGTTATAAACAACGGAAATCGAACATGGATGACAGGTTAACGAGGATTGTCACATCATACAAAATACCAAGTTAATTATATGATTCTGAAATGTTATACATAATCTATTCTTCTAATTCTACATTCACGAAGAAAATGCTACTGCACTTTCGTTAAGCAGTTTTGGTATATAAAGTATGCCCACTAAAGTCCCTTCCCACCTATTAACTTCGGAACGGCTGCTGCTATATTCATAATAGTGGTGTCTAGGTATAGTAAAGTAGCCATGCGCTACTGAATGAAACCACCTACCGCGCCACCTGGTGGAAAACTGCGGAGCTAGCATTCCTATCTCGAAAACGGAACGAGATAGGGAAAAAAGTGATTTACAAAGTTGTAGAGTATCATCGATTTAGTAAGAAAAAATACCTTGTGGACATTAACGCGAATAATAGAACGGTTAAAACGCGCATTTGTTTTTTCGTGATTTCCTACACTGTGACGTCACGAAACTTGAACGGAAGGAGAAATGATTATCTTTCGGGCAAAACACGACACTGCAATGTGCACAGTTATATATCGCTTGTGATCCCCAATCAAAAGGACCGCGGTTCAAACCCCGAGGGTTGCATCCTTGTACTGATTGTCTTTATAAACAGAGTAGACAATATGTAGATCGTGTAAAATAGTGTCGCATCAACTCAACGCAACTTGTGATTGGTGTTCGAAATTTTTGCAGTATGCAAATACGTAAGAAATGTCACGCCTGTTCACCTGAGGCAGCTATAAAAGAGACATCTTCTTGGGGTTGTAGTATGTTGATGCTCTTGGTCATGGCTGAGTATTCCAAAGCTGAGTATTGTGAGATGGTTTTACTGTACGGTGAATGTGGACGCAAGGCACGATCAGCAGCAAGGTTGTACCGAACAAGTTTCAATGCAGGCCCGCATCCTTCTCATCAAACCATCCTAACTGTTGCAAAACGTTTAAGGGAGACAGGCTGCGTTACTAGTCGACTTCGATCTGGCAGACCAGCTAAGGTAGGACAGCAAGTTCAATCGAATGAGGTATTAGCATACGCCCTCGCATATCCGAAATGCAGCACAAGAGAGATCAGTCAACACTGTGGCTTCTCCAAAAGTCAGGTTTGGAAAATCCTAAGCGAATAAGGCGCTCATCCATACCGACCAACGCCTCAACAGGTTTTAGTGGACGGGGATGCCGAGCGATGTTTTACCGACGTTCGACATCAAATGCGGTATGCTATTAACGTTTGGTGTGCAATTTACAATAACAAGCTGACTCAGGAACCAAATAATTGGGTATGGCGGTTTCGAAGAGTAGCCTCCACGTTCGCCTCATCTGACTCCACTGGACTTTTGCCTGTGGGGATACCTGAAACAGCAGGTGTATGCGACCCCTCCACAAACCTTGCAGGACCTTAAACGACGCATTACGGACACTTGTGCCAACGTGTCACGCTCTATGCTCCAACTTGTGCAACGTGACATTCAAACGAGGATCCAAATGTGCATTGCAGCTGACGGTGAGAAGTTTGAACATCTCAAATAAAGGTATATTGTTATAACTAGTTGTTTTTTTCTTTCTCAGATCGTTTCGTCACGTCACAGAGTCGGAAATCACGAAAAAAACAAATGCGCATTTTAACCATTCTATTATTAGTATTATTGTCCACAAGGTGTCTTTTCTTACTAAATCGATGATGCTCTACAACTTTGTAAATCAATTTTTTCCCTATCTTATTCCGTTTTCGAGATAGGAATGCTAACTCCGCAGTTTTCCACCAGGTGGCGCGGTAGGTGGTTTCATTCAGTATCGCATGGTTACTTTACTATACCTAGACACCACCTTTATGAATATAGCAGCAGCCGTTCCGAAGTTAAGAGGGTGGGAAGGGACTTTAGTGGGCATACTGTATATATATGTGTGGAATTATGACAGATGCTGATATGCCATTTTTCAATGTTTTCAGAAAATTAAAAAAGTAACTTTTGTTGTGAAGTATAAAATCGCTCAATTAAGTTTTTCAATCCAAATATTCTTCAGTTAATATTCATATTCAACCTCAAGCATATGGCTGGTCTTCAATAAAAAATTTCAATTAGGGACAAAAATATTCAATTAGGGACCAAGTATTACCTCTTTTATACATAACAGCATTTGCCAATACGAATCACTTAGTATTATTTCATAATTCCACTATCAGCTTTTGCCACATTAAAGAACCAATTTTAAGTACGACATACCAACTTAAAAACATAAAATTGAATTTTCCGAACATATCAACATCTGCTATAACGCCACAGATATGTATTTTAACCTCACGTCGGGGCCAATCCATGGCCAGAAATGGAAACTGAAATAAATGCGATATAGGTCTTCTGCTACTGTCACGTCGTCTGATAATGACATTGACAATTCGATATTAAACGTAACATATTACTAGATTATTTTAAATTATATTTAAAAATATACACACGACATTGAAGATTTATTATGGACAAAATCTGACAAACGACATTCTGAAACTTCATTTCAAAAGTATTGGAATAAACAGATTTTCGGGGATTCATTTTTCGTATAGTTCAAGCCAATTTTGTGGCCCCATAAATCTTGCCACTCCATGCAAATGCATACGTTGCACCTTCGCTAGAGCTGGCCTGGAGCGGAGACCAGAATTTTTGGGCCCTTGTGTAAAATAGCGGTAAATCTCCCCTGCTCACATTTTTGGCTTTTACAAAAGTTTACCTACATAAAACATACTACAGTGCAAATGTTGATGATGTGCTCTTTTATGCAGTGGAAGGGTTTTACTAATACAGTGGAATCTCGATCTATCGTTTTTCAAGGGACCGATTGAAATGAACGATAAATGCGGGAAAACGATAGATGCGGAAACAAAACAAATCAATATGATCGTTGGGACTGGATAAAATGAACGACACATGCGGAAAAACGAGGGATCCGAAAACGATCGATCGAGATTCCACTGTATAAAGTTTAATTAGAACACAGTTTTTTAAATGTAAAATACTGACGAATAAATATAGTTTCTTCACAAAATCATAGTACCAGATTTTGTACTAATCAAATTCAACAAACTGTAATACGTAGCGAGTTTTGTAAAAATATAAACTTTTAAGAATATATATTTTTACGATATACAGTGGAATCTCGATCGATCGTTTTCGGATCCATCGTTTTTCCGTATGTGTCATTCATTTTATCCAGTCCCAACGATCATATTGCTTTGTTATCTTTCCGCATTTATCGTTCATTTCAGTCGGTCCCTTGAAAAACGATAGATCGAGATTCCACTGTATATACATACATTAAAGCGTATAGATAAATTATAGCAAGTTTTATAAATATATGCACAATTTAAAGGATCTATATATTTAAAACCTCGCAGAAAAAGGGTACTTATTCTAGCAAAAAAGAATTGCATTCACTATCATTTGTATTAGTGTGTGTTTAAAGGAAAATTTTACCTCAGAAAGTGGACTAGGTTTTAGGTTTATTCTCAACTGTAAACTTTTTTTTCTTGAAATGAAACTCATATATCCAAAACAAATCTGCTGTAATGAGTCGAAATACTTTTATCAAAATCTCTAAAACAAAATAATTCTCTCACACATGCACACAAACTGAAAAACATTTTTATATGATAGCAAATGCAATATTTTTATATGGGATAATATTTTTTATTTAAAGCTGCCAAAAAACTAAATGTACATATACTAAAACAAAGGCTTCTAACATTTTGGAATATTGATACTCTTCTTTATTTTTTTTAAACTTATGCCACTTCTTGCTAAATTTCCTTTTGATTTTTCAAACTTCTCTCTATTCCTGTCAATAAATGAATTGTAAAATGGAATAATTTACAAAGCAGTACTTCACGTGTTGCGACTGTATTTTTCTCAATTCTGTATTATAAAATGAAATTTTCATTATAGTAAAAAATGCATTTAATTTTATTTTATGATATTATAACGAAATATTTTCATAAACGAAAACTTTCATTACTGATGTCCTAAGAATGAGCGTATGACTAAAAATATTGAATAGTAGGAAAAAATGAATATTTTTTCCAAGTAAAAAAAAAAATAGTAAAATAAATTTGTCCATTCTGGCATGATTATCTAGTACACACGTAAACATTTCAAATATATATCAGAAAAAAGTATTACGCGTTTAAAAATTGCGAAATTGGGTGCGGTGCCCCGGTTGGTAAGGACAGCGGGCCAGTGATCTGAACGGCGCTGGTTCGGTCCCCGTTACTGATAAAACCACCGACGTGTACACTAATGACGGCTGGTGCACGGAAAAAATCTGTCGTAGCTGCAATGTCCTCCAAGTTCGAAAAATACCTCCAGAGGTGTGGGGTCAAATGGTCCGGTCTCGTCACTTGACTAGTGATGCGACATCGATAACAAAACATCGATGTTTTGAAACATCGATATTCAATATTAAAACATCGCCCCAAAACCATCGATGTTTCTAAACATCGATGTTTTAGAACATCGATGTTTTAAAACTGGTTTAGTAATCTCTAACATTAATGTTACTTCCGTTAGTCGTGGGGGGAGGGGGTGATTTAATTTTACTCTCTGATTGGGCAGACACAAATGACAAAAACTTGGTTGCTTTGGGCTACATTGATGACTCAAAATTCTCGTTATAAATACCGCCATGTTTTGCCTTCAAATGTCCAGATAAATTCGTGGTATTGCCAGAAGTTTTGAGGGACTTAAGGCAAATATTGCATTTCGCCAATTTGTCAGAGGTTTTGTAAAAATATTTCCAAACGGTACTTTTGGGAAGCATCTTACTAATAATATTAACGTCAACTTATATAAAACCAGAACAAAACAAAGACTTAAATGGATGCACTCGTGTATATACTATTTGTAAAATAAAACCCCATGGAAGGTTCTGGAGTGTCAGGAACATTCCAAGCGCTCTGATTGGTTCATTGGTTGTTAATTGCCATTTGTCTATTTGCTAAGGAATCGTTCCCCCTTTTGTATTCGTCCTTTTCAGAATTCAGACTTACATTTACTGAGTGTGTAAATTATGCTACGTGGTAAAATTTTTTAATTACGGTACTTTTTCATTAAAAAAAACATCGAGACAACGTAAAACATCGAGTACAAAACATCGAGACAACGTAAAACATCGAGTACAAAACATCGATGTTAAAAAAACATCGGCTGCAATAAATCGATGTTTAAAACATCGATGTTTTTATCAAAACATCGATGTTTTGAAAACATCGACATCGATGTCGCATCCCTACACTTGACTCGGTTTAAAATTACGGGACCGATGTTCTTCGAGGTCAAGAGTAAAATTTCACCATGGCCGTGTTTAAATTATCATTAGAATTAGACACACTTGCTTCGCCAAATAAAAACAAAGTCTTAAATTAATCAAACACATTTAATTATATATAGAGAGACGACACAGAGTTACAAACAAAATCACAATAAAAATAACATAACGGAAGAGCAAATGGTCTGACACGACCTCACCCTAAGACAAAATCTCCCAGAATAGCCCTTCTTTTTAACACTCTTCGCGCGGAAACCTCATCACATCCGGCAGGTGCCGAATAAACATAAATTCCACTAGATTAGCAATGTCTTGTAGACACACAGGCTTCGCAAAAGCGAGAAATCTAAGGCGTGGCGTCACTTTCGCTTCCGATTCCAAACCTTACTTCAAGTAAGACTTCATCCCTAGTGGTACCTCGCCCTAAATGAAGCTGCTTATTATCCTTCGTCAGGGACTTACGTCCTTTGGACTTAGTGTAGGCTTTCATACTCCAAGGGATTGGAAACAAGAACAAATTGTAAAATTATATGCATAAATAATTTTACTATTAAAATTTAAGAATATATATTTTTACGATATACAGTGGAATCTCGATCGATCGTTTTCGGATCCATCGTTTTTCCGTATGTGTCATTCATTTTATCCAGTCCCAACGATCATATTGCTTTGTTATCTTTCCGCATTTATCGTTCATTTCAGTCGGTCCCTTGAAAAACGATAGATCGAGATTCCACTGTATATACATACATTAAAGCGTATAGACAAATTGTAAAATTATATGCATAAATAATTTTACTATTAAAATTTTGATTAAAATCTATTCAGCATATATTGCACTAGATCAGCGCTTCTAAACCTTTATCTGACCTTTTTCACTGATTTTACCATGGGATTCATGGAGCCATGGAGATCATGCAAATCAGAGTGTGTTTTAGTCATTTTAATTCAAACCATGGTCGAGAAAAATAACTGAAAAATCGTTATTAATTTTTTTGTTTTGTTTAAAAGCAACCAATAACAATATTTTAAAGTATTTATCAGTGGGATAAAAATTTAACATCCAAGAAACACATTCAGACCATTCTCATTGAGATCTGTGAGCTTGTTTCGATACACTTGCTTTTTGAAGTCGGGTTCAAATTTGCAAGGTATACAGGGTGTCCATAATTAAAGTCCCACCTTCAAAAGGCTGCAAAAAAAAGAACCACTGGTCAGAATGACTTCAAATTTGAACTGAATGTACTGGAAGAAGGGGGAATTGATTTGGCATAATAAAAAAAAAGTTCCAAAATGTATCAATAGATGGCGCTGTAACATTTTGTAACTTTTTTTTATTATGCCAAATTGTTTCCCCCGTCTTCCAGTATATTCATTTCAAATTTGAAGTCATTCTGACCAGTGGTTCTTTTTTTTGCAGCCTTTTGAAAGTGGGACTTTAATTATGGACACCCTGTAGTTTTAAATCCAGAATATTTTTAATAGTGTTTTTCTTTAACAAGAAGTTGGTTTTCCTTCGATAACTAACAATTTTCCGGTAATCAATCCAGTACGTACCCCAAGAGGAATGTGTACCATTGTTTGAGAGCTGCTGCACTAG